>JAIWJD010000007.1:2024485-2037453 GCA_022818045.1 Neotoxoptera formosana | reverse complement strand
AAAAAAAGAGGGGAAGGGGAAAAAAAGGGGAAGAGAAAGGGGGGAAGGAAGAAAAGAGGAAAAGAAAAGGAAAAGGGGGAAGGGGAAAAAAGAGAGGGGAAAAAGGAAAGAGGGGAAGAAAAGGAAAAGAAAAAGGAGAAAGGAAAAGGGGAAAGAGGGGGAAAAAAAGGGCGGGAGGAGGGAAAGGGGGGCCCAAAAAAGGAAAAAACGGGGGGAGGGGTGTTAAAAAAAAGAGTCCCGGGGGAAAAGGAAAAAAAAAAAAGGGGGGGGAAAAAGGAAAAACGGGGAGGGGGTAGGGAAAAGGGAAAAAAAGGGGAAAAGGAGAAAGGGGGAAGGGGGAAAGGGGAGGGATAAAAAGGAAGAAAAAAGGGGAAAAAATAAGAGAAGAAAAAGGAAAGGGGAAAAGGGACCGAGGGAAAGGGGGGGAAATTTAAAAAGGGGGGAAAAAAAGATAGGGGGAGAAGGGGGGGGACAGGGAGGAAATAAAAAGGGAAGGGTGAGAAAAAACAGAAGGGGCAAAAGCCAAAGGGAAAGGGGAAAGGGGGAGGGGGGGGGGACGTCAGAAAGAAAAGGGAAACCAAGGGGGGGGCGGGGGGAAAAAAGAAGGGGGAGAAAGGAAAAGAGGGAAAGAAAAGGGGACAAAAGAAAGAAAAAAGGGGTAATAAAGGAGAGGGGCAAAAAAGAAAAGGGGAACGGGGAAAAAAGGAAAGGGGCGGGGGGAAGAAAAGAGAGGTGGGGAGAAAGAGGGAAAGGGAAAAAAAGAGGGGACCGGGAAAGGGGAAAGAAACATGGAAAGAAAAGAGCGGGGAAAGAAAGGGAAAAAGAGGGAAAAAAGGTTGAAAAGAAACCAAAAAAGGAAAGGGGGGAAGGGGAAAAGGAAGAGGGGAGGAAGAAAGAAGAAAAGGCAAAAAATGGGGAAAAGGGGGAAGGGGGGGAAAACCGGGGGGGAAAGAAACAGGGAAAGGGGAGAAGGGGGAAAAAAAGAAGGGGAAAGGGCAAGGGGAAAAACGAAAAAAACCCGGGGAAGGGGGGAGGGGAAAAAGGGAAGAAAAAAAAAGGAGGGGGTTTTGGTAAAAGACAGAAAAGGGGGAGCAGGAAAAAAAGGAAAAACAAAAAAAACCCCGGAGAGGGGGGAAGGACGAAGGGGAAAAAAAAAAAGGGGGCCGGGAAAGGGGGGAGGGGGACAAAAGGGGGGAAAAAAAAGGAGAGGAAAGGGAAGGAAAAGGGGGAAAAGAAAGAAAGGGGGGGAAAAAAAAGAAAAAAGGGGGGTAGGGGGGGGAAAAAAGAAAGGGGAGGAAGCGGAAAAGGGGAAAAAAGGGGGCCAAAAAAGGGGAACAGGGGGGGAGGGGCGAAGAAAAAGAATGGGGGAAGGAGGGGCGAGAGGGGAAAATGGGAAAGGGAGGAAAAGAGGGGAGGGCAAGGGGGTAAAACCCAGGAGGAAAAGGGGGGGAAGGACGGGGGAAAAAAAGGAAAGGGAAAAAGGGGGGAGAGGGGGGGGAACAGGAAGAATGGAGGGAGGCAGGGAAGGAAGGGGGGAGAGAGGGGAAAGGGGGGAAAAGAGAGGAAGAGGGAGGGGAACAGGGGAAAAAAAAGGAAGAAGAAGAAAAGGCGGGAGAAAGGGCGAGGGAAAAAGCGGAGGAAGGAAAGGAGAAGGGGGAAGAAAGGGGGGAGGGGGGGGAAGGGGGGAAAGGGGGGAGAGGGGAAGGGAAAAAATAAGAAAAACAAAAAGATAAAAGTGGGGGGAAAGGGAAAAGTAAGGTGAAAGGGGGGAGCCCGAAAGGGGGAAAAGGGGGTAAAAAATGGGAAGGGGGGGGAGAGGAGAAAAAGGGGAAAAAAAAAAAAAGGGAGGAGATAAAGGAAGGAAGGGGGGGGGGAGAAAGGGGGGAAAGGGGAAGACAAAAGGGGGGAGGGGAAAAAAGGGGAAAAGAAGGAGGCAAGGGGGGAAGAAGGGGAAAAAAGGGGAAAGGGAAAAGGGGCAGAGGACGGGACGAAAAAGGAAAGGGGGAGGGGGGAAGGAAAGGGGAAAAAGGGAGAAAGAACAGGGGGAAGACAAACCCAAAAAAAAGGGGGGGGGAAGAGGGGGGAGGTAAGGGAAAGGCGGAAAAAAAAAAGGGGGAAAACAAAAGGAAGGGTAAAAGGGAAAAAAAGAAATAAGAAAAAGAAGAAGAAACTGCAGAAAGAAAGAAAAAGACTAAAAAGAAAAAAAAGAAAAAAAGAAAAGAAAAATAAAAAAAAAGAAGAAAAAAAAAAAAAAAAAAAAAGAAAAAAAAAAAAAAAAAAAAAAGACAAAAGAAAAGAAGAGAAAGAAGAAGAAGAAAAAAGAAAGAGAAGAAAAAGAAAAAAAAAAAAAAAAAAAAAAAAAAGAAAAACAAGAAAAAGAAGAGAAAAAAAAAAAAAGAAGAAAAAAGAAAAAAAACAAAAGACAAAAAAAAAAGAAAAAGAAAAAGAAAAAAAAAAAAAACAAAACAAACAAAGAAAAAAAAAAAGAAGAAGAAAAAGAAAAAAAAGAAAAGAAAAAAAAAGAAAAAGAAAAGAAAAAAAAAAAAAAAAAAGAAAAAAGAAAAAAAAAAAAAGAAAAGACAAGAAAAGAAAAGAAGATAAGAAAGAAAAAAGAAAAAAAGAAAGAAAAGAGAAAAAAAAAGAAGAAAAAGAAGAAGAAAAAGTAAAAAGAAGAAAAAAGAAATACAAAAAGAAGAAAGAAAGAAAAGAAAAGAAAAAGAAAGAAAAAAAAAAGAAAAAGAAAGAAAAAAAAAAAAAAAGAGAAGAAAGAACAAAGAAAAGAAAAGAAAAGAAAAGAAAAAGAAAAAAGAAAAAAAAAGAAAGAAAAGAGAAAAAAAAAGAAAAAAAAAGAAAAAAAAGAAAGAAAGACAAAAAAAGAAAAAAGTAAAGAAAAAAGAAAGAATAAAAAAAAAAAAAAAACAGAAAGAAGAAAGAACGAAAAAAAAGAAAAGAAAAGAAAAAAGAAAAAAAGAAATAAAAGACAAAAGAAAGAAGAAAAAAGAAAAAGAAAAAAAAGAAGAAAAAAAAGAAAAAGAAAAGAAAAAAGAAAAAAAGAAAAAAAAAAAGAAAGAAAAAAAAAAAAAAAGAAAAAAAAAAAAAGAAGAAGAAAAAAGAAAAAAAAGAAAAGAAAAAAAATGAAAAAAAAAGAAGAAAGCAAAAAAGAAAAAAAAAAGAGAAAAGAAAGAAAGAGAGAAGAAAGAAAAAAGAAAAGAAAAAAAGAAAGAAAAAAAAAAAAAAGAAAAGGAAAAGAAGAAAAAAAGAAAAAGAAGAAAAAAGAAGAAAAAAAAGAAAAAAAAAAAAAAGAAAAGAAAGAGAAAAAAAAAACAAAAAAAAGAAAGAAAGAAGAAAAAGAAAAAAAAAGAAAAAAGAAAAAAAAAAAGAAAGAAAAAAAAAAGAGAAGAAAGAATAGAAAGAAAAATAAAAAGAAAAAAAAGAGATGAAAAAACAAAAAAAAAATAAAAAGAAAAAAAAAGAAAAAGAAAAAAGGTAAAAGAAAACAAAAGAAAAATAAAAAAAAAAAAAAAGAAAAAAAGAAAAAAAAGAAATAAAAAGAAAAAAGAAAAAAAGAAAAAAAAAGAAGAAAGAAAAAGAAAAAAAAAAAAAGAAAAGAAACAAAGAAAAAAGAGAAAGAGAAAAGAAAAAAAAAGAGAAAAGAAGAAGAAAAAAAAAAGAAAAAAAAAAAGAAAAAAAAAGATTAAAGAAAGAAAAAAAGAAAAGAAAGACAAAGAAAAAAAGAAAAATAAAGAAAAAAAAGAAGAAGAAAAAAAAAAAAAAGAAGAAAACAAGAAGAGAAAGAAAGAGAAAGAAAAAAAAAGAAAAAAAAAAAGAAAGAAAAAAGAAAAAAAAAAAGAAGAAGAAAATAAGAAAAAAGAGAAAATAAGAAAGAGAAAAAAAAGAAAAAAATAAGAAAGAAGAAAAGAAAAAGAAGAAAAAAAACAAAAGAAAATATACAAAGAAAAAAGAAAGAAAAAAAAAGAAGAAGAAAAGAAATGAAAAAAAAAAAAGAATAAAAAAAGGAAAAGAAAAAAAAAAAGAAAGAACAGAGAAAAGAGAAAAAAAGAAGAAAAGAGAAAAGAAAAGAAAAAACAAAAGAAAAAAAAAAGAACAAAAATGATAAAGAAAAGAAAAGAAAAAACAAGAAAAAAGAAAAGAAAAGGGAAAGAAAAAAAAAAAAAAAGAAAAAAAGAAGAAAAAGAGAAAACAGAGAAAGAAAAGACGAGAGGAAAAAAAGAAAAGAAGAGAAAAGAAAAAGAAAAAGAAAAGAAGAAGAAAGAGAAAAAGAAAGAAAAAAGAAAAAGAATAAAGATAAAAGAAAGGAAAAGAAAAAAAAAGAGAAGAGAAAAGAAAAGAAGGAAAGAAAGAAAAAAAAGAAAAAAGAAAGAAAGAAAAGAAAAAAAAAGAAGAAGAAAGAAGAAAAAAAAAAGAGACAAAAAAAGAAAAGAAAACAAAAAAAAGAAAAAGAAAGGAAGAGAAAGAAAAAAGAAACAAGAAGAAGAAGAAGAAAAGAAAAGAAAGAGAGAAGAAGAAAAAGGAAGAAAAAGAGACAGAAGAAAAAAGAAAAAGAAGAAATAAAAAAAAAAAAAAAAAAAAAAAAAAAAAAAAAAAAAAAAAAAAAAAAAAAAAAAAAAAAAAAAAAAAAAAAAAAAAAAAAAAAAAAAAAAAAAAAAAAAAAAAAAAAAAAAAAAAAAAAAAAAAAAAAAAAAAAAAAAAAAAAAAAAAAAAAAAAAAAAAAAAAAAAAAAAAAAAAAAAAAAAAAAAAAAAAAAAAAAAAAAAAAAAAAAAAAAAAAAAAAAAAAAAAAAAAAAAAAAAAAAAAAAAAAAAAAAAAAAAAAAAAAAAAAAAAAAAAAAAAAAAAAAAAAAAAAAAAAAAAAAAAAAAAAAAAAAAAAAAAAAAAAAAAAAAAAAAAAAAAAAAAAAAAAAAAAAAAAAAAAAAAAAAAAAAAAAAAAAAAAAAAAAAAAAAAAAAAAAAAAAAAAAAAAAAAAAAAAAAAAAAAAAAAAAAAAAAAAAAAAAAAAAAAAAAAAAAAAAAAAAAAAAAAAAAAAAAAAAAAAAAAAAAAAAAAAAAAAAAAAAAAAAAAAAAAAAAAAAAAAAAAAAAAAAAAAAAAAAAAAAAAAAAAAAAAAAAAAAAAAAAAAAAAAAAAAAAAAAAAAAAAAAAAAAAAAAAAAAAAAAAAAAAAAAAAAAAAAAAAAAAAAAAAAAAAAAAAAAAAAAAAAAAAAAAAAAAAAAAAAAAAAAAAAAAAAAAAAAAAAAAAAAAAAAAAAAAAAAAAAAAAAAAAAAAAAAAAAAAAAAAAAAAAAAAAAAAAAAAAAAAAAAAAAAAAAAAAAAAAAAAAAAAAAAAAAAAAAAAAAAAAAAAAAAAAAAAAAAAAAAAAAAAAAAAAAAAAAAAAAAAAAAAAAAAAAAAAAAAAAAAAAAAAAAAAAAAAAAAAAAAAAAAAAAAAAAAAAAAAAAAAAAAAAAAAAAAAAAAAAAAAAAAAAAAAAAAAAAAAAAAAAAAAAAAAAAAAAAAAAAAAAAAAAAAAAAAAAAAAAAAAAAAAAAAAAAAAAAAAAAAAAAAAAAAAAAAAAAAAAAAAAAAAAAAAAAAAAAAAAAAAAAAAAAAAAAAAAAAAAAAAAAAAAAAAAAAAAAAAAAAAAAAAAAAAAAAAAAAAAAAAAAAAAAAAAAAAAAAAAAAAAAAAAAAAAAAAAAAAAAAAAAAAAAAAAAAAAAAAAAAAAAAAAAAAAAAAAAAAAAAAAAAAAAAAAAAAAAAAAAAAAAAAAAAAAAAAAAAAAAAAAAAAAAAAAAAAAAAAAAAAAAAAAAAAAAAAAAAAAAAAAAAAAAAAAAAAAAAAAAAAAAAAAAAAAAAAAAAAAAAAAAAAAAAAAAAAAAAAAAAAAAAAAAAAAAAAAAAAAAAAAAAAAAAAAAAAAAAAAAAAAAAAAAAAAAAAAAAAAAAAAAAAAAAAAAAAAAAAAAAAAAAAAAAAAAAAAAAAAAAAAAAAAAAAAAAAAAAAAAAAAAAAAAAAAAAAAAAAAAAAAAAAAAAAAAAAAAAAAAAAAAAAAAAAAAAAAAAAAAAAAAAAAAAAGAAGAAAAGAAAAAAAGAAAAGAAAAAAGTAGAAAAAAAAAAAAGAAAAAAGAAAAAAGAAAAAAAGAAAAAGAAGGAAAAAGAAGAGAAGAAGAAGAGAAAGAAAAAAAAAGAAAAAGACAGAGAAAAAAAGAGAAAGAAAAGAAGAGAAAAAGAGAAGAGAATAAGAAAAAAAGAGAAGAAAAGAGAGAAAAAGAAAGAAGAAAGATGAAAAAGAAAAAGAAAAGAAAAGAAAAAAGAAAGAGAGAAAGAAAAAGAAAAAGAAGGAGAAAAAAAGAAAAAAGAAAAGTGAAGAAAAGAGAAGAGAGTAAAAGAAAAAAAAAGAGAAAAAAGAAAGAAGAAAAAAGAAAGAGAAAGAAGAAAAGAAAGAAAAAAAGAAAGAGAAGAAAAAGAAGAAAAAGAAAAAAAAACAGAAGAAAGAAGAAGAGAAGAAGAGAAAAAAAGAAAACAAGAAGAAGGAAAAAGCAGAAAAGAAAAAAAGAAGAAAAAAAGAAGAAAAAGAAATAAGGAAAAGAAAAAAAAGAAGAGAAGAAAGAAAAAGAAGAAAAAAAGAAAAAGAAAGAGAAAAAAGATAGGAAAAGAAGAAGAAAGAAAAGAAAGAAGAAAGAAGAAGAACAAGAAAAGAAAGAGAAGAAAAAGAAAAGAAGAAAGAAAAGAAAAGAAAAGAGAAAGAAGAAAAAAAGAAGAGAAAGAAGTAAAAAGCAAAAGAGAAAAGAAAAGAAAGAGAAAGAAAAAAAAGAAAAGAAGAAGAAAGAAAGAAGAGAGAGAAAAGAGAAAGAGAAAGAAAAGAAAAAAGAAAGAGAAAAAGAAAGAAAGAAAGAAAACAAAGAAAAAAGAGAAAGAGAAAAAGAGAAGAAAGAAAAGAAGAGAAGAAAGAAGAAAAAAAGAAAAAAAAGAGAGAAGAAAAAAGAAGAAAGAAGAAAAAGAAAGAAGATAAAAAGAAAAGAAGAAAGAGAAGAAAAAAGAAGAGAAAGAGAAAAGGAAAAAAAAAGAAGAAAAGAAGAGAAAAAAAGAAAAAGAAAAAAGAAAGAAAGAAAGAAAAAAGAAAAGAGACAGAAAAGAAGAGAAGAAAAAAAAGGAGACGAAAAAAAAGAAGAGAAGAGAAATAAAGAAAAAAGAAGGAAAAAAAGAAGAAGAAAGAAGAAAAAAGAGAGGAAAAAAAAAACAAGAAAAGAAGAAAAAAGAAAGAAAAGAGAAGAAAAAAAAGAAAGAAAGAAGAAAAGAAAGAGAAGAAAGAAAAGAAGAAAGAAAGAGACAAGACAAAAAAAAAAAGGAGAAAAGAGAGAACAAGAAGGAAGAGAAAAAAAAAGAAAGAGAAAAGAGAAGAAAAAGAGAAAAAAGAGAAAAAGAAAGTAAAAGAAGAAGAGAAAAAGAAAGGAAGAAAGAAAGAAAAGGAAAGAAAGAAAGAAAGGAAGAAGAAAAAAGAAGAAGAAAGAAAAGAAAAAAGAAAAGAGAAAAGAAAGAAAGGAAGAAAAAAGAAAAAAAAAGAAGAAGAAGAAAGAGAGAAAGAGAAAAGAAAAAGAAAAAGAAAAGAAAGAACAAGAAAAAAAAAAAGAGAAAGAAAAAGAAGAGAAAGAGAGAAGAGAGAGAAAAGAAAAGAGAAAAAAGAAAAAGGAAAAAAAAGAAGAAGAAAAAAGAAAAAAGAGAAGAGAAAGAAAAAGAAAAAAAAAGAAGAAGAAAAACAAAAGGAAGAAAGAAAAGACAAAAAGAAGAAAAAAAAAGAGAAAAGTGAAAAGAAGAAAGGAGAAAGACAAGAGAAAAGAGAAAAAGAAAAGAAGAAAGAAGAAAAGACAGAAGAAAGAGAAAGAAAAGAAAAGTAGAAAAAAGACGGAGCAAGAAAGAGAAAAAGAAAGAACAAGAAAGAAAGAAGGAAAAAGAAGAAAAAAAGAAAGAGTAGAAAAAAAGAGAAAGAGAAAAGAAAAAAAGAGAAAAAAAAAATATAAAAAAAAAGGGGAAAAAAAAAAAAAAAGTAGCAAAAAAAAAAAAAAAAAAAAAAAAAAAAAAAAAAAAAGAAAAAAAAAAAAAAAAAGGCAAAGAGAAAAAAAAAAAAGAAAAAAGATAAAAAAAAAACAACAAAAAAAAAAAGAAAAAAAAAAAAAAAAAAAAAAAGAAAAAAAAAAAAAAGGAGGAGAGAAAAAAGAAAAAAATAATTAAAATAAAAAAAAAGAAAAAAAAAAAAAAAAAAAAAAATAAAGTGAAAAAAAAAAGAAAAAACAAAAAGAAGAAAAAAAAATTGAAAAAAAAGAGGGATAAAAAAAAAGAAGAGGAAAAGAAAAAGCAAAAAAAGGGAAAAAAAAAGAGAAGAAAAAAAAAGAGAAAAAAAAAATGTAAAAAAAAAAAGAAGAAAAGGAAAAAAGAAAGAAAAAAAAAAGAGAACAAAAAAGTGAGAAAAAAAAAAAAAAGAAAAAAAAGAGAAAAAGCAAAGAAAAATAAAAAAAAAAAAAAGAGAAAAAAAAAAAAGAAAAAGGGGGAGGGGGGGGTGGGGTGGGGGGTGGGGGGAAGAAGGAAAAAGAAGGAAAAAAAGAAAAAGAAAGAGAGGAAGAGGAAATAGGGAAGTATAAAGAGTAGAAAAGGAAGAAAAGTGGGACAAAAAGAAAAGATAGAGAAAGAAAAAAGAAGAATAAGAAAACAAGAAGAGAAAAAGAAAAAAAAAAGACAAAAAAAAGTGAACGTCAGAAAAAAGAAAGAGTCCAGAAACAAAGAAAGAAAGAAAAAAAAAAAAAAAAAAAGAAGAAGGAAAAAAAAAAAAAGAAAGAAAAAAAAAAAAAAGGAGAAGAAAAAGAAAAAGAAAAAAGAAAGCAAGAAAGAAGAAAAAAAAAAGAAAAAAAAAATAAAAAAAAAAGACAAAAGAAGAAGAAGAAAAAAAAAAAGAGAAAAAAAAGAAGAAAAAAGAAAGAAAAGAAAAGAAAGAAAGGAAAAGAGCAGAAGAAAAAGAAAAAAGAAAAGAAAAAAGTAAAAAAAAAGAAAAAAGAAAAAAAAAGGAAAAAAGGTAAAAAAAAGAAGAAAAAAAAAGAGAGAAAAAGAAAAAAGAGAAAAAAAGGAAGAAAAAAGGAAAAAACAGAAAGAAAAAAAAAAGAGAAAAAAAAAAAAAAGAAAAAAGAAAAATAAAAGAAAAAGAAAAGAAAAAGAAGAAAAAAAGAAGAAAAGAAGAAGGTACAAAAAAAAGAAAAAAGGTAAAAAGGAAGAGAAAAAAAAAAAAGGAAAAGAAAAGAAATAAATGAAGAAAAAAGAGGTAAAAGACAAAGGAAAAAAGAGAAAGAAGAGGCACAAAAGAAAAAAGAAAACAAAAAAAAAGAAAGAAAAGAAAAGGAAAAAGAGAAGAAAGAAAAAATTTGATAAAAAAGAAAGAAAAAAAGGACATGAAAAGTGAAAAAAAAAAGAGGAAAAGAAAAAAGAAAAAAAAAAAAAGAAAAAGGAGCGTTTGAAAAAAAAAGGAAAGAAAGAAAAATAAGGAAGAAAAAAACGAATAGAAAAAGAAACAAAGAGAAGAAAAGAAAGGAAAAAAAAAAAAAAAGAAAAGGAAGAATGGAAAGAAAAAAAAAAGAGAAAAGGGGGGGGAAAAGAAAAAAGAGGAGAAAAAAATAAAGAAAAAAAACAAAAAAGAAAGAAGAAAGGAGAAAACAGAAACAAAGAGGGAAAAAAGTGAAGAAAAGAAAGAAAAAAGAAGAATTAAAAAGAAAAAGGGAAAGAAAAAAAAAAAGGAAAAAAAGACATAAGAGAAAAGAAAAAAAAAAGAAAAAAATTGTGGGGAAAGAAAAAGAAGAAATAGAAAAAAAAAAGAATAGAAACAAAAGAAAAAAAAAGGACAAAAAGAAAAAGGAGAGAGAAACAGAAAAAACAAAAAGGGAAAATAAAAAAGAAAAAAAAGAAAAAGAAAAAAAGCAAGAAAGAAAAGGGGAAAAGAGAAAAAAAAGAAGAAAAAAAAAGAGAAAAAAAAAAAAAAGAATGGAGAAAAAGGAAAAGAGGAAAAAAAGCACAAAAAAAATGAAAGATAAAAAAAAAAAAAAGGAAAAAAAAAGAGAAGCACAAGAAGGAAAAAAGAAGAGAAAGAAAAGAGAAAAGAAATAAAAAAATAAGAAAAGAAAAAAAAGAGAAAAAGAAAAAAAAAAGAGAAAAGAGGGAAAAAAAGGGAGAAAAAGAAAAAAGAAAAAAAAGAGAAAAAAAAAAAAAGAAATAGAAAAATGAATGGAAGAAAGAAAAAAAAAAGAAATAAAGAAAGAAAAATATGAAAGAATTGAAAAAAGAAAAAAGAAAAAAGAGAGAAACGAAAAAGAAAAAAATCCGGAAGAAAAAAAAAAAAAGGAGTCGAAAAGAAAAAAAAAAAAGTAAAAAAGCGAAGAAGAGAAAAAGAAAAAAAGAAAAGAAAAAGGAAAAAAAGAAAACGCGAAAAGAAGAAAAAAAAAAAGAGAAATAGAGAGAAAAGAGAACGAAAAATGGAAGAAAAAAAAAATTCAGCGAAAGAGAACAAACACAAAAGAGAAAGAAAAAGGGAAAAAAAAATGAATAAAAAAAAAGGGGGAAAAAGAAAAAAAAGAAAGAAGAAAGAAAAAAAATAAAATATTAAGAAAAAAGAAAAAAAAAAAGGAAAAAAATAAAAAGAGAAATTCGAGAAAACAACTAAAAGAGAAAAGAACCAAAAAATAAGAAAAAAAAATTTCGAAAATAAAAAAAAGAGAAGAAGGAGAAAAAAGAGCGACGAAAAAAAAAAAGCAATAGGAAAAGCGACAAGAAAAAAAAAGTTCGAATCGAAAAAAAAAAATCCGAAACAAAAACGAAAAAGAAAAAAAGAGAGAAAAAAAAAAGAAAAAAGAAAAAAAAGAAATGAGAAGAAGAAAAAACGAAAAAACTGAAAAAGAAAAAAAAAGGGGGAAAAAAAAGAAAACGGAGAAAAAAAGAAAAAAGAAAGAAGAAAATCGAAACATTCGAAAAAAAATCGAAAAGAACACGTAAAAACGAAAAAAAAAGAGAGAAAAAAAGAGAGAAGATTCGAAAAAGGCAAGAAACGAAAAGAAAAAGAGATAAAAAAAAGCGAAAAAAAACGAAAAAAAAGAAAGAAAAAAAAGAAAAGAAAAAAGGGGAAAAAAAAAAAGAAAAGAAAAAAAACAACGAAGAAAAAAAAAGATAAGAAAAAAGATAAGGGAGAGAAAAAATTCAAAAATAAAAGAAAAAAAAAAAAAGACGAACAAAAAAAGGAAAAATTCGAAGAAAAATGATTCGAAGGAAAAAAAAAGAAAAAAAAAGAAAGAAAAAAAAGAGAAAAAAAGAAAAAAAAACGAAACGAAATAGGAAAAAAAAACAAGAAAAAAAAGAAAGAAAGAGAGAAAAAAAAGAATACAGAAAAAAAACGAAAAAAAAAAAATAAAAAAAGAAAAAAGAACGAAAAAAAAAAAGACGAGAAAAAAAACAAAAAAAAAAAGGAAAAAAAAATAGGAAAAAAAAGCAGACAAAGAAAAAAGAAAACAAGAGAAGAAACAAGAAGGAAACAAAAAGAAAAAAAAAGAAGAAAAAAAAAGAAAGGGAAAAAAAAAAGAACAAAAAGGAAAAAAAAGGAAAAAAAACGAAAAAAAAAAAAAAAAAGAAAAAAAACAAAAAATTCGAGAGAAAGTTCAGAAGAGAAAAAAAAAAAGCACCGAAGAAAAATCGAAAGAAAAGGTGAAAAAAAAAAGAAAAAAACCGAAAAGGAAAAAAGAAATGATACTACAGGATAAATAAAATTCAAATCGCGAAACGAAAAAAAAAAATTCGAAGAAAAAAAGGAAAGAAAAACACAGAAAAGGGGAAATAATAAAAAAGAAGATACAAAAGACGAAGAAAAAAGAAAAAGAAAAAAAAAAAAAAAAAAAAGGAAAAAAAAAAAGAAGAAACAAGAAAGAAAAACACGAAAAAAAGAAGAAAAAAAGATCGAAATAAAAAAGAAAAAAAAAAAACGGAAAAGGGAAAAAAAAAGGGAAGAAAAAAAAAAGTAAAAAAAAAAGAAAAAAGAAAAAAAAAAAAGGGAAGAAACAAAGAAAAAAAAAAAAAAATAAACGAAAAAAAAAGGAAAAAAAAAAAAAAAAAAAAAAAAAAAAAAAGGAGAAGGAATAAAAAAGAAAGAGTATAAAAAAAAGAAGAAAAAAAAAAAAAAAAAGAAGAGAAAAACAAAAAAGAACGACGAACGAGAATAAAAAAAAAAAGAAAAAAAAAGAAAAAGAAAGAAAAAAAAAGGGAAATAAACAAAGAAAGGAATAAAAAAAGAAAAAAGAAAAAAAAAAAAAAGAAACGAAGAAATTCGAAAAAAAGAAAAAGAGAAAGAAAAACGGAAAAGAACGAAAAAAAGTAAAAAAAGAAAAAAAAAAGCGAAAAATATGAGCCAAAAAGAGAAAAGAAAAAAAAAAATAGAGAAAAAGAGAAAAACAAAGAAAAAAGATAGAAAGCGAGAGAAAAAGCAAAAGAAAAAAAAAAAGAAACGAACAAAAAAAGAGAACGAAAAAAATGAAAAGGTCGAGAAAAAAAAAAAAAGAAAATAAATAAGAAAAAAAGTAAAAAAAAGAAGAGAAAAGAAAGAAAAAGAAAAAAAGAATCGCGATAAAAGGAAAAAAAGATAAAAAAAAATAAAAAGAAAAAAAAAAACGCGAACGAAACAAGAATTCGAGAGAAAAAACATATACAAAAAAAGAAAAAAATAAAAAAAGACCAAAAAAACATGAAAAAAAAAAAAGCAAAAAAAGCAATTCGAAAAAGAAAAAAAAAAAAAAATAAAAAAAAAAAAAAAAAGAACAAAGAAAAAAAAAAAACAAAAAAAAAACAAAGAAGAAAAGCCCAAAAAAAAAAAGAAAAAAAAAAGAAAAAAAAAGAAAAAAAAAGAAAAAAAAGATAAGAAAAAAAAAAAAAAAAGCAAAAAAAAAAATGAAAAAAAAAAAAAAAAT
>JAIWJD010000007.1:2000039-2016885 GCA_022818045.1 Neotoxoptera formosana | reverse complement strand
AACAAAAAAAAAAAAACCCCCCCAAAAAAACCCCCCCCAAAAAAAAACAAAAAAAAAAAAACCCCAAAAAAAATTTTTAAAAAAAAAAAAAAAAAAAAATAACACCCCAACAAACAACACCAAAACAAAACACCAAAACAACACGAAAAACAAAACCACCCAAAAAACAAAACAAAACCAAACAAAACACAACAAAACACATACATACCCTAAACAACATACACACATCATACTTACAACAAAACCAAACACACACAACCAAAACACATATCCTTAACACACAACAAAACAACAACAAAACAATTAACCAACACCATCACAAAAACAACCCAAAACAACAACAAACACACAAAACCCACAACATACACAAACAACCTACCAAACCAACAAACCAACAAACACCAAACACACTCCAACAAAACAAACAAAAACGCAAACAAAAAAACAAACCACCACACAAAAAACACAACAAACAACCCAAAAAACAAAACAAATACACAACAAAACCACGAAAACAAACAACACATCAACACACCAACAAACACCCACACAAAACAGTACATGACAGACAACACACACAAAATCAACACCAAAAACAACAAACACACCAACCAAACCCACACAAACAACAACAACACCAACAAATCACCAAAACATCATCAACCATCACACACAACACAACAAAACCCACAACCAAAACACCACACACACAAAAACATCCAAAAAAACACACAACACAAAAACAAAGCACACAGCAAAACACAAACAAAAACATCAAACACATCAACACCACAAACAATCCACACAAAAACGACCACACACACACACACAGAACAATCAGACCACACAAACACAAACACACACAAAACACAACAAACACAAACCAACAAACACACAAAAACCAATCACCACAAACAACAAACACTAAACAACACAACAAAACAAACAATCACAACACCACACACACAAACTCACACAAAACAACAAAAACACACCAACCCCCACACAACACAACAAACACAACACACACAACACACACCACAACACAAAAACACAACAACAATCAACACATACCCTCACACACAACCACAAAGAAAACCAACACACATCAACAAACACACACACTACACAAACAAACACACAAAAACACAACAACACAACACACAAAACAGAACAAACACCAACACACAACAACACACACACACACAACACAACACACACACAACAACACACACAAACATATCAACACAGAAACACACACACAAACAAAAACATCACACAAACAACAAACACCAAACAAAAACAACACACACACAACAACACAAGCAACAAACACACAAACACAATCACAATCATCACACACAACACAACAAAACAATCATCACAATCTCACAAAAACAATCAAACATCAACATCCACACAACACACACCCACACAACACAACACACAATCACAACACAACACCCAAACACAAACACACAACAACACAAAACAGATCACACATCACACAACACAAAAACAACATCAACACAATCAACTACACAACAACCAAACACAGCGCTACACACAGACACACAACAAAAACACACTCAAAACAAAACACACAACACACATCAACACACCACAACAAAAAATCACACTCAACACCAACACACATACCAAAAAAACATCAAAAACAAACAACACACACAACACACACACACACAAACACAACACAAACAAACACACATCAACACAACACCACACTAAAACACCACAATCACTCAACAAACACAAAACACACAACAAACACAAAAGACACAAAACACAACAACACAACACACAACAACAAAAAACACTAAAATCACACCCCCCAACCCAAACCACAAAACATCAACACAAACACCACAAACAAAACAAAAACAAAAACACAACACAAATCACAACACACACACACACACAATCACACAAAACACACAAAACAAACACACACACAACACACAATCAAAAAACACATCAAAACACACATCACAACACACACACACACAAATCAACACAACAAACTACACAACAAACAAAACACACACAAACCACAACACACAACACACAAATCCAAAACACACAACAAACAAACACACACAACCCAAACACAACACACAAACAACACACACAACAACAAAACAACACACATCACACATCAACACAACACACACACAACAACACACACAACAAACACACAAACATCAACAAAATCAACAACAATCAAAACACATCACAAACACTCCACACACCCCCCCCACAAAACACAAACAACAACCACATCAACACAACACAAAACACATCAACACAAACACACAAACACAACAAACAACAACACAACAACACGACACAACACACACACAACACAAACACAACAAAACAATCACCACAACACACAAACACACAACCACACAAAAAAACAACACTCACAACAAACAAAACACACCACACAACACAACAAACAACACAAACAAACACACACAATCACAAAACAACACAAACGACATAACATCGACAACCACACAAAAAACACAACACACAACACAACACACAACAACAAACAAAAACACAAATCACCACACAACACACACAAAATCAAACACAACACAACACAAAACAAAAACATCACAAACACACAAAACAACAAACAAACTACAAACAAACAACAACACAACACACAAGTCCACACACACACACAACAAAACACACAAAAATCACAACAACAACACACACACAACAACAACACACAACACACCACAACAAATCACACAAACACACACACTAAAACACAAACAAAACCACACAAAACAAACACACACGACAACACACATCACAAAATCACAACACACAACAACAACACAAATCACATCAAAACACACACAAACAACACCACACAACATCACAAACACAAAAACACACAACACACATCAAAATCACATCACAAACAACACACACACACAACACCACACAACACAAACACAAAACAACACATCACAAACACAACAATACATCAACACAATCACAAAACAAAACAAAACCACAACACACACAACCAACACAAACAACACAACAACACATCACACAAACAACAACACACACACAACACACAATCAGACACAACAAACACAACACAAACACACAAAATCACAACACACACACCACCAACACACACAACAAAACCACACACAACACAACACAAAACAACACCATCAAACACATCACACACAAACAAAAAACAAACACAAAACACACAACAACACAAATCACAACCATCACAACAACACACAACCACACACACATCACAAAAACACAACACACAACACACACAAATCACAAACATCACAAACACCAACACCAACAACACACAACACAAAGACAACAATCAACAACCACACACACACACCAACAAAACACAACAACACACAAAACACAAACACACAAAAAAACACACAAAATCACATCAACACACACAAAACACATCACACAAACACACAAACACAACACACACACAAACACAAAACAACAAACACAAAAACAACATCACACAACACCACAACACACAACACAACACAAACAACAAACACATCAACAACACACACAACACAACACAAACACAACAACCACAACAACACAAAACAATCAAAACACAACACACACACACAAAACACAAAACAACAACACAAACAACACAACACCACAACACACCAACATCACAAACACACAAACACCAAACACAAATCAAACACAACCACAACACACAACAATCACACAATCAACAAACACACACACCAACACAACACACACAAACAAATCACAAAAAACATCAACACAACACACACAACCACAAACACACAACATCAACAACAACACACACACAACACAAAAACACACACACACAACACACAACAACACAAAATCAAACAACACCACAACACAAACACAAACACAACAACACACACACATCAAAATCACACACACAAAACAAACAACACACACACAAAACAAAACACAAAACAAACACACAAACACAACAACAACACACACAACACACAACAAACACACACAACACACACAAAACACAACATCACAAACACACAACACACAACACACACCAACACAAACACACACAAATCACAACAACCACAAAACAACACAAAACACATCAAAACACAAAACAAACAACACAAAAACACAAACAACACACACACACCAAACAACACCAAACACACACAAAACACACACACAAAAACAACAACACAATCACACAACCAAACAAACACACACAAAACATCACACAACAAACACACAAACACACACACCACACAAACAAAAATCAACAACACATCACACACAACAACACAACACAACAACAACAACACCACACAACAACACCATCACAACAACACACACACACACAAAAACAAAAAACAACACCAACAAAACAACACAACACAACACACACACAACAAAAAAACCACAACACAACAACACACAACACACAAACACACAACAACAAACACACACACACACACACAACATCAACATCAACACACACACAACCACACCACACAACAACAAACATCACACACACAATCAACACAAAACAAACACAAACAAACAACAAACACACAACACCAACAACAACAAACATCACACAACACACAACAAACACACACACACAAAACAACAAAACAAAAACAATCAACACAACAACACACACACACAAACACCAAACACACAAACACAACACAAAAAAAAGAACCACAACCACAACACCACCAAACACAACACATCACAACACACACACAACACACACACAACACAACAACAACACATCACAATCAACAACACATCAACAACCACACAAACACACACAACAACATCAAACACAACACAAACATCACACACACAACAATCACAACACACACAACACACAACAAATCACCACACACACAACACACACAACAACACACACAACAAACACACAACACAACAAAAACACACAAAACAACACACACAAAAACAAAACACACAACACAAAACACACACACAAAACACAAAACACATACCATCAACACAACCATCACCAACCAAACCACAACACACAATCAAAATCACACATCAACACACACACACCAACCACATCACAAACAAAACTACACACAAACACACAACACAATCACACAACCACAAAAAAACAAAACAAACACACACACATCACAACACACAACACAACACACAAACACACACACACAAAAAAAAACAACAACAACACACACAACAACAACATCACACACACACACACAAATCACAATCAACACACAACACACAAAACAAACAACACACACACACACAATCAAATCAAACACAAAAATCAACAAAAACACAACACACAACAAACAACAAACAACAAATCACCAAACACAACATCAACATCACAAACACACAAACACCACACAACTAACACACACAACACACACATCAACAACACAATCAAACACATCAACACACATCACAAATCACAACACAACAACACACAATCACACAAACAAACAAACACACACAATCACACAAAACACAAAACAACACACCACAAACACAAAACAAAACACACACACACAAAATCATCACAACACAAAAAAACCACATCACACACACACACACACACACAACAACATCAACACAACACAATCAACACAAAAAAACAAAAACACACAAATCACAATCACACACACACAACACAACCACAAACACAACACACACAATCACACACACCACACAACACAACATCACAAACAACATCACACCAATCAACAAAACACACAAAACAACAATCACAAAACACACACATCCCAACATCAAAAAAATCACAAATCAACAAAAACAACAACACACACAAACACACCACAACAACACAAACAAACAAACATCACACACAACACAACACAACACACAAAACATCACAACACAATCAACAAAAAAACACACACACACATCACAAACAACACACAAAACAAATCACACATCACACACACACACACAAAACACACACACCACACAACACACAAACAACACAACACACACACAACACACACACACACACAAAACAAAAAACATCAACACATCAACAACAACACACAACACACAACACAAACACACAAACACACAACCAAACAACAAACACAACAACAACAAACACACACAAAACACACACCACAACAACACACAAAATCAACAACAAACACAAACACCACAACACACAAATCACAAAACTAAAACACAAAACACAAACACACACACACACACAACAACAACACAACACAACTCACACACACACAAACAATCACACCACACACACACACCAACATCACAAACAACAACAACAAATCACACAAATCAACAACACACACACAACAACACACCACACATCAACACACAACACAAAAACAACAATCACTCACACACAACACACAACAACAACAATCAAAACACACACACAAACAACACAAAATCACCCACAACAAAAACACACACAACACACAAACAACACACAACACACACACACAAAACAAAAATCACACACAACACAACAATCACAACACACACAAATCAGCACAACAAACACACATCACACACACACAAAAAACACACAAACACAAACAACACACACAATCAACACACAACAACACACACACACAACAAACATCACAAACACAACAACACAACAAACACAACACACACATCACATCAATCACACATCAAACACAACAACACACACAAAAACACAATCAATCACAACAACACACAAATCACACAAAAATCAAAAAACACAAATCACAAACCAACACACAAAAACAAACACACAACACAACAACAACATCAACAAAAACAACACACAAAAACATCACACACAAAAACACACACACAAACACACACACAACAACACAACACAACACAACACACAACAACACATCAACACACAACACACAACCATCACACACAACAAACAACACACACAACACACACACAAACCAACAACACACACAAACAATCACACAATCAACACATCACACACACACACACACACAACCAACAACACATCACAAAACAAACACAAACACACACACACAACAAAATCACATCAACACACAACAAACACACACACAAACACACACAAATCAACAACAAAACACACCACAACACAATCACAACAAACACAATCACACACAACACATCAACAACAACAACACATCAACCAACAACACACACAAAAACATCAACCAACACAAAACACAACACATCACAACACATCACACAAATCAATCACATCCAACATCACACAAAACAACACACACAACAAAACACAACAAAACAACACATCACAACAAACACAACAAAACATCACACACACAAACAACCACACACACAACACACAAATCCAAAAAAACAACAACATCACACACACAAACACAAAACTCACACAACACACACATCAACACAACACACACAACAACACACAAAAATCACAATCACACACAAAAAACACACAAAAAACAAAACACACACAAACAAAACAACACAAATCACACACACAACACACACAACACACACAAATCAAAACACAACAACACACACAACAAAAAAAACAAACACAACAACATCACACACAACACACACACACAATCAACAACATCAACACAACACACACAAACAATCACAATCACAACAAACATCAAAACAAACATCACACACAACACAAACACAAAACACAACAACACACACACACACAAACCAACACACAACAAAAACAACCACACAAACAAAACACAAAACACAACACAAAACAACACAAACACACAAACACACACAACAATCAACACACACAACACACATCACAACAACACACACACACAAATCAAACAACACACACAACAACAAAACAATCACACAACAACACACAATCAACACACACAACACACAACACACACAAACACAACACAAAAAACACAAAACAACAACAAACATCACACAAATCAACAAACCAACACACACCAATCAACAATCACACAACAACACACACACAACACACACAACAAACATCACACACATCACAAACCACACAAATCAAACAAAACAACAACAAACAACACAACAACAACCAACAACACACACACACAACAAATCAACACAAACAACACAACAAAACACACACAACACAATCACCAAACAACAAACAAAAAACCAACCACACACACACACACACACACAACAACAACTAACACACACAACACCACACAACACATCACAACAAATCACACACACAAACCAACCAAATCAACAAACACAAAAACACAACAACACAACAACACACAACACAATCAACCACACACAACACACACAAAACACACATCAAACAATCAACACCACAACATCACAATCACCACCAAAACACAAACAACACAACACAAACAACACACACATCAACACACACACAACAATCACACAACACACATCACAACAACAAATCACAAACACACACAATCAAATCACACAACAAAAAACAACACACAAACAACACAACATCACACAACACACACAACACACACACAACAAAAAAACAAAACACACAACACACACACACACAAAACAAACAACACAAACACACCAACAACACAACACACACATCACACACAATCACACAACACAACATCAACAACACAAACAACACACACAAACAAACACAATCACAACAACAACACCACAACAATCACACAATCACACAACACAAAACACACAAACAACACACACAAAACACACACACAACACAAATCACCCACAACACATCAACACAATCACACACAAACAAACACACAACAACACACACACAAACAAAAACAAACACACACATCACACAAACACAACAATCACCACACATCACAACAAACACAAAACACAAATCATCAAACAACAACAACAAAAACATCAATCACAAACCAAACATCAACACACAACAAAACATCAACACAACAAACACAAAACAACCACACAAAAACACAAACAACCACACACAACACAACCAATCACAAAACACACACATCACACACCAACACACAATCACACACAACACAACATCACCACAAACACACACACAACACAAAATCAACACAACACAACACACAATCCACAACAATCCAATCAAAAACAAACAACAACAACAAAAACACAACAAAACAACAACAAACATCACAAACAAACAACACAACACAAACATCAACAACACACACATCACACACAAACAATCAACAATCAAACACAACACAAACAACCACAACACACACAAATCACACAAACAAAATCAAATCAACACACACACACAACACAACACAACACACACAACCAACAAACACAATCACAACACATCAACACATCACAACACACACATCAACACACAACAACAACACAAAAACAAACAAATCAACAACCATCACACACACACAAACATCTCACAACACACACCAACACACACACAAACCACACACACACAACAACAAAATCACACACAAAACAACACAACAATCAAACAAACCCACACAAACAAACACACAACACAACACAAACAAACACATCAACACAACACACAACACACACACACACACAAAAAAAATCAACAACATCAATCAACACAACACACACCAACAAACACACAAATCAATCAAAACACAAAAAAAACACAAAAACACAACAAACACAAAACAAAAAAAAAACACACAACACAACACAACACAACACAAACAACACAACACATCAACAAACACACAAACACAACACACAAAACCCAACAACACAAACCCACACACAAAACAAAACAAAAACACACACACAAACACACACACATCACACATCACACCACAAACACACACACCAAACACAAACACACAACAAAACACAAAACACACACATCACAAACACAAACAACACACATTCACAACAACAAACAACAACACACACAACAAACACACAACACACACACAAAAACAACAAACATCAAACACAAAATCACACACACACAACAACACAATCACACACCAACAACAACACAATCACACACACAACCACAACAACACAACACAACATCAAAACACACAACAACACAACACAAACACAACATCACACAATCAACAAACAAAAACAACAAACACACAACACAATCACCATCACAAACAAAACATCACAAACACCAAAAAACACACATCACAAAACAAAAACACAAAAACACCACACACACAACAAACACACACAACACAAACACACAAACACACAAAAATCACCAACAAATCAAACACACATCAACAAAACACACATCACATCAAAACAACAAACAAATCACACACACCACAACAAAAAACACAACAACACAAATCAACAAAACACAACAACAACACAAACACAAAACAACACAACACACACAACAACACACACACACAACAACAAACAACCAACACAAATCACAAAAATCATCACACACACACACAAACAACACACACACACACACAAATCACACAACACATCACATACACACACAATCAACAAACACACAAAAACAATCACAATCACAACACACACACACACAACAACACAACAACAAAACACAACACACAAACAACAACACACACACAAACACAAAACAAACAAACAACATCACCAACAAATCACAAATCATCACAAACAAACAAACACAACAATCAACACACAAACAACAACACACAACAAACACACCATCACACACACAACAACAAACACACAACACACACATCAACAAAAATCAAAAACACACACAAATCAAACACACACAACCACAACACAACATCACACACAAAACAACACACCAAAAATCAAACAACCACACAAAATCACACAAACAACACAACATCAACCACATCACAAAACACACACACAAACAACACAACATCACACACACAATTCACAACACATCAAACAACCACAAAATCACACAACACAACACAACACACACATCAACACACAACACACAACCACAACAAAATCACAACACACAAACACAACACAACAAACAACAAAAACACATCAAACAAACACAAACACCAACATCAAAAACACACACACATCACAAAACACAAAACATCAAATCACACACAACACAACAAATCACAAACAATCAACACACAACAACATCACACAAATCATCACACAACACCACACACAAAAAACACACAAACAACAAAACACCACAAACAACAAAACAAACACACACACAAAACAAACAAAAATCAACACAAACACACAATCACAAATCACACAAAAACACACACACATCACAACAAAACAACACACACATCACAATCACAAACACAATCACACACACACACACACAAAACAATCAAACACACAACACAAACACACCACACACACAACAAACAACAACAACAACAACAATCACAACACACAAAACAACAATCACACACAATCACACACACAACAATCAACAAACACAAACACACACAACAAACACACAACAACACAAACACACAAACACACACAAAAACACCACATCACACCACAAACACAATCAAACACACACAACCACACACAACATCAATCACAACACAATCAATCACACACAAAACACACACATCACATCACAAACAAAAACACACCAACAAACAAACACACACAACACAACAACAACACACAAAAAAACACAATCAATCACACACACACAAAACCAACAACAAAACACACAACACACAAAAAATCACACACACACAACACACAACAACACAAACCACAATCCACACACATCACAAAACAAACAATCACAAACACAAACCCATCACACACATCAACACAAAACACAACACACACAACATCAAACACACAAAACAAAACACAACATCACAAACATCACAACACAACACAACACCAACAATCACAACACACACAAAAAAATCAACAACACATCACAACACAACACATCACAATCATCACAACAACACACAACATCACACACAACAACAACACACACATCAACACAAACACAACACACACACCACACACAAACAAACACACCAACAACAAAATCACAACACAACAACAACACACAACACACAATCAAAACACACACAAACAACAACACAACCACAACACAAAATCACACACAACAAAACAACATCAACATCACAACACAACACAAAACACACACACACACACACACAAAATCACACAACACACACCAAATCAACAAACACAACAATCACAACACACACAATCAACACACACACACATCACAAATCAACAAACACAACAATCAACACACACACACAAAAACACACAACACAAAACACCACAACCAACCACACAAACACAAACAACACAACAAACCACACAAACACACACAACACACACACAACATCACACAAACACAAAATCACACACAATCACACACACAAAACAAACACACACACAAAACACACACAACACACAAAACCACATCACAACACAAATCACACACAACAACACAACACAAAATCACACAACACAACAACACACACAACACACACACACAACAATCACAACACAAACACAAACACACAACAAATCATCACACAACAAAAACCAACAACACATCAACAACACAAACAACACAACAAACACACAACATCAACAACACAAACAATCAACAACCACACACACAATCAACAAACACTCAAACACACAACACACACAATCACAAAACACACACAACACACAATCACAACACAACAACACAATCACACACACAAAAACACACACAAACAACCCAACACACACACAACAAACAACAAACACAAATCAACACAACACACACACAACAACACACACCACACACAACACAAAACACACACAAACAAAACACATCACAACAAATCACACAAACCAAAAATCACACAAACACAACACACACACAACACAACACAACAAAACACACAACACAACATCAATCACACACACAAAACACACACAAACAACAACAAAATCAACAACATCAACAACACATCAACACACACAACACAAACAATCAACACACAACACACATCAACAACATCAAAAAAAAAAAAAAACAAAACACTATCAATCACACAACAAAAACAATCAAAACACAACACCAAAATCACACACAAAAACACAAAATCACACACAACACAACACAATCACACAAAAACATCACAAAATCACACAATCAATCAAAACACACACACACAACACACACAACAACAAAACAAATCACCACCAACACACAACAATCATCAACCACAAACACAAAAACAACACAATCACAACACAATCAACAACACACACAACACACATCAACAAACAACAATCACAACAAATCACAACAAAATCACACACAACAACACAAATCACAACAAACACATCACACAACACACACACAACAAAAACACACAAAACAACACAACACACAACAACACATCACACCAACAATCCAACAAAACATCAACACATCACACAACACACACAAAACACACACATCCACATACACACAACAACAAAAACAAACACACACACACAAACAACACACACACCACACAACAATCACACAACACAACCAAATCACAACAAACACACAACAAAACATCAACACACACAAACACAACACACAAACACAAAAAATCATCAAACAAACACACACACACAAAAACACAAAACACACACACACAAAATCAACAACCACACACCACAACACAACATCAACAAAAACACACAAAAACACACACACAAACACACAACAACAAAACAAAATTCATCACAAACAAACACAACACAACAATCACACAAACACAACAAATCAACAAACACATTCAAAACACACACAACACAACAACACACACACAAACACAACACACACACACAAAACAACACACAATCACACAAATCAAAAACAATCACACATCACATCAAACAAACAACACATCACACAACACACAAAACTAACACAACAAAAACAACACAACATCACAACACAACACACATCAAACACACACAAACAATCAAAAAAAACCACACCACAAACATCACATCACACAACACAACAACACAATCACACAACAACCAATTCACAAAAACACACAATCACATCACAACACCACAACAAACAAAATCATCACAACACACACACAACACCAACAAACAAACACAACACAAACAACACACAAAATCCAACACACACAAACAACACACAACACACAAACACACAAAACCAACACACACAAAACACACAACACACACACACAAAACAATCAACACACACACACAAACACATCACAAAACACAACACACAACAACACATCACAAAACACACCACACACCACACACAATCAACACACAATCACAAAACCAATCACACACAAAACAAACACACACAAACAACAAAAACACACACAAACACAACATCAAACACAAATCACACAACAACACAACACACAACACACAACAACAAACAACACATCACAAACAAAAATCAAATCACACAATCAACACAATCACAAACAACACAACACAACACACACACAACAACACACACACAAAAACACAAAAACAACAATCAACACACAACACACCACACATCACACAAAAACACAACAAACACAAAACAAACAAAACACACAACACAAAACACAACACAATCACAAAACATCAACACACCACACAACAAAACAAACACACAACACACACAAACACAAACACACAACACACCAACACACACACAAAAACATCACACACACACACAATCAACACAACAAACCAACAAACAACACATCACACACAACAATCACAACAACACATCACACAAACACAACACAACATCACCACACATCACATCAAAACAATCACACAACACAACACACAAAACACACCACAATCAAACAACAAACACACACACATCAAACAACAAAAAACACACACATCATCACACACAAATCAACAACACACAAAAACAAAACATCACACACACACACAAACACACAAATCACACAACACACAACACAAACAAAACACAACACAATCAACCAAAAAACACACAAAAAACAACACACAAAACACACCACAAAAACTCACACACACACAAACAACACACAATCCAAAATCACACACCACAATCCCAAACAACAAATCACAACAACACACAAAACACAAAACACAACACACAAACACAACAACAAACAATCACACAAACACATCAACAACAATCACAACAATCACACAACAACAACACAACACACCAATCAACCACAATCAATCAAACATCAACACAAACAAAAAAACACACACAACAAAAACAACAAACAAACCACAACACAAAAAAAAATCACAAACACCACACACAACACACACAAACACACACAACACAAAACCACAACACAATCACACACAACACATCATCAACACACCAATCAAACACAACAACAAAACACATCACAACATCAACACAAACAATCACAACAAAAACACACACAAAAACCACATCATCAACACAAAACAAACATCAAAATCAACACAAACCACAACACACACACATCACAACACATCAAAAACAATCACAATCACAAAACAAACACAAAACCAACACACAACACAACATCAACAACACCACAACACAACAAATCACAAACACACACACACACAACACACACAAACAACAACACAATCAAACAACACACAACAAAAACAAATCAAACATCACAACAATCAACACACATCCACAAACAAACACAACACACACAACACACATCACAAAACAACAACAACAACACACACAAACACACACAACACAACACACACACAAAACACACACAAAACACAAACACAACATCACAAACAACACAAATCAAAACACACAACACAACAAACACACACAAAACAAAACACAAAACATCACACAACAAACAAACACACAAACAACAACACACACAACAACAAAAACAAAACACACACACAAACAACAACACACACACAACACAAAACAACACACACACACACAAAACACACACACAACACAACACACAACAACAACACAACAAAACAACACAACACACAACACACAAAACACAACACAAACACAAACAACATCACACAACAACAATCACAACAACACAACACACACAAACAAACAAACAAACACACACAAACACACACATCAAAACACAACACACACAACAAACACACACACAAAAACACAAAACACACAAACACAACATCACACAAACACATCACACACAACAAAAAAACAACACACACAACAAAACACAAAAACAACACACAAAACAACACACAAACACACAACAAACAACAAAACAAACAACACACAACAACACACAACACAACACACAACAAACACACAACACACACACACAACAAACACAAACAACACACAACACACACAACACAACACACACACACACACAAACAACAACACAAAAACAAACAAAACAAACACATCAAAACACAAAACACACAAATCACACAACAAACAAACACACACAACACACACAAACACACAACAAACACATCACACAACAAACACACAAAAATCACACAATCACAACACACAAACAACACACACAACAAACACACAAATCAACACAAAACACACAACACAACAAACAAACACACACAACAACAACACAAACACAACAACACAAACACAACAACACACACACACACAACACATCACAACAACAACAACATCACAAACACAACACAACACACAAACACACACAACACACAACACAAC
>JAIWJD010000007.1:1984716-1989939 GCA_022818045.1 Neotoxoptera formosana | reverse complement strand
AAAAGGGTTTTATAAAAGAAAAAAAAAAGTAGAGAAAAAGGGGTAAAGTTTTAGGAAAAAATAGAAAATAGAAGATATAAAAATTGGGTTTTTTTAAGTTAAAATAGAAAAATTTAAATTTTAATAAAAGTTAGAAAAAGATTTTTTTTAGAGAAAATTTAATAGGAAAAAAATAAATTAAAATAAAAAGGAATAGAAATTTAAATTTTTTGTAGTTTATAGAAAATTAAAAAAAAAGGATTTTTTTTGAAAAGAATTAGAAGTAGAAAATAAAAAAGGGTTTATTAAGGTTTGGAGGAAGAAAAATTTGGAAATAGATTATTTGAAATTAGAGAAATTTTGAAAAAAGGAATTAGAGAAGAAAAATAATTTTAGGATTTGAAGAGGGAAAAAAATAGAAGATAAAGAAAATTTAATTTTAAAAAAAAAGAAAAATAAAATTTTTTAAAAAGTTTGATTAAAAGTTTTGAATAAATTTAAAAGATTGTAATTTTTAGAAAAGAATTAAAGAAGTTAAAGAAAAGTTTTAAGAAAAATTAGAAGAAATGTAGGTTTTGATTTAAAAATAGTATTTTAAGAGTAATTAGATTTTTTTTTTTAGAAAATTTTGAAAAAAAAAGTAGAAAAAGGGAAGGGAAAAATAAAAAAAAGAAAAATTTTTTAAAATTTAAAGTTAGAAAAAGAAGAAGAAAGAAAGTTTTTTTTAAGAATTTTGAAGAAGAGAAAATTTAAAAATAGAATTAGAGATTTTGAATATAAAAATTTTAAAATTTGTAGAAATTAATTTTTAGATTGTTTAAAAAAAAAAATTTTAAAAAATTAAAGGAAAATAAATTAGGAGATTTAAAAAAAAATTTTTGGTTAAAATTTGTATTGAAGAAAAGGATTTGAAAATTTTTTAAAAAGATTAAAATTTTTTTAGATTAAAAAAGGGAATTTAAAAAAGAATTTTGTTTTTAAAAAGTTAAAAAAAAAGAAAGGCTTTGAATAGTAATTTAAGAAAGTAAAAATTTAAAAAAAGCTAGAAGTTTTTCTAGTTTTTTTGTTTAAAAAGAAGTTTTGATAGAGTTTTAAAAAAAGAAGTTTTTTAAAAATTTGAAAGTAGAAATAATTGGGTATTTAATTTAAAGGGAAAATTTTTTTGTTTTGAAATTAGTTAAAAGATTTAAATTTAAAATAAAAAAGAAATTTTAGAAGAATTTGTTTTGGGGTAATTAATTATAAAAAAGAAATTTGTTTTAAAAGGGAAATTTAAAAAAGGTTAAAGAAAGAATTTTAAAATTTTTAGATAAAATTTAAAAAAAATTTTTAAGTTAGAATTTTTTAAATTTTTAATAATTTTTAATTTAGAAAAAGAGAAATTTTTTAAATAAGGGAAAATTTAAAAATTTTAAATTTTTAATTAGAGAAATTTAAAAAAAGAAAAGGTAGGTTTAAAAAAAAAGTTTAGAGAAGGAAGAGTAGAAAAAGTTTTTTTAGTTTAAAAAAATTTAAAAAGAAAAATTTAATTTTGAATTTTTTTTTGAGTTTTAATAAAATTTTAAAAAAAAGTTTTTTATTTAAAATTTTGAATAAAAAGTTAAAATTTTTTAAAATAATATAATATAGTTTTTAAAATAACCCAAAAAAAATGGGAAAGTAAATAGAAGAAGGATTTTGTTTTTGAAAAAGTAAAAAATTAAAAGAGATTTATTTTTTCTAATAAGAAGGTTTTTAGAAAAGAAAAAATTTTGTTTTTAGAAGTAAAAAGAGTTTGGGTTTTTGAAAAAATTTTAAATATTTTAAAAAAAATTTAGTAATTAATAGAGCTTTTTAAGAGATTAATTAGGATAGAAAATTTTATTTAAAAAAAGACGGAAAAATTTTAAATTGAAAAAAAGAGGGAAAAAGGAAAAGGAAAGGGTTTGGATTTTTAAATTTTGTTGGTTTAAAAATTTTGTTTTAATTAAGAAATAGAGAAAAAGTTTTGGGAAATAAAAAGGGTAAAGGGGTTTTTTTTGAAAATTTTTGAAGTTTAAATTTTTAATTTTTAAAAAAAGTTATTAAAAGAGAGAAGTAAGAAAGAAAAAGATTAGTTTGGTTTTTAAATTGAGTTAAAAAACTTTTGAAAAGAAAAATTTTTTAGTTATAAAAAAAGAATTTTTTAAGAAAAAAGATTTTAGAAAATTTGAAGAAATTAAAGATAAATAAGAATAATTTAAAAATAAAAGAAATATATGAAAGTAATTTTAAAAAGGAAAAAACTTAAAAGATGAAAAATTTTTAGAAAGAAGGAGATAAATTAAGAAAAGCTTATTAAAACTAAAAAATTCAGAAAAAAAGAAAAAAATTTTTGGGGAAAAGATATAAATAAAGAAAGATAAATAATTTAAAGGGTTTGAAAGAATTTTAAAAAAGTAGAAAAGGGGAAAAAGTTTGCAAGGAAAAAGAAGAAAGAAAAGAAAAGGTTTGAGAAAGAATTAAAAAGGAAAAAAGGGGGTTTTGTTAAGTAAAAAAGTAGAAAAAGGAAATTTTAAATAAGGAATAGAAGAAAAGATTTAATTAAAAAGATAATTTTTAGAGGAAAAAAAAGTTAAGAAAGAAAAGAATTAGGGGAAAAAAATTTAGAAAGGGGTTTTTAATAATAAAGTAAAATTTAACGTGTGAATAATGATTATATGTATGTTAGATAATATATAGTTTAATATTTATATATTAAGATTTTAAATATATTTTAATAGATATTTTGAATGGTTATTTTTATGATAAAAAATTTGGTTATTATTTATTATATAAAGTTGAATAAATTAATTGTTAAGGATAGATTGTTAAGTTATTTTGTAAAAGATTGGTGAGTTGATTTGTATATTTAAGATTATGATTAAAAATTATTTTTTATTATTTATTGTATCGTAGAGTTAAAATGAAATAAATTGGAAATAAGAAAGATAATATATAATTTATTAAAGTAAGGATATTTTTATATAATTAATGATTTAAAAAAGAAATATATAAAAGAAGAAAAATTTAGAATAAATTAAATAGAAAAAAAAAAATAGTAAATAATGATTAAAAAAGTATAAATAGAAGTGAGAATAAAAGAATTTTATAGAAAGAGTAAGAGATAAAAGATAAGAAGTGTTGAATTATAAGAAAGAGTAATATATTTATTTATATATTATTTTAAAAGTATATATTGTATAAAAAAGAGAGAAAAATAAAAAAATATTGTATGTTATTATATAAATTAATTTAATGATTTAATAAGAATTGTATAAAAAATAAATTTATAAGTATAATAATTTTAATAAATTAATAAAAAAATAATAATGAAATTGAATGATATGTTAAATTAAAAATATAAAATAAAAAATAAAAAAAAAAATAAAAATATGTTTTTAAGAGATAATATAATAAATAAAATAAAAGTATGAACATAAATAAATAAAGTATATAATAAAATTTTTTTTTTTTATAAAAAAAAAAAAAATTATAAAAATTAAAAAAATAAAAAAGAAATAAAAAAGAAAATAAAATTGAAAAAAATTATAAAAATAAGATAAAATAATAATAATATATAAAAAAATTGATTATATAAAAAAAATGAAATTGAAAAATAATCAAATTAAAATTAAATAAATATATAAAATAATAAAAATAAAAGAAAAATAATAAAATATTAAAAAAAAAAAAAAATATAATATAAATAAAAAAAAAAAATAATTAAAATAATAAATAAAAAAAAAAAAATAAATAAAAATAAAAAATAATATAGAATAAATTATAATAATAAATAATTAAAAAAAAAAAAAAAAAAAATAATAATAAATAAATAAAAAAAAATAAAAAAAAATATATAATAAAAAAAAAAAAATAAAAATAAAAAAATAAAAATAAATAAAAAGATATTATATAAAAAAAAAGATTAAAAAATAAAATTTGTTATTAAATAAAAAAAAAAAGAAAAAAAAAAAAAAAAAAAAAAAATATAAAAATAATTAAAAAAAAAATAAAAGAAAAAAATAAATTTTGAAATAAATATTAGTAATATAAAAAAAATATTAATAATTTAAGTATAAATAAAAGAAAAAAGATAAATAAAAAAATATAGAAGTAAATATAAAAAAATAATATAAAAAAAAAAATTATGAATAATAAAAAAGGATAAAATAAATTAGAAATAAATTTAAAAAAAAAATAAAAAATTAAAAGACAATATAGATAAAAGAAGTAAAAATTAAAAGAAAGTATATAAATAAATGAAAATTAATAAAAAAATAAAATAAAAAAAAAAAGATGAAAGAAAATAAAAAAAAAAAAAAGAAGGAAAAAAAAAAATAAAAAAAAAAAAAGATAAAATAAAAAAAAAAAAATTAAAAAAAAAATAAAAAAAAATAGAATAATAAAAAAAAAAAATGAAATATAAAAAAAAAAAAAAAATAAAAATAAGAAAAAAATAAAAAAAAAAGATAATAAAGTAAAAAAAAAGAATGAAAAAAAAAAATTAAAAGAAAGTAAGTAAAAAATAAAAAAATAAATAAAATAAAATATAATGATAAAAAAAAAAAGAAAGAAAAAAATAAAAAAAAAAAATTAAATAAAAAAAAAGAAAAAATAAAAAAAAAAGAAATTAAAAAAATAAATAAAAAGAAAAAGGAAAATAAAATAAAAAAATAAAAAAAAAAAAATATAAAAAAATATAAAAAAAAAAAATAATATAAAAGAAAATAAAAAAAAAGTAAAAAATAATAAAAAAAAAAAATGAAAAAAAAAAATAATATAAAAAAAAATAAAAAAAAATAAAAAAAGAAAAAAAAAAAAATAATAGTTAATAAAAAAAAAAATAAGAAAAAAAAAAATATAAAAATAAAAAATTAAAAAATTAAAATAAAATAAAAAAATAGAAAAGAAAAAAAATATTAAATGAAAAAAAAGTAAATAAAAAATAAAATTTTTAATAAAAATAAATGAATAAATAAAAATTAATGTAATTAAAAAAAATAAGAGTTAAAAAAAAAAATAAAAAGAGAAAAAAAAGATAAAGGAAAATATAAAATAATAAAGAAAAAACAAAATAAATTAAAAATTAATAATAAATATAAAAAAAAAAAAAAATAAAAAAAAAAATATCGTAAAATGTAATAAAAAGAGAAAAAGAAAAAATAAAATTAAAAAAAAAATAAAAATAAAAAAGATTTAAAAAGTAATATTAAAAAAAATTATAAAAAAAAAAATAAAAAATTA
>JAIWJD010000007.1:1925355-1945602 GCA_022818045.1 Neotoxoptera formosana | reverse complement strand
GAAAAAGAAGAAAAGAAAAAAAGAAGAAAAAAAGAAAAGAATAAAAATAGAAAATAAAAAAAGAAAAGGAGAGAGGAAGAAAAAGAAAGAAAGAGAAGAAATTAAGAAAAAGAAGAGAAAAATTGAGTAAGAAGAAAATGAGGAAAGAGAAATTGTAAAACAAAGAAAAAAAAAAAATAAAATGAGGGAAAAAAAAAAAATGAAAGAAAAAAAGTAAATAAAAAAAAAAAGTAAATTAAAGAAATAAAAGAAGGAAAAAAAAAGAAAAAAAGAAAAGTAAATTGAAGGGGAAAATAAAAAGAAGTGAGAAAGAAAAAAGTAACAAAAAGAAGAAATGAAAAAAAAGAGAAAAAAAAGAATAATAAAGAACAAAGAAGTAAGAAGAATGAAAAAAAGAAAAAAAAATAAAAAGAAAAAAAAAAAAATAAAAAAAAAAAGAAAAAAGAAAAAAAAAAAAAAGAAATGAAAAAAAAAAAAAAGGAAGAAAAAAAAAAAAAAAAAAAAAGAAAAAAAAAGAAAGAAAAAAGAAAAAAAAAAAGAAAAAAAAAAAGAAAAAAGAAAAAGAAAAAAAAAAAAAAGAAGAGAAAAAATAAGAAAAAAAAATAGAAAAAGAAGAAAAAGGAGAAAAAAAAAAAAGAAAAAAAAGAAAAAAAAGAAAAAAAGGAAAAGAAGAAAAAAGAAAAAAAAAAAAAAAAGAAGAAAAAAAGAAAAAGAGAAGAAAAGAAAAAAAGAAAAAGAAAAAAAGAAAAAACAGAAGAAAAAAGAAAAAAGAAAAAAAAAAAAAGAGAAAAAAAGAAGAGTAAGCGAGAAAAAAAAAAAAAAAAAAAAAAAAAGAAAAAAAAAAAATAAAAAGAAAAAAAAAAAGAAAAAAAAAAAGAAAGAGAGAGAAAAAAAAAAAAAGAAAAAAAAAAAAAAATAAAAAAGAAAGAAAAAGAAAGAAAAAAAGAAAAAAGAAAAAAAAGAAAGAAAAAAAAAAAAAGAAAAAAGAGAGAAGAAAAAAAAAGAAGAGAAAAAATAAAAAGAGAAAAAAGAAAAGAAAAAAAAAAAAAGAAAAGAAAAAAGAAAAAAGAAATAAAAAAAAGAAAAAAAAAAAAGGAAGAGAAAGAAAGAAAAAAAAGAAGAAAAAAAAAAAAAGACAGAGAAAAAGAAAAAAGAGAAAAAAAAAAAAAAGAAGAAAAAAAGAGAAAAAAGAAAAAAAAAAAAAGATAAAAAAAAGATAAGAAGAAAGAAAAAAAATAAAGAAAGAGAAAAGCAAGAAAAAAGAAGAGAAAGAGGAGAGTAGAGAGAGGAGAAAGGACGACGCAGAAGAAGAAGAGAAAGAGAGGAGAGGAAGAAGAAGAAGAAGTAGAGAAGAAGAAGAAGAGAAGGAGAAGACAGAAGAGAAGAAGAAGGAAGAAAGTAAGAGAGTGAAGGAAGAAGAGGAAGAGAAAGAACAAAAAGGGGAGACGAAGAAGACAGCAAGCTACGAGAGTTAGAAGACAGAAATGGAGAGATGAAGAGAGAGCCTCAGAAGAAGATAGAGAGACAGAGGTAAGATGAAAGAGAAGAAAGATTGGAGTAGAGAAAGAAGAGGTTTAGATGAGAAAGAGAGAGACTAGAGAGAATTAGAAGAAGCAAGAGTAGAGAGAGAAGACATGAGAAGAGAAGGAAAGTAGAGGAGAAGAAGATAGAATAAGACGAGAGAAAAGAAGGTGACAGATAGAGGCAGAAGAAGAGAGCAGAAAGAAGAGTGAAGGAATTAGAGACAGAAGAAAAAGACGAGCAGACAGGAGAAAGACGAGAAGACGAGAAAGACATGAAGATGCAGATAGTAGAGGGAGAGAGAGTGAAAGACAACTCTGAAGAAAGGAGAAGAAAAGAGAAAGAGAGAAAAGAGAAGAAGATGATAGAGGGGAGGAGAAGAGAGAGATAAGAGAGAAGAGAGTAGACAGCCAGAGGAGATGAGAGAGAAGAGAAAGAAGAAAAGAGAAGAGAGAGAGAGAAGAGAGAAGACAGAGTTGGATGAGAGAGAGAAGGAGAAGATAGCAGAGAAGAGAAGAGACCAGAGGAGAGAGGAGAAGAAGAGCAGAAGTCAAGAAAGAAGTATAAGAGAAGAAAAGACAGAGATAAGAATAGAGAGAAGAGAAAGAGATAGAGACAGAGAGAAAGCAGATGAGAAGACAGAGAGATCGAGAGCAGAAGACAGAAGAGATGGAATGAGGAAAGAGAAGAACAGAGATCAGAATATGAGGGAGAAGAGAAGAGAGGATGGAGAGAAGTAAAGAACGGAAGAAGAACGATCAGAAAGAGAGAGAGACTAGAGTAGACAGAAGATCAGAAAGAGAGAGAGAGAACGAGAGAGGAGAAAAAGAGAAGATAGAAAGATAGAGAAGAAAGAAGAGATTAGAAGATCAGACAGGAAGATGATAAAGAAGAAGAGAAGGTAAGAGAGAAAGAGGAGAGAAAAGAAAGAAAGAAAGAAGAGAGAGAAGAAGAGAGAAGAAAGATGGAAGATGAACAGATGAGAGAAGAAAGAAGATGAAAGTGGAGTAGAGAAGACAAGATAGAAGAAGAAGGAACGTACGAAGAAGAAGAAAGAGTGAGAAGAAGATGAGAAAGAAGAGGTTTAGAGAAGAGATCAGCAGATAGAAAAAGAAGCTAGAGAAAGAAGAATCGAAGAAGAGGAATGAAGAGAGAAGAGAGAAGCAGAGGAACGAAACTGTAGACAGAAGAAAAGGGGAAGATGGAGAGAGAGAGAGAGGTAGAGTAAGCAGATAGCGGCAGAAGCATAGAGAAGAAGATAAGAGAGCAAGGAAGAGAGAGATAGAAGAATACGAGAAACAGAGAACTGGAATGAGAAGAGAAGAGTGAAGCTAGAAGAACGAAGAAGAAGACTAACGGGAAGAAAAGAACGAGAAGAAAGAGAAGAAGAGAGAGAGCAAGAAGAGAAAAAGAGTAGAAGAGCGGAGAAGAAGAGCAAGAAGCAGAATTAGACAGCAAGGAATATAGAAGAAGAGAAGGGAGCAGATTAAGAGGAGAGAGTGTCAGAACGGTAGAAGAAAGAGACAAAGAAGACAGCGAGAGAAGAGAATACAGTGAGATAAGAGAAGAAGGAGAGGAGAATGATGAAGAAGAGAAGTGAGGAAGAATGAGAAAGAAGTAGAGAATTAGAGAAGCAGAAGAAGAGAGAACAAGTAGAAGAGAGAGAAGTAGAGAGTGATAGAAGAGAAGAAGAATAGTAGGTTGATTAAAGAACGAGAGAGAAGAGAGAAGAGAGTAGAGAGAAGAAGAGAATAGAGATAGGAGAAAGATGACAGAGAAGATGGAGATGAGAAGACAGACAGCTGAAGAAGAGAGAAGAGGAGAAGAATGGAAGGAGAAGAAGAAGAAAGAATCAAGTGAGAAGAAGAAGTATGAGAAGAGAGAAGAAGAGAGAAGATGGAAAGAGAGAGACATGCTAGAAGAGAAGCGAAGAAAGCAGACAGAGACGAAGAGTGAAATTAGAGGCAGAAGTGAAGAAGGAGAGAGAGCAAGAAAGATCAGAGAAGGGAGGCAGAGAATGAGAAGGGGGAGAAGAGAGAGAGAAGAAGTAGGATAGACTAGGAGAAGTGAAGTAGACAGAAGAAGACAGAGAAGACAGTGAAGATGGAAGAAGAGAGTTAGTAGGTAGAAGAAGAAAAGAAGAGAGGAGAAAGAGAGAAGAAGAAAGAGGAGTAGAGAGAAGTAGTCGAGACACGAAAGAGGAAGAGTAGACAAGATGAGAACGGATAGAGAAGGAACGATGAGACCAAAAGAAGAAGAGATTGAAGGAGAAGAATAGAGAAGAGAAGAGAAGAAAGAGAATCGAGAGACAGAAGAAGAAGAAGAGAAAGACAGAATGAAAGAGATAGAGAATAGATGACAGATATAAGGATCGAAGAGAGAGAGAGAAGGAATCTGGTGTTTACAGAGAAGAGCGTAAGTGAAGGTAGAAGAAGAGGCAGGTGAGAAAGAGAAGAGAAGAAGAAGAAAGACAGAGAAGAAGAAAGAGAAAGAGATTGAAGAGAGAAGAGAGAAGCAGAGAGAGAAACTGAGCAGAAGGAGTGAAGGAAGAAAGATATGGAGAGCTAGGAAGAAGAAGAAGAAAGATAGAGAAAAGAAGTTATAAGAGAGAAGAGAAGAATGCAAGAGTAAGGATCAGAAGAAGAGAAGAAGAGAAGAGAGAGGAGAAGAAGAAGAAGAAGGAAGTGAGAGAAGAAGAAGAAGAAGAGAAGGATTCAGAATAGTAGAAGAGACAGAAGAGACAGAGAAGAAAGAGAGCAGAAGAATGAGGGAGATTTAGATAGAAGGGAATTAGATTAGAGAAGAGCAAAGAAGAGGAAGAGATAAGAGAAGCAAGACCAATGAATGAGGAAGAAGAGAGAGAAGAGAGGAGATAGAAGAGGAGAAGAGAGAAGAGTAAAGAGAAAGGAGATGGATATGAAGTAAGAAGAGAAGTCAAAGATGAAGAGAAGAGAAGAAGCTGTAATGAGAGAAGAGAAGATAGAAGAATCGAGAGATCAGAAAGAGAGAAGGAAGGAGAAGAAGAGGTAAAGAAGAAGAAGAGAACAGATAGAAAGCAAGAAGAGAGAAAGAGGAACGAGAAGAAGAGAACGATAGAATGAAAGAAGAGATAGGAAGATAGTCGAGAAGAGAAAGTTAGAAGAGAGAGATTGGAGGAATGGAGAGGAATGGAGGTAGAAAGACGAGAAGAAGAGAGGAAGATAGAAGACGAAGAAGATGAGAGAAGAAGACAGAAGAAGAGGAAGTCGAGAAGAAGGGAACCAGAATTACGGAAGAGAAGGAAGTGTAGAAGGGTAAGACAGAAAGGAAAGAGAGATAAAAGAGATGAAGGAGAGACAGACAGCAGATATAGAAAGAAGAAAGAAGGAGAATCTAGACAGAGGAAGACACGGACATAAGTGAGAGAAAAGGAAGAAAGAAGTTTGAAGAAGATAGAGAGAGCAAGAAGAAGAGAGAAGAGAATGAGAGAAGGAGAAGAAGAGAGAGAAGAAGAAGAAGGTAGAAGAATGAGAGAGAAGAAGTACAGAAGAATAGATAGAAAGATAGAGATCAGAACGAAAGAAGAAGAAGAAGAGAGAAGGATAGAAGAGCAAGAAGACAGAGAAGGACATGAGTGAAGCACGAGAAGAGAAGAGAAGAAGAGAGCAGAGAAGAAGAGATAAGAAGAGTGGAACAGAAGAAGAAAAGATTGAAGAAGAAGAGAAGAGAGAGATTGAAGACGAAGGAGAAAGAAGAGAAGAGAAAGCACAGAGAAGAGAAGAACGAGAGAACAGATGAAGAAGATGAAGATGTTAGATAGAAGATCGAAGACACAGAGTAAGAAGATTAGAAAGAAAAGCAGAAGAAGAAGAGAAACGTTAGAGAAGATTAGAGAGGAGAATGAAGAAAGGAGATTAGGAAGGGAAGAAGAGAAAGAAGCTAGAAAGAAGATGCAAGAGACGAAGTAGTCAGAGAGAGAGAGAAGAGCAGAGCAGAAGAGAAGATGAGAGACCCAAAGAAGAAGAAGAGAGAGAGAAGCAGAGAAAGAGAGAGAAGGAGAGAAAGAAGGAAGACGAAGAAGGAAGATGACGAGAAAGCAGAAAGAGAGAGAAGAGAAGATAGAAGAGAAAGAGAGAAGAATGAGAAGTGACTAGAGAGAAAGACAGAAGCGAAGAAAGAGAAAGAAGGATCAGTGAAGAAAGGAGAGTAGAAAGACAGCAGAGAAGAGAGACAAGAAGAGAAGAGAGAAAGAGAGATATGAGAGACTAGAAGAGATAGAAGAAAGACAGAAGTTAGAGAGAGAAGTAGAAGAAAGAAGGAAGAGAGAGTAAGAGCAGAAGAAGAAGTGAACAAGAAGATAGAGACCGTGTGTAGAAGAAAGACAGAGAAAGAGAAATGGGATAAGAAGAGAAGAGAAGAAGAGCATGAGAAAGAGAAGAGAGGAAGTAGAAGGAAAAGAGGACAGAAGGAAGAGTAGAAGAAATGAGACGAAGAGAAGAGATAGAAGTGAACAGAAGACGAATGAGAATTAGAGAAAGAGAAGACAGGAGATTAGAGATGAAAGTGAGACAGAAATGAGGAACGAAGAAGAAAGAAGAAGACAGAAGAGAATACGAGAGAGAGAAGAGAGACGACGATGAAGGTAGCAGAAGAAGAAGAAGACAGGCCAGAAAGAGAAGGGTTAAAGAAGAGGGGGGGGGGAGAAGAACAAAGAAGTGAAAGACAGAGTAAAAGAGAAGAAGAGAGGTAGACAAGAGTAGAAGCAACTAGACAGGAGAGAATGTGAAAGAAGAGAGATGACAAAAGGAGGAAGAAGGAGATTTTCGAAGGAAACAGAAGAAAGAGAGAGAATGGAGGGAGAAGGTAAGAGAGACAGAGCAGAACAGCAAGAAGATGAGACCAGAGAGAAGAGAGAGAAGAGAAGAGATGACAGATTAGATTTGAAGACAGAAGATAGGAAAGACAAAAGTGGTCATGAAGATAGAGAAGGTGATGGAGAAGAGATTGGAGAAGAGAGAGAGGGAAGATAGAGAAGACAGAGAAGCGGAGAAGGAGGTCGAGTGAGAGCAGTGAATGATACAGGAAGAAGAGAGAAGATTGAGAGAATGAGAGGAAGAGATGAGAGAAGAAAAAGAGAAGACGAGTTCATTAGAGAAGGATAGAAAAGACCAGGAAGAAATGCATAAGAAAGAGAGAAGAACGATATGCACTAGTAGAAGAAGAGGATGTAGAGAAGAAGAGAGAATAGAGCAGACAGTGACAGAATGTAGATAAGCAGTGAGAAGAGAGTAAGATGATAAGAAGAAGATGAGTGAAGAGAGATAGATGATGAGCAGGAGATCAGAAGAGGAACAGAACGAAGAGGAACTAGAGATAGAAGGAAGTGGAAAGTAGAAAGAGTGAGAAGAGAGACAGAGAGTTAAGGTGTAAGAAGAGGGAAGAGAAGATAGAAGTTTAGTAGAAGAGAGGGAAAGAAGAGAGAGAGAGAAGAAGAAGAAATGAGCGAATGAAGAGAAGACAGAGAGAGAAAGACAGAAGAATAGCAGAAAGGAAGAGAGATCACAAGATGGAAGAAGAAAGAGAGAAAGGAGAGAGAGAGAGATAGAGACGATTTGAGAAAGGAGAGAAGAGAAGAATGAAGAAAAGAGAAAGAAGAGAAGAAGAAAGCGAGGGAGATGAGAGAAGAGACCAGAGAAGCAGAATTTAAGAAGAAGAACGAAGATAGAGAAATGAGGAAACCGGAGGAAATAAGAAGAGAGATAGAATAGCGAGTAAAGAATGCAAAGAGGATAGAAGAAGAGAGTAGAAAGATCAAGAGAGAGAAGAGAGAGAAGAGAGAGATAGAGAAGGAGGGAGAAGAAATGAGAAGGAGTAGAGAGACAGAGACGAGAGATGAGAGCAGTAGACAGAAAGATCGAGGGATGAGAGGAGAGCTCGAGTAGAAGAGAGAAGAATGAAAAGTAGAAGATAGAGACGAGACGCAGAAGAAGAGAGAGAGAATGAGGAAGAAGAGAGAGAGAGAAAAGAGAGACGAAGTAGAAAGAGAGAAGATCAGAATAGGCAGAGACAGAAGGAGATAGAGAAGAGAGAGAAGAAGATAGAAAAGGAAGATGAGGAAGGATGAGTCAGAACGAGAAGAGAGAAAGAGAAGAGCAAGAGAACGAAGAAAAGAAAAGAAGGGTATGAGACAGGAAGAGAAGAGGAACCGAGAGAAGAGAAGAAGAGAAAGAAGAGAAAGAAGAGAGTAGAGAAGACAGAAGAGATGAAGAAGAAAGAAGAAGAAAAGAAAGACAGAAGAAGAGAAAGAAGAGACGAAGATAGCAGAAGATGAAGAGAAGATAGACAGAAGAGAAGAGGAGCTAGACAAGAAAGACAGAATAAGGGAAGATGAAGGAGAGAAAGAGAAGAAAGATGAAGAAGGAGAAGAAGACAGAAGAAGGAAGAACAGACATAAGATAGGAGACGAGTGAGAATAGGAGAGAGAGAGAAACAGAATAGAGGAGAGAAGAAGGAAGAATTAGAGAGAAAGACAGAAGAGAGAAAAGAAGAGAGAGAGAAGAAGAGAAGAAGAAAGAGAAGAGAAGAGACGAAGGAGACGAAGAGAAGAGAAGAAGAAGACTAGAAGAGAGAAGATCAAGGAAGAGAGAAAAGAGAGACAGAAGTGTAGAGAAGACAGAAGATTAGATAGAAGATGACAGCAGGAGAAGAGATCAGAGAGAAGAAGAGAAAGAAGGAAGAGAATGGGAGAAAGATGAAAGAAGACTAAGAAGAGAACAGTAGTGAAGAAGGAAGATAGAAGAAGAAGAGAAGCAGAGAGAAAGGAGAGTCTAGAGAAGAAGAAGAATTAGAAGAGAAGTGTGAGCAGATAGAAAGAAGACAGAAGAGAGAGAGAGAGAGGAAGAAGAAGAAAAGAGAAGCGGTGATAGACACGAAGAGAAGAAGAGAGAGAAGAGAGAGAAGAAGAAGAAGAGAATAGAGATTGGATCAAGAAGAGGAAGATAGCGAAGAAAGACGAAGAAGAAGAGAAGAAGAATAGAGAGTAAGATAGAAGAAAGTCAGATAGATAGAAGAGAAGAGAAGATAAGAAGAATAGAAGAAGAAGAAGAAGATAAGGACAAGAAGAAGACGAAGAGAAGGAACTGAGAAGACAGAGAAGAGATGAAGCGAGAGCAGAAGAAAGGAGAAAGAAGAAGAAGATAATGAGGAGAAGAAGAGAAGATGTAGAGAGTGGAGAGAGAGGAAAGAGGTGATCAGAGAGAAGAAGAAGAGAAGAGAAGATCGAGAAAGGAAGAAGAAGACGAGAAGATAGAAGATAGAAGAAGAGAAGAAGCTAGAGAGAGAAGAGAAGAAAGAAGATGGGAGTCGAGAAGAAGATATGATCTCCAAGACTAGTTAGGTAGAAGAGAGAGAGATAGAAAAGAAGGAGAAGAAGAGAAGAAGAAGAAGACGATAGAGTAGAGACAGAAGCAGAAGAGAGAATGTACAGAGAGGAGAAAGAGAGAAGAAAGAGAGAGAATGAAGCAGACGAGGAACAGAGAAGAAGTGAGACAGAAGAAGAGAGAGGACAAGAAAGAGAGCAGAAAGAGATGAGAAGAAGAGAGAGAAAGAGAGATTAGAGATAAGAAGAGAGATATGTAAACGAGAGAAGAAGGAGACGAGTAGAAGAGAGATGAAGAGAAGCAGAAGAAGTAGAGAAAGGAAAGAAGAGTAGAGAAGGAGAGAGAGAGAAAGAGAGGAATCAGTAGAAAGAGGAAAGAATAGAAGAGGAGATAGAAGAGACGAAGAGAGACGAGACCCAGGAGAGTAGACAAGAGAGACGAAGAAAGATGAAGAGCAGAGAAGAGAGGAAGCAGAAGAGAGAAAAGGGAAACCGAAAGGAAGAAGAAGAGAATGAGAAGTAGAGAGAGAAGATTTAAAAGAGAAGAACAGAAAGAAGAATCGAAAGTGAAGAGGAAGAAAGAGGAAGGAAGAAACGAGCAGCAAGAGAAGAAGAAGAGAAGCAGAAGAGAGAGAAGAAGTAAGAAGAACGAAGAAGAGAGAGAAAAGAAGAAGAAGGGAAGAGAGAGAAGGATGAAGAGTAAAGGAAGACAAGAATCAGAGGAAGTATGAAGACAATGAGAGAACTAGAAAGTAGCAGAGAGAAGAGTAGAACGAAACGAAGAATAGGAAGAAGAAAAGAGGAGAAATTTACTAGCAGTGAAAGAAAGAAGGAAAAGAGACGATGGATAGAAGAAAAGAAAGGACAGAAGAAGCGGAGAACGATCAAGAAAGAGAATAAGAAGGAACTCATAGAAAGGAGAAGAAGAGAAGAAGAAGAAGAGAAAAGAGAAAGATGAGAAGAGCTAAGAGAAGAAATGAAGTTAGAGAAGAAGCATGAGAGAGATTAGAGGAGGAGAATTCCAGAAGAGAGAAGAAGAAAGAGAAGAGATAAGAGAGTAGAAGGATAAGAAGATGCAGACAAGATAGGAAGAAGTAGATAGCATGGAACGGAGAAGATGGAGCAGAAACACAAAGAGAGACGGATGTGAAAGTAGGAGTAGAAGGAAAAGAGGACAGGAGATGTAGAAGAAGATAAGAGTAGAAAGAAGAAGAGAAAGAAGGACGACAGAGAAGAGAGAAGAGAGAAAGCAGACGAAAAAGAGATGGGATAGATCTAAGAATGACGACGAAGAAGAAGAAGGCAGAGACAGAGAAGAAGAAGAAGAGGAGACAGAGAGAGAAGAAAAGGATAGAACGAAGGGAAGAGAGATAGGAAAGAAGAAAGAAAGCTTAGAAGAGGAAAGAAGAGAAAGAAGAGATGAGCAGATAGAAAGAGAAGAGAAGAGGAGGAGAGAAGGATGAGATGAAGAGGAAGAAGAAGAAGATCGAAAGAGAAACAGATAAGAAGAATGAGAAGAGAAGAAGAGACAGACAGAAGAAGAAGAAAGAGAAGAGGAGAAGAGAGAAAGAAAGGAGAGAAGCAGAAAGACTAAGAAAGATAGGAAGAAGAGGAGAAAGAAGATAGCTAGAAGAAAGAGAAGAAAGAGAAGATAAGACAGAAGAAGACTGAAAAGAGAGAGAAGATAGAGAGAAAGAAGAACATGAAGTTGGAGAAGAGAGAGGAGAGGGCGGGGGGAGGAAGAAAAGAAGAGAGGCAGAATATGGATGAAGGAAAAGAAGATAGAAAAGAGAAGATGAACAAGAAGGTAGACGGCAGAAAGAAGCAAGAAGAAAGAAGAGAGAAGATAGGAAGAGGAAAAGGACGAAGAAAGAGAAGACAGTAAAGATAGAAGGATAGAAGAGAGAGCAGCAGAGGAGAAGAAGAGAGAGAGACGAAGAAAGGAGAGAAGAAGAAGGAGAAGAGAGAAGATAGAAGAGAAAGCATGAGAGGAACGAATGAAGAGAAGAATTGCAGCAGAAACGAAAGACGGATACGAAGAGAAAGAGAGAAAGAAAAAGAGAAGAAGAAAGAAGATATAGAAGGAGCAGAGTAGAAGCAGAGGAAGAGAAGAGAAGTAGACAGAAGGAGAAGATAGAAGAGGAGGAGGAGCAGGAAAACAGGAGAGAGAAGATGAGAAAGAGAGAGCAGACAAGTGATGAACGAAAGAAAAGCGGAAGGAAAGAAGTGAAAGAAGATTTAGAAGAAGAAAGAACGAAGAAAGAGCTAGATGAAGAGAGAGAGAGATGAGAAGAGAGAGAGCAAGTGTAAATGATGAGAGAATTTAGTTAGAAGAAGCGAGACGAATAGTAGCAAAGAACGAATGAGATATGACAAGAAGAGTGAGAAGAGAGGATGAGACAGCACAGAAAGACGCAGAGGAAGAGAGAAGAGAAGAAAAGAGCTGAGAGTAAGCAGGAGTGAAAGAGAAAGAAGGGAGCTTAGAGAAGATAGGAAGAGAGGAGAGAGAAGAGAAAGGAAAGAGAAGAGAGAGAAGACAGAGAGAGAGAACGAAGAAGATGACAACGAGAAAGATAGAAGACGAGGAGGAGAGAGAAAGAGAGACGGAAGATAGAGGAAGATGAAGATGAAGATTTGAGAAAGAGAGGAACTGTGAGAGAAGAATGAGAGATGAGAGAAGAAGAGACAGAAAGGATCAGAAGAGAAGGGGGAAGAAGGGGAAATAAAGGAATGAGAGAAAGAAGAAAGGAGAAACGATAGAATGAGACAGAAAGAAGAAGAAGAAAAAGAGAAGAGAGAGAGAAGGAACGTAGGCATGAGAGAAGAGGGAGTTGAGGACAGAAGAGAAGAAGAAGAGAGAGAGAGATGAAGAGAGACAGAAGGATAGAGAAGAGAGAGAGAAAGAATCCAGAGAGAACAGAAGAAGGAATGAGAAGACAGAAGAAGGAGAGAAAGAGGGAGAGAGAAAGAGAGCAAGAGAAGAGGTAAGATAAGACGCAGACAGAAGAGATGAGGAAGAGAAGAAGAATAGAAGAGGAGGAAAGGGAGAGAAGAAGAACAGAGAGATTAGTAGAGAAAGAGACAGAAGAGTAGAAGAAAGGAGACGAGAAGCAGAAGAAGGAGGAAGAAGAGGAAGAACGGAGGAGAAAAAGAAGAAGTGAAGAGAGATAGAAGAAAAGATAGATAGAAGAGATAGGAAGAAAGAAGATAAGAAAAGAAGAGAAGAAGAAGAGAATTGAGATGAAAGAGAAAGAGGCAGAGTAGAAGGAGAAAGAAGAGAGAGAAGAGAGCCAGGAGACGAGAAAGGAAGATTGAAGAGAGATGAGAAAATAGGAAAGTAGAAGAGAAGAGAAAGCGAGAACAGAAGAGGGCAGTAGAAGAGAAGCAAGAACTGAGGTTAGGGAAGAGAATGAGGAGGAGAGGAAGAAGCAGAAGAACAAGAGACAGAAGACAGAAGTAAGATAGACGAAGGCAGAAGAAGTAGAAACGAGAGAACAGATAAGAAAGAGAGAGAGATGAGGAGCGAAAGAAGAAGAAGAAGAAAAGAGAGAAGAACAGAACATGAAAGGAAGAAGAAGAAGTAGAAGAGAGAGAAGAACGAAGAGCTAGAGAAGAGAAGAAGGGAAAGAAGAGAGAATGAGACAGCAGAAGATAGGAGACAGAAGAGCAAGGAAGGAGAGAGAGACGAGAGAGAAAGAGAGAAGAAGAAAAGGAAAAGAGATGAATACGTGATAGGAAGGATAGAAGAGAAGGAAGAAGGAGTAAAGAGAGAAAGAGAGAAGAAGAGAAGAAGAGAGAGAATTTAGAATAAAGAAGAAAGAAAGAAGGGAAGACCAGTGAAAGAGAATGAAGAGAGAAGAAGAGAGAAGAAGAAAGAAGAAGAGCAGAAGAACAGAAGAAGAAGCAGAAGATGAAACAGGAGAAAGAGACAGAAGAAAAGAAGAAGAAGAAGGAAGTAGAAGAAGGAGAGAAGGAGCGAGAGAGTGAGAGGAGAAAGAAAAAGAAGTCAGGAAGAAGAGGAAGAGAGAGAAAGGAGAAGAAGAGAAGAGGTAGAGAGAAGAAGGAAGAAGAGAGAAGAGGAAAGAAAGAAAGATAAGAGAGAGAGAAGAAGGCAGACAAGAAGAACGAAAGAAGTACGAGATAGAAGAAAGAGAGAAAGAAGAAACGGAAGCATGAATAAGAACGAGAAGAAGAGAACTAGATAGATGAGAAGAGTAGACAGGATGACAGGAAGAGAAGAAGAGAAAGAAGACAGAAGAGAAGGAAAGGAAGCATTGGAATAGATAAAGGAAAAGAGGTGATAGAAGTAGAGGAGGAAGAAGTAAGAACGAGAATTAGAAAGACAGAGAATAGTAGAGAGGAAATTCAGGAAGAGAAGGAGATAAGAAGAAGATAGAAAGAAGAGAGTAGATCAGCGAAAGATGCAGAAGAAAGGAGAGGAGATAGAGAGAGAACGATATGAAGAGGAAGAGTGAGATAGTGAGAAGGGAAGTTAGAGATGCCCCCGAGAAGAAGAAAGAAGAGAAAGGAAAGGAAGCAGAGAAAAGAGAGAAGAGAGAAGAAGAGCAGAAGAAGAGAGAAGCAGAGAAAGAGAAGAAGAGATAATAATAGAAGAAGACCCAGAGTAGGAAGAGATAAGAAGAAGAGAGAGAAAGAAGGAGAACGAGCAAAGAGGAAGACAAGAAAGAGAGAGAACGAGAAAGAGAAAGAAGAGAAGACGAAGAAGAAGGAGGAGATGAGTAGAACGAGAAAAGAGTCGAAGAGATATGAGAACAGAAGTAAGAGAAGATCGAGATAGAAGAAAGACAGAAGAAGAGAGAAAGACAGAGAAAGAACGAGAGAGAACGAAGAAGAGACAGAGAGAGAAGAATTAGAGAGTAGACAGAGAGGAAGAGAGAGAGAAGAGAAGAATGAGATAGTAGAGGTAGATAGAAAAAAAGAGAAGACGAGAAGAGAAAAAGAAGGAGAATAGAAGTGAAGAAGAAGAGAGAGAAGAGAAAGAAGAAGAGATCGAGAGAAGGCAAGGAGCAGTTAAGTTTTTAGAAGACAAGAAGTCAGAGAGAGAGAAGAAGAAGAGAAGAAGAAGAAGAGAAGAGAAGAACAGAAAGAGGAACTAGAAGAGCAGAGAGAGAGAGATGAGAGATAATGGAAAGAAGGAAGAGAAAGGAGAGAGAAGGAGGAGAATGATAGAGAGAAACGACAAGAAGAAGAGAGAAGAAGAGAAGAGAGTAGATAGAGGAAGAGAGAACGCAGAAATGAGAAGAATCAGAGCAGAGAGAGAATGAAGATGTAGAAGAAGAAGAAGATGAAAGACAGAAGAGAAGAAGAGGAGTTAAGACGAAGAGCAGAAAGAAGAAGAAGTAAAGAAGGAAGAGGATAGAGAAGCAGAAAGAAGTAGAGAAAGACGTCGCAATGAGATAGAAAGAGCAGAAAAAGAAGGGTAGGGAGAAGAAAGAGAAAGAGACTAGAATAGAAGATGTGAACGAAGAAGAAAGGAGAGAAGAGAGAAAGAGAAGAGAATAAATAGACAGGAAGAAGAGAGGAAAGGAGAGAGAAAGAGACAGGAGAAGAAAGTAAGAAGAAGAGAGAAGATAGAGGAAGAGAGAAAGAAGAGAGACAGAGACAGAGAAAGGGATGAAAGATAGAGACAGAAAAGAAAGAAGACAGAATTTTAGAGTAGAAGAGAGAGAAGAAGAGAGGAGAGAAAGAGCAGAAGAAGAGACAGAAGAAGAAGGAGAAAGACAGGAGAAAGAAAAGAGAAGAACGAGAAGAAGAAGAGAAGAAGAGAAGGAGAAAGTAGAAGAGAAAGAAGCGATAGAGAAAGATGAGAGAAAGAAGAAAGAAGGAAGAGAAGAGACAGAGAGAGAAGAAGGAGAAAGAATCTAGCAGTAGAAAGGAGAGAGAAGAAAGAAGAGAGAAGAAGAAGAAATGTCTAAGGAAGGAGAGGAGAAGAGATGAAGACCAGAAGAGCAGGAGACAAGAAGAGACAGATAGTTAGCTGAAAGAAGGAAGAGTAGAAGAAGAAGATAGAAGAAGAGAAAGAAGAGACAGAAGAACAGTAGAAAGAAATAGGAGATTAGAAGAAGAGAGAAGGAAAGAGAAGCAGTAAGAGAAGAACTAGAGAGAGAGAAGATAGAAGGACGGAATAGAAGATATGAAGAGACTTTAGATAGAGAGGGAAGATCAGACGAGGAAGACAGAGAGAAAGAAGGAAAAGAAAGATAGGAGGAAGATTAAGAAATGAAGGGAAAAGAGAAGTGAAAGAGAGAAGAAAGAGTAGAAAGAATGAAGATAATCGAGTAAAGTGAGAGAAGTATGAGAAGAGACAGAAGATGAGAGGAGAGAAGCAAAGTGAATGAGGACAGAAAGGGAGATTTAGTAAAGGAAGATCGAGAAGGTAGATAGAATAGAAGAAGAGAGAGTGAGGAGTAGAGAAGAGAGAGAAGGAGAAGAAAGAATGAGAAGATAGAAGAAGAGGAGAAGCAGAAGATGAAAGAAGAAAAGAGAAGACACGTTGGAGAAGAGAAAAGATAGGAAGCAGATAGAAAGAGAGAGAAGGAAGATAGAAGAAAGAGAAGGAAGAAGAGATACGAGTAAGAAGAAGAAGAAAGGAAGAGAAAAATGAAGATAGAGAGAAACAGAAGAAAATGAAAGAAGAAGAAGATGTAGAGATAGTGTGCAGTTAGATAGAGAGAAGAAGAGAAGAAAGAAAGAATTAGAAGAAGAAGACAGAGAAAGGAATAGAAGAGAAAACAGTAAAGTGAAGAAAGAGGAGAGGAGGTAGAAGAAGAGCGAAGTAAGTAGAGGAACGGAGGAGACAGGAGAGATAGGAGGTGAGAACGTAGAAGATAGAAAGAATGAGAGATAGAGTAGAAGAGGGAAAGAAGAATAGAAGAATGATAGAAGAGAGAGAAGATAAGAAGTAGATAGAAAAGGAGAGAGAAGATAAGAGAGAAGAAGATGAGAAGGAGATAGAGAAGAAGAGCGATAGTGGAGAAGAGTGAAGAGAAGTAGGAGATGAGAATCCAGAAGAATTTAGGGAGTCAGAGAAAGACAGAAAGGAAGAGATAGAATAGAATTAGAAAGAATAGAGAAGAAGAATTAGAGAATAGAGAAGGAAAGAAGAAGAAGAAAAGAAGAGATAGAAGGACAGGAGAAGAGGGGGAAAGTGAGAGAAGAGAGACAGAAGGAAGAATTAGGATGTGAGAAGAAGAAGAGCAGTGAAGAAGATAAGGAGTCTAGAAAGAAGGAAGAGAAAGAGTGAGAAGGAACAGGAGAGAGAGAAGAGAGAGGAAAGATAAGATAGAAGAAGTAGATTTTTAGAGGGAGAAGGAACGAAGAGAAAGAAGCTAGAAGGAGAGAGAAGAAGAAGAAGAGAGAAGAGAGAAGAGAAGAGAATTTTGTGAAAGAAGATAGAGGAAGGAAAGAATGTTAGAAGACAGAAGATAGACAGTAGGGGTGAAGTAGGAGAGGAATAGTAAAGTAGGAAGAATTAGAGGAGAGAGATGAAGGATGAAGAAGAATAGGAGTAGAAGCAGAGAGAGTAGAGAGGAGAGTCAGAGAGAAAGTAGAAGAGGAAGGGAAGATAGAAGTGAGAGGAAGAAGAATAGGAAGAATAGGGTAAAATAGAAAGAAGTTGAGATGACGAATTAAGCTGAGTAAGAAGAGAGGAGGAATAAAAGTAGAGAATGTTTAGAAAGACAGAGATAGAAGAATTTAGAAGTATAGAATAGATAGAGTAGGTGACAGAAGAGAGAAGAAGAGATGAGAGAAAGAAGAGTAAGAGTGAGATAGTGGAGAAGAAGCAAGAATTAGAGTAGAATAGAAAGTAAGAAGTTATAAGAAAGATTGTGTAGTAGGAAAAGAAGAGAGATAGAAGATAGAATAGAAGATAGTCAGAATAGGAGATGAGAAGATAGAAGAAAAGAAGAAGAAGAGAATGAAGAAGCAGAAGAAGTAGAAGAGAAATTGCAGATGAGAATTTTAAGAGAGTTTCAGGAAGAATGAGAAGAAGAATAGAGAGAGGAATCGAAGAAGAGAGAGCAGGATTAGTAGAGAAGGGAAGAAAGAGAAGAGAAGAAGAATTAGAATGAGGTAGAAAGAAGAAGAGACTGCCTCCCCCCCAAAGAGTAAGAATGAGAAGTAGAGAAGAGAGTCCAAGAAGTAAAGAGAGGGAGATTAGTAGAGAAAGAGAGAAGGTAAGAGAAGATAGAATTGCAGAGAAGAGAAGAAGAGAAGAGTCAGAGAATTCGAGTTAGACAAGAGGATAGAGGAGAGGAATTAAGAGAGTCAGTAGTGTAGGAGGAAGAGAGAGAAGGAATGAAGATGCAGAATAGAAAGAAGAAGTAGATAAGAAGATAGAGAGAGAAAAGAGAAAACGAAGAGAGAAGAGAGAGAAAGATGAAGCAGCAGATTGAGAACGGAATGAGTGAAGAAGAAGAGAAGATAGAGAGATAGATATGGAGGAAAAAAGTACGATAGAATAGGCTAGAGAAGAAAGAAGAAGAAACGCTATGAAAGGAAGAAGAGGAGGAAAGATAGTAGTTGTAATAGGAGAAGAGAGAGAAGAGACAGCGAAGAAGAAGAGAGAAGGAGAACAGAGAGAGAGAAGGAGGTGGGGGGAGGGGGTTGGGGGCTTGGGGGTGGGTGTGTGTACCTTCCAGTTTGGGAAGAGAGAATTTAGAAGGGATAGTGAGGGAAGTGAGGTTCGAGAGAATGAAGTTAGAATTAGAGAAGAGAGAAGAAGGGCTGAATAGGAGAGTAGGTAGAAAAGAGTAGAGGGAAAAAAAGAAGAAAAGAAGATAGAGTAGGACTCAGAGAAGAATGTGGAGATTAGAGAAGAAGACTAGAAGAAGAAGATGCAGAGAAGAGAAGGAAGGAGTGGAGAGAGGAAGAGAAGAAGAAAGAGACATTAAAGAAAGAGGAGATAGGGAAGAGAAGAAGAAATAAGATCAGAAAGACAGATAAGAGAGAGAGAAGAAGGGAAGAAAAGAAAAGTACTAGAAGAGAGATAGAGAGACAGATAGATAGAAGAAGAGAGATGAAGAAGAAAGAGAAAGAGAGAATAGTATGCGATTAGAAGGAGATCAGAGAGGAGAGAAGATAGTGAGGAGACCAGAATTAGAGAAGAAGTAGAGGAGAGAGAAGAAAGAATAGAAGAAGTATGAAAGAAAGAATGAGATGAAGAAGAGAGAGGAGTGAGAGTAAGAGGTACGGAGTAGACCAGAAAGGAAGGAGAAAGAGTAGGTAGGATAGGAAGATGAAGAAGACAGAAGAAGGGAATAGAAGTGAGTAGAATAGAAGATGAGGATGAGAAGATATAGAGAGAAGAGAGGAGGCAGAGAAGAAGATAGACGAAAGAAGCAGAAAGAATTTAGATGAACAGAAGAAGAAGATTAAAGAAGTAGAAGAGGCAGCCTAAGAGTAGAATAGAAGGAGAAGATAGAAGAAGATGGAAGGAGGGAGTCGGAAGAAAGGTAAGACAAAGAGGAGAAGAAGATAGAAGAACGATACTAGAAAGAGACAGACTTAGGGAGAGAGAAGAACAAGATAGAGAGAAGATAGAGAGCAGAAAGAAGAGGAATAGAGGTGAAGAAGAAAATGAAGAGAGAGCAGGATAAAGAAGGATAGAAAAGAAGAGAGAAGGAAACTAGAAGAGAAGAATTAGAGAGATCAGAAAGATAGAGGAAAGATGATAGAGTAGTAGAAGAATAGAAGAAAGGAAAGGGAGAAGAAACGATAAGATGTAGTAGAGAGAAGAAGTATAGGAAAGCATAGAGAGAGATAGGAGAAGAAGAAGAGAAGAGAAGAAGAAGAAGTAGGAGATAGGTGAAGAAGAGAAGAGGAAAGAAGAAGAAGAGAAGAGGGAGATATAGGAAAGATTGAGAAAGAAGAATGAATATAGCATAAAGAGATAGATCAGAAGGAATGAAGAGATAGACAGAGAGAGAAGGCAGAAGCAGATAGAACAGAGAGTGCAGAAGAGATAGAGATCAGAGAGAAGAAGAAGAATGAGAAAGAGAATAGGATGAGGAAAGATAGAGAAGTGGAAGAAGAAGAAGAAGAATAGACAGAAGCGAAGAGAAGGGGAAGAGAGAAGGAAAGACAGAGAGAAGAGAGAAGGAAGTAGGAAGAGAAAGCAGGAGAGAATCAGGTAGAAGAGAAAGAGAATAAGAGATAAGGAAGAGTAGAAGAGAGAGAAGAAGAGGTAGCATGAGAGTAAGATAGACAAGAATTAGTAGAGAGAATAGGAGACAGAAGAAGAAAGATGACGTTAAGAGGAAAAGATTAGAATAGAAGATGAGATGAAGATACCTGGGTGAATAGAAGAGAAGAAGAAGAAAGAAAGAAAGAAGAATATGAAGAAGATACACGAGAAGAAAGAAGAAGAGAGAAGAGAGAAGGGATGCAGATAGAAGTAGAAAAGAATAGAAGAAGAGGAGGAGACAGTAGAAAAGAGAGAGATCAGAATGGAGAAAGAATAGAAGAGTGAGAAGAGATAGAAAGTAGATAGAAGATGAGATAGAATAAGAAGAAGGAGGTAAAGATGATAGAGATAGAGAGAATGAAAGAGAACAGGATTAGAAGAGAAGAAGATAGAAGAAAAGTCAGTAGAGAATAGAAGGAGAGATAGAAGAAGAGGCTAGTAGGAAAGAGTGAGCAGAAGAGCTAGTGGAGTAAGATAGAAAGTTTAGAGAATAGACAAGAAATGACAGTATTAGAGAAGTAGAAGAAGAATGTGAGAATTAAGTAGAAGAGAGGGAGATCCAGCAGATAGAATAAGAAGAATAGATGAATTGAGACAAGAAGTAGAAGAAAAGAAGAAAGGAGAAGCATAGAAGAAGTCAGAAGAGTGAGAAGGTAGACAGATAGAGAGAGAGATGTATAAGTGTAGACAGAGAAGAAGAATGAAGAAGAAGAAAGTAGTTAGAGAGGAGAGAAAGTGAGAGTAGAAAGTAGTGCTAGATACGAGCAGGGAGATGAAGAAGAAAGAAGGAAGAAGAGAGAAGAAGTAGAAGATAGAAGAGAATAGGAAATGAAGAATGTGAGAAGAGAAGGAAGAGTATGAGGTAAGAGCAGAAAGGTAATGAGAAGAAGATTAGAATTAGAAGAAAAGATAGAGAAGAGTAGAAGAAGCTGAGAAGATAGATAGGATAGAGGAAAGAAGGCTAGAGGTGATAGAAAGAGTAGAAGGAAGATAGAGATAGTCAGATAGAATATAGACAAGAACGTGAGAAGGAGAAGGTAAGAGGGTCGGGTTGGTGGAGAGAAAGAAGAAGAGAGAGGTAGAAAGAATTAGAAGTATGTAGTAGACGAGAAGAAGGAGGATTAGATGAGAAGATAGTAGAGGCGGCCGCAGATCAGAGGAG
>JAIWJD010000007.1:1900355-1910355 GCA_022818045.1 Neotoxoptera formosana | reverse complement strand
AAAAAAAAAAGAATGAGAAAGAGAAAAAGAAAAAAAAAAGAAGAAAAAAAAAAAAGAGAGAAAGAGAAAAGAAAAGAAGAAAAGAAAAAATAAAAAAAGAAAAGAAATAAGAAAGAGAAGAAAAGAAAAAAGAAGAAAGAAAAGAGAAAAAAAAGAGAATAAGATGAGAAAGAAAAAAGAAAAAAGAAGAAAAAGAAGAGAAACAAAAAATAAAAAATAAAAGAAAGAAAGAAGGAAAAAAAAATGAAAGAGAGAAAAAAAAAAAGTAAAAGAAGAAAAAAAGAAAAAGAAAGAAAAGAAAAAGAAAAAGAAAGAAAAATAAAAAGAAAGAAAAAGAAAAAAAGAAAAAGAGAATGAAAAGAAAGAAAAAAAAAAAGAAGAAAGAAGAAAAAAGAATGAAAAAAAAAAAATGAAAAGAAAAAAAAAAGAAAAGAAAGAAATGAAAAGAGAAAAGAAAAAGAAAAAAGAGAGAAAAAAAAAAAAAAGAAGAGAAAAAGAGAAAAAAAGAAAAAGAAATAGAGAAAGAAAAAGAAAGAAAAAAAGAAAGAAGAAAAAAGAAAAGAAAAAAGAAGAAAGAATGAAAAGAAAAAAGGAAAAAAAGAAAAAAAAAAAGAGAAAAAAAAGAAGAAAGAAAGAGTAGAAAAAAGAAAAAAAGAAGAAATAAAAAAAAAAGAGAAGGAAAAGAAAAAAAGAAAAGAAAAGAAAAAGAAGAAAAAGAGAAAAAAGAAAAAAGAAGAAAGAAAAGAAGGAAAAAAAAAGAGAAAAAAAATGAAGAGAGAAAAAAAGAAAAGAGAAAAAAAAAAAATAGAAAAGAAAAAGAAGAAAGAATGAAAAAAAATGAAAAAAAAAGAAGAAAGAAAGAAAAAAAGAAAGAGAGAAAAAAGAAAAAAAAAAAAGAGAAAAGAAAGAAAGAAGAAAAAAGAGAGAAAAATAAAAGAAAAAGAGAAAAGAAAAAAAGAAGAAAAGAAAAAAAAGAAAAAATAAAGAGAATGAAGAAAAAAAAGAAGAAAAAAGAAAAAGAAAAAAAAGAAAAAAGGAAAAAGAAAAAGAAGAAGAAAGAAAAAAGGAAAAAAGAAGAAAAGAAGAAAGAAAAGAAATAAAAAAAAGAAGAGAAGAAAGAATAAGAAAGAAAAATAAAAAAAAAGAAAGAAGAGAAAAAAGGAAAAGAAAAAGAAAAAAAAAAAAAAGAAAGAAAAAAAGAGAAAAAAAAAAAAGAAAAGAAAAAGAATAAAAGAAGAAGAAATAAAGAAGATGAAAAGAAAAGAAAAAGAGAAAAAAGAAAAAAAAGAAAAAAAAAAAAAAAAAAAAGAAAAGAAAAAAAAAAAAAAAAGAAAAGAGAAAAAAAAAAAAAAAAGAAAAAGAGAAAAAAAGAAAAAAGAAAAAAAGAAAAAAAGGAAAAAGAAAAGAAAAAATGAAAAAAAAAAAAAGAGAAAAGAAAAAAAAAAAAGAAAAAAAAGAAGAAAAAAAAAAAAAAAAAAGAAATAAAAAAAGAAGAAAAAAGAAAATGAGAAAATAAAAGAAAAAAGAAGAAGAAATGAGAAAAAAAAAAAAAGAGAAAAAAGAAGAAGAAAAAAAAAAGAAAAAAGAAAAGAAGAAAAAAAGAAATGAGAAAGAAGAAAAAAAGAAAAAAAAAAGAAAAGAAAAAAGAAAAAAAAAAAAAGAGAGAAAGAAAAAGAAAGAAAAAAAGAAAAAAAGAAAAAAAGAAAAGAATGAAAAAAGAGAAGAAGAAAAAGAAGAAAAATAAAAAAGGAAAAAAAAAAGAAGAAAAAAAGAAAAATGAAGAAGAGAAAAAGAAAGAAAAAAGAAAAAAAAAGAAAAAAGAAAAGAATAAAGATGAGAAAAAAAAGAAAAAAAAGAAAGAAAAAAGAAGAAAAAGATATAAAAGAAATAAAAAAAAATGAAAGAAAGAAAGAAAAAAAAAAAAAAAGAAAGAAAGAAAGAAAAAAGAAAAAGAAAGAAAAAAGAAGAAAAGAAAAGAAAAGGAAGAAAAAAAAGAGAAAAGAAAAAAAAAAAGAAGAATGAAAAGAAGAAAGAAATAAAATAAAAGAAAAAAAAAAAGAAAAAAAAGAAAGAAAAAGAATAAAAAGAGAAGAAAGAAGAGAAAAAAAAGAAAAATGAAAGAGAAAATAAAAAAAAAAAGAAAAAAAAAAAAAAGAGAAAAAAAAAGAAGAAAGAAAGAGAAAAAAGAAATGAGAGAAAAAAGAAAAGGAAGAAGAGAAATAAAAAGAAGAAAAGAAAAAAAAAAAAAAGAAAAAGAAAAAAAGAAAAGAAATAGAAAAAAGAAAGAAAATGAAGAAAGAAAAAAAAAGAAAAAAAAGAAAAAGAAAGAAAAGAGAAATGAAAAAAGAAAAAAAAGAAAGAGAAGAAAAAAAAAAGAGAAAGGAAGAAAAAAAAAAAGAAGAATAAATAGAAAAAAAGAAGAAGAAAAAAGAAAAGAAAATAGAAAAAAAGAATGAAAAAAAAAAGAAGAGAAAAGAAAAAAGAAAAAAAAGAAAAAGAAAAGAGAAAAAGAAAAAATAAAAGAAGGAAAAGTGGAAAAAAAAAAGAAGAAAAAAAAATGAAAAAATAAAGAAGAAAAGAAATAAGAAAGAAAAATGAGAAAAAAAAAAGAAAGAGAGAAAAAAAAAAAAAAAATGAAAAGAAAGAGAAGAAATAAGAGAAAGAAAAAAGAAAAAGAGGATAGAGAAAAAAAAAATGAAAGAAAAAAGAAGGAAAAATTGAGAATAAAAAAAGAAAAAAATGAAAAAGAAAAGAAGAAAAAGAAAAAAAAGAAAAGAAGAAAAAAAGAGAGAATAAAGAAGAAGAGAAAGAAAAAAAAAAAAGAAAAAAGAAAAATAAGAAAAGAAGAAAGAGAAAAAAAGAAGAAAAGAAAAGAAGAAAAAAAAAAAAAAGAAGAAAAGAAAAGAAATAGAAAATGAAAAAAAAAAGAAAGAAAAAAAAAAGAAAAAAAAAATGAAAGAAAAAAGAAAAGATGAAGAAAAAGAAAAGAAAAAAAAAAAGAAAGAAGAATGAGAAAAAGAAAAGAAAGAAATAAAAAAGAAAAAAGAAAAAGAAGAAAAAAGAAATAAAAAAAAAAAAAAAAGAAAAAAAAATGAATGAAGAAATAAAAGATGAAAGAAAGAAGAAAAAAAAGAAGAAGAAAAGAGAAAGAAAAGATGAGAAAAGAAGAAAAAAAAAAAAAGTAAGAAAAAAAAAAAAAAAAGAAAGAAGAAAAAAAAAAAAAAGAAAAAAGAAAAAAAAAGAGAGAAAGAGAAAAAAGAAAAAAGAAGAAAAAAAGAAAAAAGAAAAAAAAAAGAAAGAAAGAAATGAAAAAAAGAAGATGAAGAAAAAAAAGAAAAAGAAAAAAAGAAAAAAAAAAAGAGAAAGAAAAAAGGAAGAGAAAAAAGAATGAAAGAGAAAAAAAAAATGAAAAAAAGAAAGAAAAAAAGAAAAAAGAAAAAAAAAAAAGAAAGATGAAAAAAAAGAAGAAAAAAAGAAAGAGAAATAAAAAAAAAAAAAAAAAAAAGAAAGAAAAAAGAGAGAAGAAAAAATGAAAGATAAAAGAAAAGAAAAAAAATGAAAAAAAAGATGAAAAAAAGAAGAAAAAAAAAAGAAAGAAGAAAAAAAAGAAAAAGAAAAAGATAAAAAAAAAGAAAAAGAAAAAAAAAAGAAGAAAAAATGAAAAGAAAGAATAAAAAAAAGAGAGGAAAGGAAAAGAGAAAAAAAAAGAAAGAAAAAAAAAAAGAAGAAAAAAAAAAAAAAAAAAAATGAGAAAAACAAGAAGAGAAAGAAAAAAAAGAAAAAAAAAAAGAGAAAAAAGAAGAAAGAAGAGATGAAGAAAAAAAAAGAAAAAAGAAGTAAAAAAGAAGAAAAAAAGAAAGAAAGAAAGAGAAGAAAAAAAAAAGAAATATAAAAGAAGAATAAAAAATAAAAAAAAGAGAGACAAGAGAAAAAGAAAGAAAGAAAAAAAGAAAAAGAAAAAAAGAAAAAGAAGAAAAGAGAAAAAAAAGAAAAGAAGAAAAAATAAGAAAAAAAAAAATGAGAGAGAAAAAAAAGAAAAAAAAGGAGAAGAAAAAAAAAGATAAGAATAGAAAAGAATGAAAAAAGAAAAAAAAGAAAAGAGATGAAAAGAAGAAAAAAAGAGAGAAAAAAAAAAAAATTAAAAAAAAAAAGAGACAAAAGAAAAGAGAAAAAATGAAAAAGAAATAAAGAGAAAAAAGAAAGAAAAGAGAAAAAGAAAAAAGAAGAAAAAAGAAAAAGAAGAAAAAAAAAATAAAAAAAAATAAAGAAAAAAAAAAAAAAAAGAGAAAGAAATAAGAAAAAAGAGGAAGAGAGAAAAAAGAAAAAGAAAAAGAAGAAAAGAAAAAAGAAAGAAAAGATAAAAAAAGAAAGTATGAGAAAAAAGAGAGAAAAAAAAAAAAAAGAGAAGAAAGAAAAAGAAAGAAAAAAAAGAGAAAAAAAAGAAATAAAAAGAGAAAAAAGAAAAAAAAAAAGAAGAAGAAAAAAAAAGAAAAGAAGAAAAATGAGAAAAAGAAAAAAAAAAGAATAAGAAGAAATAAAAGAAAATAAAAAGAAAAAAATAAGAGAGAAAAAACAAGAAAAAAAAAATAAAGAAAAAGAATAAAGAGTAAGAAGAGAAAAGATAAAAGAAGAAAAAAGAGAAAGAAGAAAAAAGAAATGAAAAAAAAAAGAAAAAAAAAGAGAGAAAAAAGAAAAAAAAAAAAAAAAAAAGAAAAAAAAAAAAAAAGAAAAAGAAAAAAAGAAAAAGATAAGAAAAAAAAGAAAAAAAAGAGAAAAAAGAAAAAAAAAAGAGAAAAAAAAAAGAAAAAAAAGAAAAAAGAAAAAAAAAAAAAAAAAAAGAAAGAAAAAAAGAAAAAAAAGAAAGAAAAGAAAAAAAAGAAAAAAAAAAAAAAAAAGAAATGAAAAAAAAAAAAAAAAAAAAAAAAATAATGAAAGAAAGAATGAAAGAAAAAAGAAGAGAAAAAAAGAAAGAAGAAAAAATGAAGATGAGAAGATAAGAAGAAAAGGAAAAGAAGAAAGAGGATAAAAAAAGAAGGAAAAAAAAAAAAATAGAAGAATGAGAAAAAAGAAAAGAGAAAGGAAAAAAAAAAGAAAAGAAAATGAAGAAAAAAAAAAGAAAAAAAAATGAAAAAAAAAAAAAAGAAAAGAAGAAATAAGATGAGTTAAAAGAGAAAGAAAAAAGAAAAGAAAAAAAAAAGAGTGAAAAGAATATAAGAAAAGAAGAAAAAGAAGAAAGAGAAAGAAAAAAAGATGAAATGAAAAAAAAAAAGAGAAAAAGGAGAAAAAAAGAAAAAAGAAAAAAGATAGAGGAAAGAAAAAAAAAAAAGAAAAAAAAGAAAGGAAAAGAAAAGAAGTAAAAATGAAAAAAAGAGAAAAAAAAAAAAGTGGAAAGAATAGAGAAGATAAAAAAAAGAAAAAAAAAAAAAAGAAAAAAAAAAGAGAAAAGAAGAAAAAGAAAAAAAGAAAAAAAAAAAAAGAGAGAGAAGAGAAGAAAGATGAATGAAAAGAAAGAAAAAGAAAATAAAAGGAAAGAAAAAAATAAAAAAAATAAAGAAAAAAGTGAAAATAAAAAAGAAGAAAAGAAAAAGAAATATAAAAAAAAGAATAAAGGAGAAAAAAAAAAAAAGAAGAAAATAAATGAAGAAAAGAGAAAAATAAAGAAAAAAATAAATGAGTATAAGAGAAAAAAAAAAGAGAAAGTAAAAAAAAAAGAGTAAAAGAATAAAGAAAAAAAAAGAGAAAAAAAAAAAAAAATAGAAAAAAAATGAAAAGGAAGAAAAAAGATAAAAGGAAAGAAGAAAAGAGAGAAAGAAAAAAAGAAAGAATAAAAAAAAAGAAGAGAAAGAGAAAAAAAAGAAGAAGAATGAAAGAAAAAAAAAAGAAAAAAAAAAAGAAAAAAAAGAAAAGAAAAAGAGAAAAAGAGAAGAAGAGAAAAGAAAAAAAGAAAAATGAAAAAGAAAAGAAGAAAATAAAATAAAGAAAAAAAGAATAGAAAAAAGAGAAAGAAAAAAGAAAATAGAGAAAAAAGAAGAAGAGAAGAAAAAAGAAAAATGAAAAAAAAAAAAAGAAAAGTAAAAAGAAATGAAGAAAAAAAAGAAAAGAGAAGAAGAGAAAAAGAGGAAAAAAAAAAAAGAAAGAGAAAAAGAAGAAAAAAGTAAAAAGAAAAAAGAGAAAAAAAGAAAGAAAAAGAGGAATGAAAAAAAGAAAAAAAGAAGAGAAAAAAAAAAGAAATAGGAAGAAAAAAGAAGAAAAGAAAAAGAAAGAAGAAAGTAAAAGAAAGAAAAATGAAAAGGAAGAGAGAAAAAAAAAAAGAAAAAAAATAAAATTGAAAGAAAAGAAATAAAAAGAGATGAAAATAAAAAAAGAAAAGAATGAAGAAAAAAGAAAGGAAAAAGAAATAAGAAGAAAAAAAGAAAAAAGAATGAGAAGAAAAAGAGAAAAGAAAAAAAAAAGAAAGAAAGAAAAAAAGAAAAAAGAAGAGAAAAGATAGAAAAAAATAAAGAGAAAAAAAAAAAGAAAAATAGAAAAAGAAAAGAAATAAAAGAAAAAAGAGAAAGAAAAAGAATGAGAAAAAAAAAAGAAAGAAAAAAAGAAAAATAAAAAAATAAAAAGAAAAAAAAAAGAAAAAAGAAAAAAAAAAAAAGAGAAAAGAAAAGAAGAAAAAAATAAGAGAAAAATAAAAAAAGAAAGAAAAAAAAAAAAGAAAGAAGAAAGAAGAAGAAAAAGAAAGATAAGAAAAAAAAAGAAAAAAAAAGAAAAGATAAATAAGGAAATGAAAAAAAGAAAAAAAAAAAAAAGATAAGAAAATGAAAAAAAAGAAAGAAAGAAAAAATAAGAGAAAAAGAGAGAAGAAAATAATGAAAAAAAGAAAAAAATGAAAAAGAAAAAAGAAAAAAAAAAAAGAGAAGAAAAAAAAAAAAGAAAAAAGAGAGGAAAAGAGAAAAATGAAAAAAAAAGAAAAAAAAGAAAGAAAAAAAAAAAGAGAAGAAAAATGAAAAAAAAAAAGAAAAGAGAATGAGAAAAGTAAAAAAAAAGGTGAAAAAAGAGAATAGAGAAAAAGAGAAGAAAAAGAAAAAGAAAATGAAAGAAAGAGAAAGAATGAAAATAGAAGAATGAAGAAAAAAAAAAAAAAAAAGAAGAAAGAAAGGTAGAAAAAGAAAAAAAATGAAAAAAAAGAAGAAAAAAAATGAAATAGAAAAAAGAAAAGAGAAAGAAAAAAAAAGAAAAAATGAAAAAGAAAAAGAAAAAGAAATAGAAAAAAAGAAAAGAAAAGAAGAAAGAAAAATAAGAAGAAATAAAGAAAGAAAAGAAAAAGAGAGAAAAGAAATAAAAGAAGAAAAAGAAAAGAAGGAAAAAAAAAAGATGAAAAAGAGGAAAAAAAGAAAAAAGAGAAGAAAAAGAAAAAGAGAAATGATGAAGAAAAAAAAAGAAATGAAAAGAAGAAGAAGAAGAAAGAAAGAAAAAAGAAAGGAAAAAAGAAAAAGAAAGAGAAAAAAAGAAAAAGAAAAAAGAAATGAAGAAGAAGAAAAAAAGATAAGAGAAAAGAAAAAAAGAAAAATAAAAAAAAAAAGATAAGAAGAAGAGAAAAAGAAAAAAGAAAAATAAAAAAATAAAAAAAAAAAAAAAGATATAAGAGGAAGAAATAAAAAAATGAAGAAAATGAAAAAAGAGAAGAAAGAAGAAGAAAAGAAATGAGAAAAGAAAAAGAAAAAAAAAAAAAGAATAAAAATGAAAGAAGAAAAGAAAAAAAAAGAGAAGAAAAAATAGAAGAAAGAGAGAAAAAAAGAAAGAAAAAAAAGAGAAAAAAGAAAAGAAAAAGATAGAAAAAAAAGAAAGAAAAAAGAGATGAGAAAGAAGGAAAGAGAATGAAAAAAATAAAGAAAAAAAAAAGAAAAGAAAAAAAAAAGAAGAAAAGAGAAGAGAGAAAAAGAAAAAGAAAAAAGAAAAAAAAGAAAGAAAGAGAGGAAAAGAAAGAAAAAAAGAAAAGATAAAAAGAAAAAAAAGAAAAAGAAAAAAAAAGAAAAAGAAAAAGGAAAAAAAAAAGGAAAGAAAGAAGAAATAAGAAAAAGAGAGAGAAAAGAGAAAAGAAAGAGAAGAAAAGGAAAAGAAAGAAAAAAAGAAAAAAAAGAAAAAAAAAAAAAATAGATGAAAAAAAAAAGAAGAGAAAAAAAAAAAAAAGAGAATGAAAAAAGAGAAAAGAGAAAATAGAAAAAGAAAAAAGAAAAAGAAAAAAAGAGATAGGAAAAAAAAGAAGAAAAGAAAGAAATGAAAAAAAAAAAGAAAAAAAAGAAAAAAAAATGAAAAAAATGAAAAAAGAAGAAAAAAAAAAGAAAGAAAGAAAAAGAAAAAAAGAAAAGAAAGAGAGAAAGGAAAAAATAAAAGAAGAAAGAAAAAGAGAAGAGAAAAGAAAAGAAGAAGAAAAAAAAAATAGAAAATGAAAAGAGAAGAAAAAAGAAAAGAGAAAAGAAAAAAAAAGAGAATGAAAAAAAAAGAAAAAAAAAAAAAAAGAAAGAAAGAAAAGAAGAAAATGAGAAAAAAGAGAAGAAAAAAGAAAAAAGAGAAAAAAAGAGAAAAAGAAAAAAAAGAAAGAAAAAAAAAGAAAAAAAGAAAATGAAAAGAAAAAAAAAGAGAAGAAAAAAAAATGAAAGAAAGAAAAAAAAGAGAAAAAAAAGAAGAGAAAAGAGAAAGAATGAAAGAAAAAAAAAGAAAAAGATGAAAAAAAAAGAGAAGAGAAAGGAGAGAAAAAAAAGAAGAAGAGAAGAGAAAAGAAAAAAGAAAAAAAAGAAAGAGAAAAAAAGAAAATGAAAAAAGAGAAGAAAAAATGAAGAAAAAAGAAAAAAAAGAGAGAAAATGAAAAAAAAAAGAAAGAGATGAAGAAAAGAAAGAAAGAAAAAGAGAAAGAAAAAAAAAAAAGAGAATGAAAAAAAAAGAAAGAAAAAGAAAAAAAGAAAAAAAAGAGAAAAAAAGAGAAAGAAAGAAAAAATGAAGAGATGAAAAGAAAGAGAAAAAAAAAGAAAAAAAGGAAAAAAGAAAAAAGATGAGAGAAAGAAAAAAAGAGAAGAAGAAAAAAATGAGAAGAAAAAAAAAGAAAAAGAAAAGAAAAAAAAAAAAGAAAAAAAGAAAGAAAAGAAAGAAAAGAGAAAAAATAAAAAAGAAGAGAGAAAAGAAGAAGAAAAAAGAGAGAGAAGAAAAGAAAAAGAAGAAAGAAAAAAAAAAAAGAAAAAGAAAGAGATAGAAAAAAAAAAAAAAGAAAAGAGAAAAGAAAGAAAAAAAAGAGAAAGAGAAAAAAAGAAAGAAAGAAAAATGAAAAAAAGAAGAAAGAAAAAGAAGAATGAAAAAAGAAAAAAAAGAGAGAGAATAAAGAAAAAGGAAAGAAAAGAAGAAAAGAAAAAAGAAAGAAAGAGAAAGAGAAAGAGAAAGAAATGAGAAAAAAGAATAAAGAAAGAAAAAGAAAAAATGAAAAAAAAAAGAAAAAAAGAAAAAAAAATGAAAAAAAAGAAGAAAAAAAAAAAAGAAGAAAAAAAAAAAAAAAGGAAAAGAAGAAAAGAGAGAAGAAAAAAAGAAAGAAGATGAAAAAAGAAAAGAAAAAAGAGAGAAAAAATGAAAGAAGAAGAAAGAGAAAGAAAAAAAGAGAAAAAAAGAATGAAAGAAGAAAAAAAAAGAAAGAAAAAAAGAATGAAAAAAAAAAAAAAAAAAAGGAAAAATGAGAAAAAGAAAGAATAAAAGAAAGAAAGAAAAAAGAAAAAAAGAAAAAAGAAAAAGAGAAAGAGAGAGAAAAAAAAAAAGAGAAAAAAAAAAAGAGAAAAAAAAAAAGAAGAAAAGAAAAAAAAAAGAAAGAAAAGAGAAAGAAGGAAAGAAGAATAAGAAAAAAAAAAAGAAAAAGAGAAAGAAAAAAGAAAAAAAAGAAAAAAAGGAGAAGAAAGAAAAAAAAAAAAAGAAAAGAAAGGAAAGAAAAAAAAAAGGAAAAGAAAAAAAAGAAGAAAAAAAAGAAAATAAAAAA
>JAIWJD010000007.1:1877027-1897755 GCA_022818045.1 Neotoxoptera formosana | reverse complement strand
GGGGGGGAGGGGGGGGGGGGGAGAGGGGGAGGGTGGGGGGGGGGGGGAGGGGGTGGGGGGGAAGAGGGGGGAGGGGGGGGGGGGGGGGGGGACAGGAGGGGGGGGAGGGGGGAAGGGGGGGGGGGGGGGGGGGGGGGGGGGGGGGGGGGGGGGGGTGGGGGGAGGGGGGGGGTGGGGGGGAGGACGGAGGTTGGGGGTGAGGGGAGGGGAGGGGGGGGGGGAAGGGGAGGGTGGGGGGGGAGGGGGGGAGGGCGGGGGGGGGGGGGGGGGGGGGGGGGGGGGGGGGGCGGGGGGGGGGGAGGGGGGAGGGGCGGGTGTGGGGGTGGGGGGGGGGGGGGGGGGGGGAGGGCGGTGGGGGGGGGGGGGCGGGGGGTGGGTTGGGCGGGGCGGGGGGGGGGGGGGGCGGGGGGGGGGGTGGGGGGGGGGGGGGGGCGGGGGGGGGGGGGGGGTTGGGGGGGGGGGGGGGGGCGGGGGGGGGGGGGGGGAGGGGGGGGGGGGGGGGGGGGGGGGGGGGGGGGGGGGGGGGTAGGAGGGGGAGGGGGAGGGGTGGGGGGGGGGGGGGGGGGGGGTGGGGGGGGCGGGGGGGGGGGGGTGGGGTGGGCGGGGTGGGGGAGGGGAGGGGGGGGGGGGGGGGGGGGGGGGGGGGGGGGAATGGTGTGTGTTTGGGGGGGGTGTGTGTTGGTGTTGTATTTTATTTTATTATTTGGTGTGTGGGGGGTGTGTGTGGGGGGGGGTATATATGGGTGTGGTGGGTTGGGTGGGGGGGGGGTAGGGGAGGGGGGGGGTGTGGGGGCGGCGGGGGGGGGGTTGGGGGGGGGGGGGGGGTGGGGAGGGGGGGGGTTGGGGGGGGGGGGGGGGCGGGGGGGGGGGGGGGGGGGGGGGGGGGGGGGGGGGGGGGGGGGGGGGGGGGCGGGGGGGGGGGGGGGGGGGGGGGGGGGGGGGGGGGGGGGGGGGGGGGGGGGGGGGAGGGGGGGGGGGTGGGGGGGGGGGGGGGGGGGGTGGGGGGGGGGGGGGGGGGGGGGGGGGGGAGAGGGAGGGGGGTAAGGGGGGGAGGGGGGCGGTAGAGGTGGGGGGGGGGGGAGGAGTGGGGGGGAGGAGGTGGGGGGGGGTGGGGGGAGGCGGTGGGGGGTTGGGGGAGGGGAGGGAGGGGGGGGGGGGGGGGGGGGGGGGGGGGAAGGTGGGGGTGGGGGGGTGGGGGGGGGGAGAGAGGGGGGGGGGGATGGGGGGGAGGGGGTGGGAGGGGGGGGGGGGGGGGGGGGGGGGGGGGGGGGGGGGGTGGGGGGGAGGGGGGGGAGGAGAGGGAGAAGGGGGAGGTGGGAGGGGTGGGGGGGGGGGGGAGTGGGTGGATGGGGGGGGGGAGGGGGGGGGCGGGGGGGGGGAGAGGGGGGGGGGGGGGAGAGGGGGGGGGGGGGGGGGTGGGGGGGGGGGGGGGGCGGTGGGGGGGGTAGGGGAGGGAGGGGGGGGGGAGGGGGAGGGGGGGGAGGGGGGGGGGAGAGGGTGGGGGGGGTGTGGGGGGGGGGGGGGGCGGGGGGTGGGGGGGGGGGGGGGGCGGGGAAGGGGGAAGGGGGAGAGGGGGGGGGAGGGGCGGGGGGGGAAGGGGGCGGGGGGGGGGGAAGGGGGGAGGGGATAGAGAGGGGGGGGCTGGGGGGGGGGGAGGGACGGGGGAGGGGGGGGCGGGAGGGGGAGAGAGGGGTGGGGGATGGGGGGCGGGGGCGACAGGGGGGGGCGCGAGGGGTGGAGGAGAGGGGGGAGAGCGGGGGGGGGGGGGGGATAAGGGGGGGATCGGGGGAGGGGGATGGGGGGGAGGGGAGAGGGAGGGGAGGGGGGGTGGGGGGAAGGGACGAGGGGAAGGGGGGGGGGGGGGGGCGGGGGGTGCGGGGGGAGGGGGGGGTGGAGGGATGGGGGAGAGAGGGTGGGGGGGGTGGGGTCGGGGGGGGTGGGGGGGGGCGTTAGAGGGAGGGGGAGAGGGAGTGGGAGACGGGAGAGAGTGGGGTGGGAGGAGGGGGGGGGGAGGGGGAGGGAGGGGAGGGGGGAGGGGGGGGGGGGGGGAGGAGGAGTGGGGGGGCGGGAGGAGGGGGAGGAAGAGTGGAGGAAGGAGGGACGGAAGAGGGGGAGGGTGAGTGGGGTGAGGGAGGGGGGGAGGGGGGAGGGGGAGAGGAGGGGTGCGGTAAGGGCGACGAGGGGGGGGGGAGGGAGGGGGTGGTGGGGGAGGGGGGGAGGGCGGGGGGTGGGAGATGAGGGGGGGGTGGAGGAGGGCGCGAGGGGGGGGAGGGGATGGGAGGGAGAGGCGGGGGGGGGGGGGAGGCGATTGGTGGGAGGAGGGGGGGATGGAGGGAGGGGGATGAGGGGGGGGGGGAGGGGGGGGGGGGGAGGAAGTGGAGGATGGGGGAGGAGGGGAGAGGAGGGGGGGGGTGGGGGGCGGAGGGTGCGGGGGGGAGGGGGAGGAGGGTGGGTGGAGAGGGGGGGGGGGGGGGGGGTGGGGGGAGAGGGGGTGAGAGTGTTTGGGGGAGGGGAGCGGAGCGGGCAGCGGGGGGGGAGGGGATGGGGAGGGGGGAAGGGGAGGAGGGGGGGGGGGGGAGGGAGGGGGGAGGGGGGGAGAGGGGGGGAGGGCGGTGCGGGAACGGGGGGGGGTGGGGGGGGGAGTAGGGGAGAGGGGGGGGAGTATGCGGGGAGGGGAGGGGAGGGGAGGGATGGAGAGGGGGGTGAGAGAGGGCGGGGGGTGGAGGGGGGAGATGGTGGGCACGGGGGGCGGAGGGGTGGGGAGGAGCACGGGCGGGTGAGGGAGGGGGGAGAGGGGGCGGTAGGGGGGGGGGGGGGGGGGGAGGGTGGGAGGAGGGGGGGGGCATGTAGGGGACGGGGAGGGAGGGGGTTGAGGGGATTGGGGGAGGGCGAGGAGATTAAGGATGGGGGGGAGGTGGGGGAGGGGGAGGGGGAGGGGGGGGGGGGGGGGCGGAGGGCGGGGAGAGGGTAGCGGGGGGGAGACGGGGGTGGCGAGGGGGCGAGGAGAGGGGGGGGGGGGGGGGAAGTGGAGCGGTGGGGGAGGGGGGATGGTGGGGAGGGTGGGGTGGGGAGACGAGGAGAGATGGGGAGGAGGAGTGGAGAGGGTCTGGAGGGGGGGGGTATGGGGGGGAGGAGGGGGGGGAGGAGGGAAGGGCGGGAGGGGGATTGAGGTGGAGAGGGCGGGGAGGTGGGGGGAGTGGCGAGAGGGGGGTAGGGGGGGGCTGGGGAGAGAGGGGGATAGGGCGAAGTGGGGGGGAGGGAGGGGGAGGTGGGGAGGAGGGGAGGAGGGGTAGTGGGGGGGAAGGGGAGTTCGGAGTGGTGGAGGGGGGGGGGGGGGAGAGGTGGGGGGGGGCGCTGGGGGGGGGAGGGAGGGAGTGGGGGGGGGAGGGGGGGAAGGGGAGGGAGGAGGAGGGGGGAGGGGGGAGCGGAGGGGGAGAAGGGGGGAGGAGGTGGGGAGGGGGGGCGGGAGGAGCTAGGGGGGAGGAGAGGAGGGGCGGGGGAGAGGGGGAGGAGGGCAAGGGGGGTGCGTAGGGGAGGAGAGGGGGAATGAAGGGTGGGATGAGGGAGGGAGAGGGGGGGGGGATTTTTTAGGAGGGAGAGATGGCTAGAGGGTGGGGGTGAGGGTGGGGAGAGGAGGGAGTGTGTGGGACGAGGGAGTTGGGGGGAAGAGGTGGGTGGATTGGGGGTGGGGGGGGAGGGGAGGGGGAGGGTGGGGAAGGGGGGACGGGGGTGGGAGGGGAGAGAAGGGGGGGGGGTAGAGTGGAAGGGGTGCAGGAGGGCGGAGTGATGAGGGGAGCCGAGAAGAGGAGGGAGAGGTTAGCATAGAGGAGAGCGGTGGGGGGGAGGGGGGGGGGGGGGGTGGAGGAGCGGGGAGGGGGGAGATGGGGGGGGGGGAGGAGGGAGGAGGGGGGGGGGGGGAGAGATGGAAGGGGGGGGAGGTGAGCGGCGGGTGGGGGGGGCGGGGGGAGGAAAGGGGGGGAGGCGGGATGGGGAGGGGTTGGGAAGAGGGAGGAGGAGGGAGAGGACGGGAGGAGGGGGGGCTAGGGGTGGGGGGGAGCAGCGGGGAGGGGATGGGGGTGAGAGAGGGGGGATGGGAGGGGGGACGGAGGGGACGGGGGGAGGAGAGGGACAGTGAGAGAGGTCGGAGGGGGTGGCGATGAGGAGGGGGAGGGATGGGGGGGGGAGGGAGGGGGCGGAAGGCGAGGGGATGGACTGGAGGGGGGGGGGTGGAGCGCGAACGCGGGGGGGTCGGGGCGTGAGGGGGGGGGGATGGGGGGGAAGGGGGGGGGAGGGGAAGGAATGGGAGAGGAGAGGAGGCAGGAGTGGGAGAAAGGGTTGAGCGGAGGGGGACGGGGGGGGAGGGCGGGGAGGAGAGGGCGAGGGAGAGAGAGATGAGCGGGGAGAGGGAAGGGTGGAAGAGTGGAGGGGGGGAGTAGGGGAGGGAGGGAGAGGGGGGGGGAGGGGAGGAGGGGGAGGAGGGAGAGTGACGAAGGGCGGGGAGGCGAGGGAGGCGGGGGGATGGATAGTGGGGCGAGGGCGGGGGTGGGGGGGGAGGGGGGGGGTGTGCGGGGCGGGGGGGGCGGGAGGGGGGGGGGGGGTGGAGCAGGGGAAGAGGAGGGAGGTGAAGAAGTGGGGAGGAGGGGGGGGAGGGGGGAGTGGGAAGTAGGGGGGGGGTGGGGGGGAGGTGGGGGGGAGGGAGGGGGGGGGAGGGAGGGGGGGTGGAGGGGGGAGGGAGAGTCGGGAGGGGGGGAGGCGGGGGGGAGGAGGAGTGAGAGGTGGCGAGAGGGGAGGGGTGGGAGAGTGGGTGAGAGGCGGTGGGGCGGAGGGGCGGGGGGGAAGGGCGAGATGGGGTGGGAATGGGGGGACGTGGGTGTGAGGGGGGGGGGGCGAGCAGGGGGGTAGGGGGAGAAGGGAGTGGAGGGGGGGGGGGGGGGGGGGGGAGGGGAGTGGAGGAGGGAGGGGAGAGAGGGGGGACAGGGGGGGGGAGGAGGGAGGGGAGTTGGGGGGGGGGGGGGGAGTAGGTAGGAGGGGAGAGGGCTGGGGGGGGATGCGAGGGGAGATGGGGGGGGGGGGGGGTGAGAGTAGGGAGGTGGGGGGAGTAGGGGGGAGGGGTGGGGGGGGGGTAGGGAGAGGGGAGGAGGCGACATTGAGGGGGAGGCGTGGGGGAGAGAGGAGGGGCGGGGAGGGGAGGCAAGAAGGGCGGGGGGGGCGGGAGGGAGACGGGGGGGGGGGGGGGAGGGATTGGAGTAGGGGGGGAGAGGGGGGTGGGGGCGGTGGGACAGGGGGCTGGTGGGGGGGGGAGTGGGGGAGGGGAAGGGACAGGGGGGAATGGGGGGAGGGGAGGGGGGTGTTGGGGGGCGGGGGGAGGGGGCGGTGGGGGGAGGGGGTGGCTGTGAGGGGGAGAGAGGGGGAGAGGGGGGTGCGGGGAGGGGAGAAGAGGGGGGAGGGGGGGGAGGGGAGGAGGGAGAGGGTGGGAGGGGGGGCGGGGGGGGGGAGGGGGGGGAGGGGGGGGCGGGGGGGGAGGGTGCTGATGGAGAGAGGGGGGAGGGAGGGCGAGGTGGGGAGGGGGGTATGGGGGGGAGGGGAGGGGAGGGAGAGGGGGGGTGGAGGGGGGCGAGGAGGAGGATGGAGGGGGGGAGATGGGGGGGGGGGGGAGAGGGGGGGGGAGGGGGAGGGGGGGGGGGGGGGAGGGGGAGGGGAGAGGGGAGGGAGAGAAGGGGGAGTTGGGAGGGGGGGGAGGAGGGAGGGGGAACGGGAGGGGGGGGGGGGAGGGCAAGGAGGGAGGGGAAGGAGAGGGTGGGGGGGGGGAGGGGGGGGAGGAGAGGCGGGAAGGTGAGGATGGAGGGAGAGGGGGGGGGGGGGGGAGGGTGGGGGGGGGGGGGGGGAGAGGAGGGGGGGGGGGGGGGAGAGAGGAGGGAGGGAGAGAGGGTTGGGAGAGGGGGGGGGGCGGACGGAGGGGAGGGGGGGGGAGGGGTGGGGGAGAGGGGGGGAGGAGAGAGGGGAGGGGGGGGAGAAGAGAGAGGGGAGGGGGAGAAGGGGGGATGGGAGGGGGGGGTGGGGGGAGGGAGAGGCGAGGTGGGAGGAGGAGGAGGGAGATGGGAGGGGAGAGGGGGAGGGGGGGGGGGGGTGGGGGGAGGATAGGGGGGGGGGGGGGGGGGAGGGGGAGAAGGGGGGGTGGAGGAGGGGGGAGCGGGGGTGGGGAGAGAGGAGGGGGAGAGGGGGGGGGGGGGGGGGGGGGCGGGGGGGGGGGGAGGAGGGGGAGGATTGGGGAGGGGGGGGGAGGGGGGGGGGGCGGGAGGGGGGGGATATAGGGGAGAGGGAGGAGAGGGGGGGGGGGGGTGGGGGGGGGGGGGGGGGGGGGGGGGATGGGGAGCAGGGGATGGGGAGGGGAGAGGGGGGGAGGAAGGGAGGGGGATGATGGGAGAGGAGGGGGAGGGGGGGAGGGATGGGGGGAGAGGGGGGGCAGGGGGGGTGCGAGAGGGAGAGGGGAGGGAGGGGGGGAAGGAGGGGGGGAGGGAAGGAGCTGGGGGGAGGGAGGTGAAGGGGTGGGAGGGGGAGGGGGGATGGGAGAGAGCGGGGGGGGAAGGAGAGGGGAGGTGGGGGGGGGGAGGAGGGGGGAGCACGTGTGGGAGGGGGGGAGAGGAGGGATGGGGGATGGAGGGGGGGGGGGGGGTGGGTAGAGGGGGAAGGGGGGGGGGGAGAGAGTGGGGGGGAGGACGGGGAGTGGGGAGAGGAACGGGATGGGGGGGAGGGGGAGAGGGGAGAGGATGAGGGGAGGGGAGGTGGAGGGAGAGGGGGGGATGAGGGGGGGAGGAGAAGGGGGGGGAGGGGGGTGGTGAGGACGGGGAGGGGGGAGGGAGGGAGGGGGGGAGGGGAGGGGGTCGGGGGGGATTGGGGGGAGAGTGGATAAGGGAGGTGGATGGGGAGGGGGAGTGGGGGGGGGGAGATGGGATGGGGGGAGGGGAGAGGGGGGGGCGGGGAGAGAGAAGGAGAGGGAGGGGGGAGAGCAGGGGGGGGGGACGGATGGGGAGGGGGAGTGAGGGGGGGGAGTGAGGTAGGGGAGAAGGCGGAGGGAAGGGGGAGGGGAGAGAGGGAGAATGGGGGGGAGGGGGGGGGGGGGAGATAGGGGAGGGGGGGAGGTGGGGGGAGGGAGGGTGGGGGGATGTGGAGGAGAGCGGGAGAGGAGGGGGGAGAGATGAGGGGCGAGGGGGAGATGGGAGGAGGGGGAGGGGGGGAGGGGTGGAGGGGAGGGGTGGGAGAGAGGGAGAGGAGCGGGTGAGGATGGAGGGAGAGGGGGGAGGGGGGGGGGCGGGGAGGGAGGAGAGGGTGAGGAGGGAGGGGGGGGGCGGGCAAGGAGTGTGGAGGGGGTGAAGGGGGAGAGAGGGAGAGGGATGAGGCAGGGGGGAGAGGATTGGGGCGAGGGGGGGGGGGAGGGAGTGAGGATGGGGGGGGGGGAGGGATGTGAAGAGGAGGAGGGGGGGGCGGGGGGGCGGAGGAGGAGATGGACGGGGAGGATGGAGGGGAGGGGGGGGGATGGGGGGGTGTGGGGAGGAGGGGATTGAGGACGGGGGGGAGGAGGAGTGATGGGGGGGGGGGGGGGGGGGAGGGGGAGAGGGGGGGGAGGGGGTGAGGGGAGGAGGGGGGGGGGGGGGAGGGGGGGGGGGATGGGCGGGGGGGGGTGAGGGGGGAGAGGGGGGGGGGGGATCGAGAGGGGAGTAGGGGGAGAGCCATGCGAGGGGAGGAGGATGGGGGAATGGGGGGGGGGAGGGGGAGGGGAGGGATGGGGGGGGGGGGGAGGGGTGGGGGGGTGAGGAATGGGAGGAGAGGGGGGGGATGGAGGGGGAGAGAGGGGGGGATGCGGGATGGAGAGGGGGGAGAGGGGGGAGGAGGGGGGGAGGGGGAAGGAGGAGGGGATAAGGGGGGGGGAGGAGAGAGGAGCTGGGGGGGGAGTGAGGGGAGGGAGGGGAGGGGAGGTCGGGGGGGAGGGGGGAGGGTTGGGAGGAGAGGGGGGGAGGGGGAGAGGGGGAGGGGGGAGGAAGAGAGAGGAGGAGGGGAGGGAGGGAAGGAGGAGGTGGGGTGGAGGGGGTGGGGAGGAGAGAGGGAGGGAGGGGGGGGATGGGGCGGGAGAGGGGGGAGGGGAGAGGGGGGAGGGGGAGAGGGGGGGGAGAGGGAGGGGGGGGAGGGGAGGGAGAGCGGAGGGGGGAGGGATGGGGAGGGGGGGGGTAGGGGGGGGAGGGGGGGGGGGTGGGGGGGGGGAGGGGGGGAGATGAGACGGGGGGAGGGAGGGGGGGAGGAGGGGGGGATGGGGAGGGATTGGAGGGAGAGAGGGGAGGGGGGGGGAGGGGGAAGGGGGGGGATGGGGGATTGGGGAGGGGGGGGAGGAGGGGGGGGGGGGGAGGGAGGGGGGGAGGGAGGAAGGGAGGGCGGGGAGGGGGGGGAGGCTGGGGGGGGAGGAGGGGGAGGGGGAGAGGAGGGGAGGGGAGGGGAGGAGGGGGAGGGGGGAAGGGGGAGGGAGGGGGGTGGGGGGTAGGGGGGGGTGGGGAGGGGAGAGGGGGAAGAGGGGGGGAGGGGGGGGGGGGGAGGGGAAGAGGAGGAGGAGGGAGGGGGGGGAGGGGGGAGAGGAGGGAGAGGAGAGAGGAGGATGAGGGGGTTAGGGGATGGGAGGGAGAGGGAGGGGGAGAGGGGGGGGGAGAGGAGAGGATGGGAGGGGGGGGGGGGAGAGGTGATGAGGGAGAAGGTGGGAGGGGGATGGGGAGAGGGGGAGAGGGAGGAGGGAGGGCGAGGGGGGAGGGGGGGGGCGGGGGATGAGGGGGGGGGGCGGAGTGGGGGGGGGGGGAGGGGGGGGGGGAGGGGGGGGGGGGAGGGGGAGGGGAGGGAGGGGGTGGGGGGGGGGGGGGTTAGAGGGAGGAGAGGGAGGGGGATTGGGGGGGAGGGGGGGACGGGGGGGAGGGGGAGGGGGGGGGAGGAGGGAAGCGGGGAGATTGGGTGGGGGAAGAGGGAGGGGGGAGGGGGGGATGGAGGGGAGAGAGGGGTGGGGAGGGGAGGGAATATGGGGGGGGATGTGGGGGGATTGGAGTGGAGGGGGAGAGGAGGGGAAGGGGTGGGACGGGATTGGGGGGGGGATGGGGGGGGGGGAGAGGGGGGGGGGGACAGAGGGGGAGGGAGGGGGGGAGGGAGGGGGGGGGGGGGGGGAGGGGTGGGAGGGGGAGGGAGGGGGATGGGGGGGGAGGGGGGAGAGGGGAGGGGGGGGGGGGGAGGGTGAGGGGGAGGGGAGGGGGGTGGGAGGCGAGGGAGGGGGGGGGCGGGATGGGGGGGAGGGATGGAGAGGGGGGGGTGGGGGGAGGGGGGGGAGGGGGGGGGGGGAGGGAAGGAGGGGGAGGGGGGGAGGGCAGGGAGGGGGGATGATGGGGGGGGGGGAGAGGGAGAGGAGGAGGGGGGGCGGGGAGATAGGGGAGGGGGGGGGGGATGGAGAAGGGAGTGAGAGGGGGGGGGAGGGGAGGTGGGGAGGGGGGAGAGTGGGGGGGGTGGGGGGGAGGGGAGGGGGGGGGGAGGGGCGGGAGGGGGGAGGGGGGGGATGTAGGGGGGGGGGGGAGAAGGGAGAGGGGAGGAGAGATGGGAGGAGGGGGGGAGATAGGAGGGGGGGAGAGGGGGGGGGGGGGAGAATGAGGGAGGATTGAGGGGGGGGGGGGAGGAGGATGAGAGGGAGGGGGGGGATGTGGGGAGGGGGGGGAAGAGGAGGGGAGAGGAAGAGGGGGGAGGGGGGGGGGGGGGAGGAGGGGGGAGGAGGAGGGAGGGGATTGGGGGGGGGGTGGGGAGGGGGGGGGGGGAGATAGGGATGAGAGGGGAGGCAGAGGAGGTGGAGGGGGGCGAGGGGGGGAGGGGGGGGGGGGAGTATGGGAGGGGGGGAGAGAAAGCGGGGGAGGGGTGGGGAGGAGGAGGGGGGAGGGGGGGAATAAGAGGAGGAGGGTGAGGAGGGGGGTGAGGGAGATGAGGGCGGGATGGTGGAGGGGGGGGGGGGAGTGGGGGGGAGGGGAGGGGATGAGGCGGAGAGAGAGTGATGGGGGGATGGGGGGGAGGGGATGGGGGGAGAGAGAGGTTGGAGGGGGGTGAAGGGGGGGGAGTAGGGGGAGGGCGGGGGGAGGACGGAGAGGGGAGTAGGAGGGAGGGGGGGAAGAGGGGGGGGAGGGGAGAGGGGGCGGAAAGGGGGGAGGGGGGGGGAGAGGGGGATGAGAGTGGGGAGGGGGGGGCGGAGGGGGGGGGGGAGAGGAGAGAGGGAGGGGGGAGGGGGAGAGAGTGGGTGGGGAGGGAGGGAGGAGGAGGGGAGGGAGGAGGGGGAGGGGGGAGGGGGGGATGGGGGCAGGGAGGGGGGGGGAGGGGGACGAGGGAGGGGGGGGGGAGAGGGGATTGGGGGGGGGGGGGGGGGGTGGAGGGATGGAGAGAGGGGGGAGGGGGGGGGGAGGAGGCGGCGATTGGGGAGGGGGGGGGGGGATGAGGGGGGGGCGAGGGATGGGGGGAGGGGGGGAGGGAGGGAGGGGGGCGGGAGATGGGGGGGGGGGGGGGGGAGAATGGGGAGGGGGGGGGAGGATGGGGGGGGGGGGGGATGGGGAGAGAGAGAGGGATGGGGGGGGAGGGTGGCAGGGGAGCGGACGAGAGGACGGGGGGGGGGAGGGGGGAGATGAGGGGGGGATGGGGGAGGGGGGGGGGCGACGAGGATTGGGGGGGGGGGGGGGAGGGGGGGGGGGAGGAGGGGGGAGAGATGGGGGGAGGGGGAGAGGAAGGGGGGGGGAGGGGGGGGAGGGGGGGAGGGGGGGGAATGGGAGAGGAGGGGGGGGAGGAGGGGGAGGCGAATGGGAGCGGAGGGGGATGGGAGAGGGTTGGGGAGGGGGGGGAGGAGGAGGGGGGAGCGGGGGGGGGGGGGGAGGGGGGGGATGGGGGGGGGGCGAGATGGGGAGGCGAGAGGGGGGGGTGGAGAGGCTGGGGATTGGGGGGTGGGGGGTGAGGATGACGAGGGGGAGAGGGGGAATGGGAGGGGGAGGGGGGGATTGTGGGGGGGGAGGGGGGGAGAAGAGGGGGGGGGGGGGGGGGGGAGGGGGGGGGGAGGAGAGGAGGGGGAGAGAGGGAGATGGGGGGATGCTCAGAGAGCTGGGGGGAGGGGGGGGAGGGGGGGGGGAGTGAGGGGAGGATGGGGGGGGAGAGGGGAGGGAGAGAGGGGGGGCAGGAGGGGGGATGGGGGGAAGGAGGGGGGCGGGGGGGGGGGGTAGGGGGGAAGAGGGGGCGGGGGGGGGAGGAAGGGATGGGGGAATGGGGGGGCGGAGGAGCAGGGAGGATGGTGATGCGGGGGGGAGAGGTGGGATGGAGAGAGGGGAGGACTGGGGGGAGGGGGGAATAGAGGGGGAGGAAGAGGGGAGGAAGGGAGAGGAGGGGAGGTTAGGGGAGGAGGGGGAGGGGATGGGATGGGGAAGGGGGGGGAGGGGGGGGGGGGGGGGGAGGGAGGGGGGGGGCGAGGAGGAGAGGGAGGGGGGGGGGGAGGGTGATGAGGGAGAGCGGAGGCGAGAGAGGGGGGGGGAGGGGGGGGGGGGGGGGGCGGGGGGGGGATGGGTGGGGACGGGTGGAGGGGGAGGAGGGAGGGAGGAGTGGGGGGATTGGGGGGGGGAGGGAGAGACGGGTGGGGGGAGGGGGAGGGGGGAGGGGGATGAGGGGGATAGAGGAGGGGGGGGGGGGGGGGGAGAGGGAGGGAGGGGGGGGGGGGAGAGGGGGGGGGGGGCGGAGGGGATGGAGGGAGGGAGAGAGGGGGGGGGAAAGGGGGGAGGGGGGAGGAGAGGGGGGGGGGGGAGGGAGAATGGTGGGGGGGAGGGGGGGGATGGCGGGGAGGGAGGGGAGGGGGAGGGGGGAGGAGAGGGGGGATGAGGGGGGGGGAGGAGAGGGAGGGGGGCAAGGGAGGAGGAAGGCGGAGGGGGGGGGGGGGAGGGGGAGAGGGGGGATATAGGGGATGGGGAGGGGGGGGGAGGGAATGGGAGGGGGGGAGAGGGGGGGGGGGAGGATGGGGGAGGGGAGGAGGGAGGGTGGAGGGGGGGAGGGGGGAGGGGGTGGGAGGGGGGGGGAAAGGGGGAGGGAAGGGATGGTGGGGGGGGAGGGGAGAGGGGGAGGGGGGCAGGGGATGGAGGTAGGGGGGGGGGGAGGGGAGAGGGGCGGGAGGGGGGGAGGGGAGGATGATGGGGGGGGGGGAGGGGGGAGGGGTGGAGGTGGAGGGAGGGGGGAGGAGGGGAGGGGGAGTGGGGAGCGGGGGGGAGGAGGGGGGGGGGGGGGGGATGGGGGGGGGGGGGGGGGGGGGGAGATGGGGAGGAGGGCTGGGGGACATGGGGAGAGGGAGGAGGTAGGAGAAGATGTGGCGAGGGGGGAGAGATGGGCGAGAGGGGGGAGGGGGGGGAGGAGGGGGAGAAGGAGGGGGGAGGGGACAGGGGGGGGGAGGGAGAGGGAGGCAAGGGGCGGAGGGGAGGGGGGGATGGGAGGGATGATGGGGAGGGGGGGGGGGGGGGGGGGAGGGGGGATGAGAGGGGAGAGAGAGAGAGGGAGGGGGGAGTGGGGGGAGGGGGGGGGGGGTGGGGAGGGGGGGGAGGGGGGGGATGGAGGAGATGGGGAGGGGGGAATGGATGGAGGAGTGGGGACGAGGGGGGGGGGGGAGGGGGTGGGAGGGGAGGAAGGGGGGGGAGGGGATGGGGGAGGAGGGAGGGGGGGAGATGAGAGGGGGGGAGGGGGGCTTGGGAGGGGGGGGATGGAGGGAGGGAGGGAGGGGGGGAGAGGGAGGATGGGGGGGGGATTGAGGGAGAGGGGCGCGAATGAGGAGGGGGGAGAGGGAGGGGGAATGGGATGGGAGGGGGTGAGGGGGAGGGGAGGATGGGTGTGAGAGGGGGGGGGGGAGGGGGGGGGAGCACAGGAGTATGAGGGGGGGGGATGGATGGGGGGGGGATGGGGGGATGGGGAGGGAGGGAGGGGGAGAGGGGAGGAAAGGAGGGTGGGGAGGGGGGGACAGGAGGGGGGGGGGGGAGGGGGAGAGGAGGGGGGGGAGGAGGGGATGGGGGGAGAGGGGGGAGGGACGAGAGGATGAGGGGGGGAGGGAAGGGGGCGAGCGATGTTGGATGGGGAGGGGGGGGGAGGGGGGGAGGGGGGGGATGAAGAGGGGAGGTGGGGAGGGAGAGGGGGGAGGGGGGGAGGATGGGGGGGGGGGGGGGGGGAGGGGGAGGGAGGATATGGGAAGGGGGGGAGGAGGGATGGGATTGGGGCGGGGGGGAGGGGGGGGAAGAGGGAGGGGGGGATTGAGGGTGGGTGGGGGATGGAGGGGGAGGGGGAGGAGATGGAGGCATTGGGGGGGGGGGGAGATGGGAGGGGGGGTGGGAGGAGGGAGAGGGGAGGGGGAGGAGGAGGGGGGGAGGAGTGGGGGATGAAGCGGGGGGGGAGGATGGGGGGAGGGATGGAGGGGGGGGGGGGAGGGGGGGAGGGGAGGGAGAGAGGGGATGGGATGGGGCAGGGGGGATGGGGGAGAGGGGGGAGCAGAGACATGGGGGAGGAGAGGGGGGGAGGGAGGGTGAGGTGGAGGGAGATGGGGGGGAGAGGAGGGGGGGAGTAGGAGGGGGATGGGGGAGGAGAGGGGGGAGGGGGGGGGAATGGGGGGGGGGGGGGGCGAGGGAGGGGAAGGGGAGAGGAGGGGGATGGACGGGATGGAGGAGGGAGAGGGGAGCGGGGGGGTGGGGGATGGAAGAGGATGGTCAGATGGGGGAGGGGGAAGAGGGGAGAATTGGGAGGGGGGAGAGGGAGGGGGGGAAGGGGGAGGAGGGATGGGGGGGGGGGGAAAGGATGCGGGGATCGAGGTGAGAGGGGGGAGGGATGGGAGGGCAGGGGGGGAGAGGGGGAGGGGGGAGGATAGAAGTGAGGGAGGGGGATGAGAGGGGAGGAAGGGAGGGGGGGGGGGGAAGGGGTGGGGGGGGGAGGAGGGAGGGGGGGAGGAAGGGGGGGGGGGAGGGGGGGGGGAGGGGGGATGGGGGACGGAGGGAGAGGGATGGTGAGTGGATGGGGGGAAGGGGGGGGGAGGGGGGGGGGAGGCGAGGGAGGGGGGGAGAGGGAGGAGAGGGGGGGGATGGGGGGAGGGAGGAGGTGGGGGAGGGGAGGGGATACACGGGGAGAGGGGGGAGAGGGGGAGGGGGGGGGAAGGGAGGGGGGGGGGAGGAGGGGGAGTGTGCAGGGGAGCGGAGAGAGGGATGGTGGGGGAGGGGGGAGGGGGGGAGGATGGGGGGGGGGAGAGGGAGGGGGGGGGATGGGAGAGGGGAATGGGGTATGGGGAGGAGCGAGGGAGAGAGGGGGGAGGTGGGGGGGGATGGGATTGGGGGGAGGGAGAGAGGGGGGGGGGGGAGATGGGAGGAGGGGGGGGATGAGGATGGGATAGGAGTGAGGGGGGGGAGAGGGGGGGGATGAGGGGGGAGAGAGGGGGGAGGAGAGGGAGCGGGGGGGAGGGGAGGGGAGCGGGGTAAGGGGGGGGGAGGGATGGGGAGGGGCTGAGATGGAGGAGAGGGGAGGAGGGGAGGAGGAGAGGGAGGAGGGGGGAGAGGAGAGGGAGAGAGGAATGGGGGGGGGGGGGGCAGTAGGGGGGAGAGGGGAGGGGATGAGGGTGAGGGTACCGAGGGATGTGGGGGGGGGGGGGGGGAGTGGGGGGGATGGGTAGAGGAGAGATTGATGGGGGAGGGGAGACGAGGGGGGGGGGGAAGAGAGGGGGGGGGGGGATGAAGGGGGGGGGGAGGGGGATGGGGAGGGCAAGGGGGGGGGGGGGGGGGGGGGGGGGGGGGGGGAGGAAGAGGGGGGGGGACGGAGAGGGGAGGGAGGTGGGGGACGGGGGAGGAGGGTGGGGAGGGGAGGGAGGGGAAGGAGGGAGGGAGGGGGGGGGAGGGGGGGAGGGGGGAGGGGGATGAGGGGGACATGAGGGGGATTAGAGGAGGGGGGAGAGGGGGAGAGGAGAGGGGAGGGATGATGCGTGGATGGGGGGGGGGGGTAGAGAGGATGGGGGGGGGGGAGGGGGGGAGGGGGAGAGGGGGGGGAGGTGGACTGAGGGGGGGGGGATGATGGCGAATAGGAAAGAGACGTATTGGGGAGGGGGGGGGGGGGGCATGGGGGGGGTGAGTGGGGGGGGGTGGGGGGGATGTCGAGGCGGGGGAGAGGGGCGATGGGGAGGACGATGGGGGGAGAGGGAGGGAGGGGGAGGGCGGGGGGGGGAGGGGGAGGGAGAGGGAGGGGGGCGGGGGTGGGGAGGGTGGAGGGGGACGGGAGAGATTGGGGGGAGAGGGAGGAGGGTAGGGGGGGGGGGGGGCGGGGGGGGGGGAGAGGGAGGGGGAGGAAAGGTTGGAGGGGAGGGGAGGGAGAGTGGGGGGGAGGGAGGATGGGGCGGAGAGTGGAGGGGACAGAGGAGGGATGGGAGCACGAGGGGGGCATGACAGAGGGGGTGGGGGGAGTGGGACTGGAGTGGGGCGGGGGGATGGGGGGATGAGAGGAGGGGGGGAGGGGGAGCGGGGGGAGGGGAGGGGGATTGGGGAGAGGGGAAGGTGGAGGATGGAGGGGGGGGGAGAGGACTGAGGGGATGGGGGGAGGGGAGGGGAGGGGGGGAGGGGAGAGGGGGGGGAGGATGGAGGTGTTGGGGACTAGGGGGGGGAGTAGGGGGGGGAAGTGTGGGGAGGGAGGGGGAGGGGGGGGGGGTGGGGGGAGGGGGGAGGGAGGGGGGGGGGGGGGGGAGGATTGTGGAGGGGGGGGGAGGGAGGGGGGACAGGAAGGGGGACGGGGGTGAGGGGGGGGAGGATGAGGAGGGGGGAGAGAGGAGGGGGGGAGAGGGGGGGCGGGGGAGGAGGGAGGTGAGGGGGATTGGCGAGGGGCGGGTTGGAAGGGGGAAATGGGGAGGGGGGGGGGGGGGGGGAGGGGGGGGGGGGGGGGGTGGGGGGGACGGAGAGGGGGGGGTGGGAGGGGAAGGGTGGGAGGGGGGAGGGGAGGGGGGGGTCGAGGGGGGGGGGGGGGGGGCGGGGAGGGGACGGCCGATAGGTGGGGAAGGGAGGGTGGGAGTGGGGGGCGAGGAGGAGGGGGGAGGGGAGGGAAGGAGGGGGGGAGTGGGATGAGAGAGGGGGAGGGAGGAGTGAGGGGGGGAAGGAGCGGGGGGGAGGAGGGGATGGAGGGGGGGGGAAGGAGGAGCGGAAGGGGGGGGGGGGAGGGGGCGAGGATGGGGGAGGGGAGAGGGGGGGGAGAGGAGGCTGAGGGATCAGAGGGGGAGGTGGACGGTGGGAGGGGGGGGGGGGAGGGGTGGGGGGGGAGAGATGATGGGGGAGGGGCGAGGGGTAGGGAGAGGGTGATGCGGGGGAGACTGGGGGGGTGTAGGGGAGTAGGGGGGAGGGAGAGGAGGGGGGGGGGGGAGGGAGTTGAGAGGGAAGAGGATGAAGGGGGCGGGAGGGGAATGAGGGGGAGGGCGGGGGGGGGGGGGGGATGAGGAGGAGGGGGATGAGGGTGGGAGGGGGATAGGGGGAACGGGAGAGGGGGGGGGGTGGAGGGGAGGGAGGGGGGAGAGAGGGGGGGGGAGGGGGGGGATGGGGGATGAGGGGAAGGGTAGAAGTAAGGACGGGAGGGAGAGGGGAGGGGGGGGTGGGGGGAGGGGGGTATTGATGGGGAGGGGGGAGAGGGGCGGCAGGGAGGGGGGGAGGGGGGCGCGGGAGGGGGGGAAAGTAGGGGGGGAGAGGGGGTTGGGTGGGGGGGAGGGGAGAGAGGAGGGGGAGGAGACCGGAGGGGGGAGGGAGGGGGGGGGGGGAGGGAGGAATGGGGAGGAGGGGAGGGGAGGGTGGGGGGGGGGGGGTGAGGTAGATGAGGGGGATGGGGGAGGAGGGGAGGGGGGGGGAAGGAGGGGGGGATGAGGGAGGGGGGTGACGGGGGGGGTGTGGGGGGGAGGGGGGGAGATGGGGGGGGGAGGAGAGGGGGGGAGTGGGGATGAGGGAGAGGGGAGAGGGGACTTGGGGGGGGATGGGGAGGGGGGAGGGGGGGGAGGGGGGGGCGGGGGAGAGGGGAGGGGGACGGGGATTGGGGGAGGAGGGGGGGATGGGGGGAAGGGGAGGGATGAGGGGGTGGGGGTGGGTGGGGGAGGGGGGAGGGAGGAGGGGGGTGGGGGGGGAGAGGGTGGAGAGATGGGGGGGGAGAGGGGGAGATGGGGGGATGCGGGGGGAGGAGGAGGGAGGGGGGGGAGGCGGGGGGGGGGATTGGGGGGGGGAGGGGGACGGGTGGGGGGGGGGGGAGGGGAGGGGGGATGGGAGGAGAGGATAGGAGGGGAGGAGGGGGGGGGGGGTGGGGAGAGGGGGAGGGGGGCAGGGATGGAGAAGGGGGGGGGGGGGGGGATGGGGGGGGGAATGAGGGGGAGAGGTGAGGACGGGGGGGGGGGGGGGGGAGAGGAGAGGGGAGGGGGGGAGAGGGGGATTGGGGGGGGAGGATGGGGGGGGGGGAGAGGGAGGGGGGAGAGGGAGGGGGGAGTGGGAAGCGGGATGAGGGGGGACGGGGGGGGGGGAGGAGGGGAGGAGGGGGGGGAGGGAGGAGAGAGGAGGGGGGGGGGAGGGGGAGGGGAGGGGGGGAGGGGGGGGGGATTTGAGGGAGGGAGATGAGGGGGGGGGGAGGGGGTGGGCGGGGGGGGAGGGGGAGGGGTGGGTGGGGGGAGGGGGGGGGAGGAGAGGGGGGAGGGGGAGGAGAGGGATGGGGGGGAGGGATTTGGGGGATGAGGGGGGACAGGAGACAGGGGGGGGGGGCGGGAGGATAGGGGGGGGGGAGTTGGGGGGGGAGAGGGGGGGGGAGGTGGATGGGGGAGGAGAGGGATTGGGGGGGGGGAGGGGGGGGGAGGAGGGGATGGGGGTCGGAGGGGGGGAGAGGGGGAGGGGGGGTGGGGGGATGGGATGGGGGGGGAGAGAGGAGGGGGGGGACAGGGGGAGAGGGGATGGCGAGGGGAGGAGGGAGGGAGGGGGGGGGGAGGATAGGGAGGGAGATGTGGGGGAGGGGGGGAGAGGATGGGGAGAGGGGGGGAGGGAGGGGGATAATTGATGGGAGAGGGATGGAGGGGAGGCGGGAGGGGCGGAGATGAGAGGCGGGGGGATGGGGGGGAAGTGGGAAAGGGTGGGGATGGGAGGGGGGGATGGGGGGAGAGGGAGGGTGCGGGATGGGGGGGGAGAGGGGGGTGGGGGGGGGAGGGAGGGAGGAGGGGAGGGAGCGGTGATGGGGCGAGATGGGGAGGGGGAGGGGGAGGGGGGAGAGAGGATCGGGTGGGGGGGGGGATGGGGGGGGAGGGGGAGGGAAGGGGGAGGGGGGCGGGGGGGGTGGAGGGGGGGGGATGAGGGAGGAGGAGATGAAGGGGAGGGGTGCAGGTGGAGGGAGGGGGGATGGGGGGGGAGGGCGGAGGGAGCGAGGGGGGATGGGGACTGGGGGGAAGAACGGGAGAGGACGAGGAGGGGGGGGGGAGTGGAGAGAGGGAGGGGAGAGGAAGGAAGAGGGGGAGGGCAGGAGGGGGGATGAGGGAGGAGTATAGACGGGGAGAACAGTGGATGAGGGAGGGGGGAGGGGGGGGAGGGAGGGGGGGGGGGGAGATAGTATGGGAGAGGAGGGGAGGGAGGGGGGGGATGAGAGAGGGGGAAGGGACGCGGATTGGGGGGGGGGGGAGGGGGGGAGGACGGAGAGGAGGTGGGGGGGACGGGGATTTGGATGGGGATGGGGGGGGAGGGAGGAGGAGGATGGGGAGGAACGGGGAGGGGAGGGGGGGAGATGCAGGGGAACTGGGACGAGGATGGGGGAGGGAGGAGGGAGGGGCGAGATGGGGGAGGGGAGGGAGAGATTTTTGAGGGGACGAGAGGGAGTGAGGGGGAAGATGAGGGGTGGAGGGGGGGGACGGGGGGAGGAGGCTCGGGAGAGAGAGGATCGGAGGGGGAGGAGAGGAGGGGAAGGGAGAGGGGGGGGGATGGGGGAGATGGGGGGGAAAGGGGGAGGGGGGGGGAGAGATCGACGCGATTGGAGAGGGCGAGGGGGTAGACGGGAGGGGGGAGGAGGATTGGGAGGGAGGGGGAGGGGGGGGGGGGGGGGAGAGATGGGGGGAGAGGGAGAAGATGGGAGAGGGAGAGAGGGGGAGCGGGGAGGAGAGGGGGGGGGGATGGAGCGTAATCGATGACGGGGATGTGGGGGGGTGAGGGGGGGATGGATATAGATTTGTGATAGGGGGGAGGTGGGGAGAGGGATGGAGGGGGGAGAGGAAGAGGGGGGGGGGGGAGGGGGGATTTCCTTTTGACGGGATGAGGCAGGGGAGGATGAAGGGGAGAGACGGATGGGGGGGATGGACTGGCAGGGGGAGGGGGATTGGGGGGGGATGTAGGGGAGGTGGCGGGATTGATAGGGCTGAGGAAGGCAGAGAGGGGTTGGAGGGGAGAGGGGAGGGAGAGGCTGGGAGGAGGATGGGTCGGTGGAGAGAGGAGAGGGAAGGGGTGGTAGGCAGGGGAATGGCTTGAGATGTGGGAGGAGAGAAGAGGAAGGAGGGGAGCGTGGCGGAACGTGAGTAGGGGGATAGGGGAAGGGCTGAGGGACATTGTAGGAGATTGGAGATTTTTGTTTGTTTTTTTAAGGGGGGAGGGACCTGGGGGGGCGGGGGGATGGGAAGGAGGGGGGTAGGGGGATGAGAGAAGCGATGATTGGGGGGAGAGGGATGCGGGGGGGGGATTGAGCGAGAGCATGGGAGGGGGGGGGTGAGGCGAATGGGGGAGGGGACGAGAGAGGGGGAAGGAGGTGGAGAGAGATTGATTAGGGGGGAGGAGGAATTTGGGAAGCCAGAGGACAGGGAGAGGGGGGGGGATGATGGGGGAGAAGTGGAGGGGAGCGGGGGGGGTGGGGGATGGTGGGGAGGGGGTATGGGAGTTGAGGAGGGATGGGAGGGGGGAGGGGCAGTTTGAGATGGGAGGGGGAGGGAGGGGATGGGAGCGATTTGATGAGAGCATTTTTGGCGAGGATGTGGGGGGGAGGACAGGGGGGGAGGGCGGAAACGAGGAGAGGGGGGGTAATGTATTGGGGAGAGGGGAGAGAGAGGGGTGAGGAGGGGATGAGGGGAGGGGGGATTGGGGGGGAGGCGGGGAGGGGGGGCGGGGGGGAAGATGAGAGGAAGGGGGGGATGGGTAGGGGAGAGGAGGGGGGGGATGTAGGGGCGAGAGTGGATAGACTGGATGCCACGACCGAGGGTGAGGGACGAAGAAGGGAGGAGAGGGGAGGGATTGGAGGCAGGGGGGGAGAGGGGAGGGGGGAGGGGGGGGAAGGGGGGGGGGGGGGAGAGGGATGGATGAAGCAGGGGGGGGGGGGATGGGCGATGGGGAGGGAGGGGGGAGATGGAGGGAGGGGAGGTATTAGGAGATAGGAGGGATGGGATGGGGGGGGCGAGGGGGAGGGGATGATGACGGAGGGGGAGGGAGGGAGGGGATGATGGGGGGATTGAGGGTGCAATGGGGGAGAGGGGGAGAGGGGAGGGAGGGGGGCGGAAGGACAGGGAGGGAGGAGGGGATGGGGAGCACGTGGAGGGGGCGGTAGGGAATGATAGGGGAGGTGGGGGAAGAGCGGAGGGAGTGGGGGATGGACGGTGGAGGGAGGGGCGGGATGGGCAGCTGGGGCAGAGTGCGTGAGGTGGGGGGGGATAGCTGGGGACCAGGGTGGG
>JAIWJD010000007.1:1804527-1869527 GCA_022818045.1 Neotoxoptera formosana | reverse complement strand
AGAAGAAAAAAAAAAAAAGAGAAAAAAAAAAAGAGAGAGAAAAGAAAAAAGAAGAAGAAAAGAAAGAGAGAACGAAGAGAAAAAAGAGAAAAGAAAAGGAAAAAAAAAGAAGAAAAGAGAGAGAAGAAAAAAAAAAAGGAAAAGAGAAGAAGAGGAAAACGAAAGAAAAGAAAGAAGACGAAGAAAAAGAGAAAAAGAAGAAGAAAGAGAGAAAAAAGAAAAAAGAAGAAGAAAACGAAAGAAGAAAAAGAAGGAAAAAAAGAGGAAAAGAGAAAAGGAAAAAAAAAGAAAAGAAAGAGAAAGAAAAGAAAAAAAAAAAAAAAAGAAAAAAGAGAACGAGAAAGAAAAGAGACAAAAAGAGAAAAAAAAGAAAAGAACGAAAAAAATAAGAGAGAAAGAAGAAAGAAAGAAACGAAAGGAGGAAAGAAAAAAAAAAAAAAAAGAAGAGAGAAGAAGAAAAAGAAAAGAAAGAGGAGAAAGAAGACGAGAAGAGAAAAAAAAAAAAGAAAGAGAAGAAAAAAGAAGAAACGAAAGAAGAAGGAAGGAGAGAAAAAGAGGAAAAAAAAGAAAAAGAAGAGAAAGAAACGAAAAAAAAACGAGAAGAAAGAAAAGAAAAAAAGAAAAGGAAGAGAAAGAAAAAAAAAGAAAAGGAAAGAGAAAGAAAGAAAAAGAGAAAAGAAAAACGAAAAGAGAAAAAAAGAAAAAACGAAAGAAGAAGAGAAAAAAGAAAAAAGAAGAAAAGGAAAAAAAGAAAGAGAAGAAAAGAAAAAAAAAAAAAGAGGAAGGAACGAAAGAAAAGAAAAAAAGGAAAGAAGAAGAGAAAACGAGCGAAAAGAGAGAGAAAGAAAAGAAGAAAAGGAGAAAAGAAGACGAAAAAATAAAGAAAAAGAAAAGAAGAAAAGAGAGAAGAGAAAAAAGAAAGAGAAGAAAGAAGAAAGAAAAACGAAGAAAAAGAAAGAAAAGAAAAAAAGAAGACGAAGAAAAAAAAAAAAAAGAAGAAAAGAAAGAGAGAGAAAAGAAAAAAAAGGAAAAAGAAGAGAAGAAGAAAGAAAGAAAAAAGAGAGAGAAAAGAAGAAAGAAAGGAAAGAAAAAGAGAAGAAAAAAAAAAAAGAAAAAAAAAGAAGAAGAAAAAAACGAAAGAAAAAAGAAAAAAGAGAAAAGGAAGAAAAAAGAAAAGAAAAAAAAAAAGAAAAGAGAAGAAAAGAAAGAAAGAAAGAAAAGAAAAAAAAAAAATAAAGAAAGAAAGAAGAGGAAAGAAAAAAAACGAGAAGAGAAAGAAACGAAGAAAAAAAAAAAGAAAAGAGAGAGAAAGAAAAAAAAGAAGAGAAAGAAGAAGAGAAAAAGAGAAAAAAAGAGAGAAAAAAGAGAAAAAGAAGAGAACGAGGAAAAGGAAGAGAAAAGAAAAAGGAGAAGAAGAAAAAGAGGGAGAAAAAAAAAGAAAGAAGAAAAAGAAAAAAGAAGAAAGAAGAAGAGAGAAAAAGAAGAAAGAAAGAAAAGAGAGAAGAAAGAGAAAAAGAGAGAGAAAAGACGAAAAAAAAGAAAAAAGGAAAAGAGGAAGAAGAAGAAAAAAAAGAGAAGAAAAGAAAAAAAAAAAAAAGGAGAGAAGAAAAAAAGAAGGAAGAAAGAGAAGAAGAAAGAGAAGAAAAGACGAAAAGAGAAAAAAAGAAGAAGAAAAAGAAAGAAAAGAAAAAGAAGAAAGAAACGAAAAAAGAAAAAAAAAAGAAGAAAAAAAGAAAGAGAGAGAGAGAGAGACGAAAAAGAAAACGAAGGAAAGAAAGAGAAAGAGAAGAAAAAAAAGGGAAAAGAAAGAAAGAAAGAAAGAAAAGAAAAAGAAAGAAAGAGAGAAAAAAAAAGAGAGAAAGGAGAAGAAAAACGAAGAAGGAAAGGAAGAGAAAAGAAAGAAAAAAAAAGGAAAAAAAAGAGAAAGAAGAGAGAAAGAAAAAAGAAGAGAAAGAAGAGAAAAAGAGAGAGAAAAGAAAGAAAAAGAAGGAAAAAAGAAAGAAAAGAAAGAAAGAGAAAGAAGAAGAAAAAAGAAAAAGAAGAAAGAGAAAAAAAAGAAAAGGAAGAAAAGAGAGAAAAAAGGAAAAAGAGAAAGAAGAAAAAGAAAAAGAGAAAAAAAAGAAGAGAGAAAAGAAAGAGAAGAGAAAAAGAGAACGAAAAAAAGAGAAGAAAAAGAGAGAGAAGAAAAGGAAAAAAAGAGAAAGAGAGAAAAGAAGAAACGAGAAAAAGAAAGGAAGAAAAGAAGAAGAGAAAGAGAGAAAAGAGAAAAAAGAAAAGAGAAAAGGAAAAAAAGAAAGAAAGAAACGAAAAAAAGAAAAAAGAAAAAAGAAGAAGAGAAGAAGAAGAGAAAAGAAAGGAAGAGGAAAAAAAAGAAGAGAAAAAGAGAAGAAAAAAAAAAAGAGAAGGAAAGAAGAAGAGAAAAGAAAAAGAAAAAAGAAAAAAGAAGGAAAGAAAAGAAGAGAAAAAGAGGAAGAAGAAAGAACGAAAAAAAAGGAAAAAAGAGAAAAAAAAAGAAGAAAAAAAAGAAGAAAGGAGAAGAAAAAAGAGAGAGAAAAAAAAAGAGAAAAACGAAAAAAAAGAGAAGAAAGAAGAAAAAAAGAAAAGAAAGAGAAAAAAAAGAAAAAGAAAGAAAAAAAGAAGAGAGAAAGAAAGAAAACGAAAGGAAGAAAAAAGAAGGAGAGAAAAGAGGAAGAAACGAAGAGAGAAGAAAGAAAGAAGAAAAAAGAGAAAGAAAAAGAAAAAAAAGAAGAAGAAAAAAAAGAAAGAGAAGAAAAGAAGAAGAAAAGAAAAAAAAGAAAAGAAAAAGAGGAAAAAGAGAGAAGAAAAAGGAGAAAAAACGAGAAAAAAGAAAAAGAGAAGAAAAGAAGAGAAAGAAAAAAGAAAAGAGAGAAAGGAAAAGAAAGAAGAAAAGAGAGAAGAAAAAAAGAAAAGAGAAAGAAGAAGAGAAAGAAAGGAAGAGAGAAAAAAAAGAAAGAGAAAAAAAAAAGAAAGAGAGAAAAGGAGAAAAACGAAAGAGAAAAGAAAGAGAAAGAAAGAGAAGACAAAAAAAAAGAAAGAAGAGAGAGAAAAGAAGAAAAAAAAAAAAAGAAAGAGAAAAATCGAGAAAAGAAAAAAAAAAGAGAAAAGAGAAAAAAAAAAAAAAAAGGAAAGAAAAAGAAAGAAGAAAAGAAAAGAAGAAAAAGAGAGAAAAACGAGAAAAAAAAAAGAGGAAGAAAAGAAAGAAAAAGAAAAAGAAAAAAAAAGAAAAGACGAGAAAAGAGAAAGAAAAAAAAGGAAAAAAAAAGAGAAAAGGAAAGAAAAAAAAAGAAAAGAGAAAAAAAAAGAAAGAGAGAAAAAAGAAGAAGAAGAAAGAAAAGGAAGAGAAAGGAAGAAAAAACGAAAGAAAAAGAAAAAGAGAAGAAAACGAAGAAGAAAGAAGAAAAGGAAAGAGAAAAGAAGAGGAAAAGAAGAAAAGAGAAAAAAAAGGAGAAGAAAAAGAAAAAAGAAAACGAAGAGAGGAGAGAAAGAAGAGAAACGAAGAAAGAAAAAAGAAAGAGGAAGAAACGAAAGAAAGAAAGAGAAGAAGAAAAAGAGAAAAAAAAAGAAAAGGAAAGAAGAGAAGAAGAAAAAGAGAAAGAAGAGAAAAAGAAGAAAGAAAAGGACGAAAAAGAGAAAAAAGAAAAAGAGAAAAAGAAAAAAGAGAGACGAGAAAAAGAAGAGAAAAAGAAAAAAGAAAAAAAAAACGAAGAGAAAAAAAAAAAGAAAAGAAAAAAAAGAAAGAAAAGAAGAAAAAAAAAAGAGAAGAAAGAAGGAAAGAAAGAAGAGAAGAGAAAAGAAAAGAAAAGACGAGAAAGAGAAGAAAAAACGAAAGAAAAAGAGAGAGAAGAAAGGAGAGAAAAAGAAGAAGAGAGAAAAAAGAGAGAGAGAAGAAAAAAGAAAAAGAGAAGAAAGAAAAGAGAAAAGAAAGAAAAAAAAAAAAACGAGAGAAAAAAGAAGAGAAACGAAGAAAAAGAGAAAGAAGAAAGAGAAAGAAGAAAGAAAAAAGAGAAAAAGAGAGAAGAAACGAAAACAAAAAAGAAAAACGAAGAAAGAGAGAAAGACGAGAAAGAAAAAGAAGAAAAAAAAGGAAAAAAAGAAAAGAGGAAAAAGGAAAAAAGAAGAGAAGAAGAAAGAAGAAAGAAGAAAGAAACGAAGAAAAAAAAAAAAAAAAAGAAAACGAAGAAGAAAAGAAAAAAGAAAAAAAAAAGAGAGAAAAAAAAGAAAAAGAGAGGAAAACGAAAAGAAGAAGAAAAGAAAAGAAAAGAGAGAAACGAAGAGAAAAAAAAAAGAGAAGAAAAAAAAAAGAAGAGGAGAGAAGAAAGAGAAGAAGAGAAAAAAGAAAAAAAAAAGAAAAAGAGACGAAAAGAGAGGAAGAAAAAAGAAAAAAAAAGAAAAAGAAAAAAAGAAAAGAGAAAAAAAAAGAAAAAGAGAACGAAAAGAAAGAAAAAGAAAAGAGGAAAAAAGAAAAAAAAAGAAGAGAAGAGACGAGAAAAAAGAAAAGGAAGGAGAAAAGAAAAAGGAAAAAGAAGGAAAGAAGAAGAGAGAAAGAAGGACGAAAAGAGACGAGAAAGAAAGAGAAAAAAAGGAAAAAAGAGAAGAAAGAAAAAGAAGAAAAGAGAAAAAAAAACGAAAGAGAACGAGAGAAAAAAAAAGAAGAAAAGGAGAGAGAAAAAAAAAAAGAAAAAAAGAAAAAAAAGAAAAGAGAAAACGAGAAGACGAAAGAAGGAGAAAAAAGAAAGAACGAAGAAAAAAGAAAAGAAAACGAAAAAGAGAGCAGAAGGAAAAGAAAAGAAGAGAAGAGAAAAAAGAAAGAGAGAAGAAAAAGAAAAGAAAAAGAAGAAACGGAAAAAAGAAGAAGAAAGAAAAAAGGAAAAAGAAAAAAAAAAAACGAAGAACGAAAAGAAAAAGAGAAAACGAAAGAGAGAGGAAAAACGAAAGAGGAAAAAAAAAGAAAAAGAAAGAAAAAAAGAAAAAGAAAGCGAGAAAAAAAGAAAAGAGAGGAAAGGAGAAGAAAGAAGAGAAGAAAGGGAAAAAGAAAAAAAAGGAAGAGAAAAAAAAAAGAAGAAAAAGAAAGAAAAAAAAAAAAGAAGAAAAAAAAAGAGAGAAAAGAGAGAAGAACGAGAAAAAAAGAAAAAGAAAAAGAGAAAAACGAGAAAAAAAGAAAGAGAAGAGAGGAAAAAAGAAACGAAAAGAGAACGAAAGAAAAAAAAAAAGAAGAAAGAAAAAAAAAGAGAAAAGAAAGAAAAAAAGAAGAGAAAGAGAAAAAAGAAGGAGAAAAAAAGAAAAGAAGAAAAAAAAAAGAGAAACGAAAGAAAAAAAGAAAAAAGAAAAAAGGAGGAAAAAGAAGAAAGAGAAGAAAAAAAGAACGAGAGAAAGAGAAAAAGAGAAAAGAAGAAAAAAAGAAGAGAAAGAAAAAAAAAGAAGAAAAGAAAAAAGAAGAAAAAGAAGAAGAGGAGAAAAAGAAAGAACGAAAAACGAAAAAAAGAGAAAAAGAAAAAAAGAAAAAAACGAGAAAAAAAAAAAGAAAAAAAAAGAAAAAAGAAGACGAAAGAAGAGAAAAAGGAAAAAGAAAAAAGAAGAAAGAAGAAAAAAAAAAAAGAGAGAAAAGAAGAAGAGAAAAAAAAGAGAAAGAGAAAGAAAAAAAAAGAAGAAAAAAAGGAAAAGAAAAGGAAAGAAAGACGAAAAAAGAAAGAAGAAAGAAAAAAAAAGAAAGAAAAAAAAAAGAAAGAAAAGAAAAAAAAAGAAGAGAAAAGAGGAAAAAGAGAAAGAAAAGAAAGAAAAGAAAGAGAAAAAAGAGAAAGAAAGAAAAAAAAAGAAAGACGAAAGGAAAAGAGAAGAAAAGGAAGAAGAGAAAAGAAAAAGAAAAAAAAAGAAGAGAAGAGAAAGAAAAAAAAGGAAAGAAAGAGGAGAAAGAGAAAGAGAAAGAGAAAAAAGAAAGAGGAAGAGAAAAAGAAGAGAAAAGAAAAAAGAAAGAAAAAGAAGAAAAAAAAGAGACGAAAAAGAAGAAAGGGAAAAAAAGAAGAGAGAAAAAGAGAAGAGAAAAAAGAAGAGAAAGAAGGAAGAAAAGAAAAAAGAGAAAAAGAAAGAAAAAGAAAGAAAAGAAAAGAAAGAGAACGAAAAAAAAAGAAAAAAAAAAAAAAGAGAGAAAAGAAAACGAAAGAAAGAGAAAAAAAAAAGAGAAAAGAGAAGAGAAAAAGGAGAAAGAAAAAAGAAAGAGAAAAAAGAGAAAAGAGAGAAAGAAAAAAGAGAAAAAAAAAGAGAAAAAAAAAAAAAAAAAAAAAAGAGAAAGAAAGAGAAGAAGAAAGAAAAGAAGAAAAGAAAAGAGAAAAAGAAAAGAAGAGAGAAAAGAAAAGAGAAAAAGAAAAAAAAAGAAGAAAGAGAGAAAGAGAAAAAAAAAAGAGAAGAAAGAGAGAAAAGAAGAAGGAAAAAGAGGAAAAAGAGAAGAAAAAAAAACGAAAAAAGAAAAAGAAAAAGGAAAAAAGGAGAAAAAAAGAAGAAGAAGAAGAAAGAGAAAAAAAAAAGAAAAAAGAAAAGAAAAAAAACGGAAAAAAAAAAAATCGAGAAAAAAAAGAGAGAGAAAAAGAAGAGAAAGAGAAGAGAAAAGAAGAAGAAAAAAAGAAAAAAAAAGAAGAAAAAGCGAGAGAGAAAACGGAAAAAAAAGAAAGAGGAAAAAAGAAGAAAGAAAAAGAAAAAAAAAAAGAAGAAAAAAGAGAAAAAGAGAAAGAGAAATAAAAAAAGAAAGAGGAGAAGAAAAGAGAACGAAAGAAGAAAAAGAAGAGAAAAAAGAAAAAGAGACGAGAAAAAGAGGAGAAGAAAGAGAAGAGAAAAAAAAGAAAAAGAAAAGAAAAGAACGAGAAAAAAGAGGAAAAGAAAAAGAAAAAGGAAAAAAAGAAAGAAAAAGAAAAGAAGAAAGAAAAACGAAAAGAGAAAGAAGAAAAAAAGAGAAAAGAAGAGGAGAAGAAGAAGAGAAAAAAACGAAAGAAAAGAAAGAAAAAAAGAAGAGAAAAGAAAGAAAAAAAGAGAAGAAAAAGGAGGAAAAGAAGAAAAAAGAGAAAAACGAGAAAAGGAAAAAGAAAAGAAAAGAAAAGAAAAAACGAAGAAAAAAAGAAGGAGAGAAAGAAGGAAAAAGAAAAAAAAAAAAAAAAGAAAGAAAAAAGAAGAAAAAGAAAAAAGAAGAGAAACGAAAGAAGAAAGAAAAAGAGGAGAGAGAGAAGAGAGAAAAGAAGAGAAAAAAAGAGAAAAAAAAAAAAGAAAAAGAGAAAAAAAAGGAAAAGAAGAGAAGAAAAGAGAAGAAGAAAAAGAGAAAAAAAGAGAAGAAGAGAGAAAAGAAGGAAAAAAAGAAAAAAAGAGAAAGAAAAAAAGAAGAAGGAAAAGAGAAAACGAGAGAAGAAAGAGAGAAGAGAAGAAAGAAAGAAGGAGAAGAGAAAAAGACGGAGAGAAGAAGAAAAGAAGAGAATCGAAGAAGAAGGAGAAAGAAAAGAAAGAAGACGGAAAAAAACGAAAGAAGAAAGAAAGAAAGGAAGAAAAAAAAGAAAAAAAGAGAAAGAAAGGAGAAGAAAGAAGAAAAAGAAAAACGAGAACGAGAAAAGAGAGACGAAAGAGAAAAGAAAAAAAGAAGAAAAAGAAGAAAGAAAGGAAGAGAAAAAAGAAGAAAAGAAAAGAGGAAGACAGAAGAAAGAAAGAACGAAAAGAAAGAGAAAAAAAAAAGAGGAAAAAGAAAAGCGAAAGAGAGAAAAAAAAAAGAAAAAACGAAGAGAAAGAGAAAAAAAAAAACGAGAGAACGAGAGAGAAGAAGAAAAGAGAAAAAAGAGAGAGAAAAAAAACGAAGAATCGAAGAAAGAGAAAAAGAGAGAAGAAAAGAAGAAAGAAAAAAGGAGGAGAAGAACGAAGAGAACGAGAGGAAAAAAGAGAAGAGAAAAAAACGAAAAAAGAAAACGAAAAGAAAAAAGAAGAGGAAAAAAGAAAAGAAAAAGAAAAAGAAGAAAAGAGAAAAAAAGAAGAAAAAAAGGAAAAAGAAGAAGAGAAAAAAAAAAAGAGAAAGAAAAAAAGAAGAAGAAGAAAAACGAAAGAGAGAAAGAGAAAAGAAAAAGAGAAGAAAAGAAAAAAGAGAGAAAAAAAAGAAAAGAAACGAAAAGAGAGAAAAAAGAAAAGAGAAAGAAGAACGAAAGAAGAAAAGGAGAAAAAAAAAAGAGAGAAAGAAAGAAGAAGGAGAGAAAAAGAGAAAGAAAAGAAAAGAAAAAAAAGAAAGAGAAAGGAGAAAAACGAAACGGAAAAAAGAGAGAAAAAAAGAAAAAAGAAAAAGAAAGAGGAAGAAAAAAAGAAAAAGAAAGAAAAGAGAAAAAAGAAAGAGAAGAAAAGAAGAAAAAGAGAAAGAAAAAAACGGAAGACGAGAAAAGAAAGAAAAAAAGAGAAAAAAAAAGAAGAAGAATAAAAAGAAAGAGAAAGAGAAAAGAAAAAAAAGAAAAAGAAAAGAAAAAAAAAGACGAAAAAGAAAAGAACGGAAGAGAAAAAGAAAGGGAGAGAAGAGAGAACGAGAAAAAAGAGAAAGAAAAGGAAGAAAAGAAGAGAAAAGAAGAAGAAAAAAAGAAGAGAAGAAAAGAAGAAGAAGGAAAGAGAAAAAAAAAGAGAGGAAGAAACGAAGAAAAGAAAGAAGAAAAGAAAGAGACGAAAGAAAAAGAAAAGGAAACGAAAAAAAAATGAAAGAAAAGAAGAGAAGAAGAAAACGAAGAAAGAAGAAAAGAAAAAGAAAAAGAAAGAAAAAAGGAAAGGAAGAAAAAAACGAAAAAAAGAAAAGAGAAAAAAAGAGAAAAGAAAGAAAAAAAAAAAAGAACGGAAAAAAAAGAGGAGAAAAGAAAAGAAAAGAGAGGAAAAAAAAAAGGAAAAGAAAAAAAAAGAAAAAAAAAAGAAAAAGAAAAAGAAAAAAAGAGAAAGAAACGAAAAGAAGGAAAAAAAAGAAAGAAAGGAAGAAAAAAAAAAAGAAAGAAGAAAAAAGAGAGAAAGAAAAAAGAAGAAAAGAAAAAAAAGGAGAAGAAAGAGAAGAGAGAGAAAAAAAACGAAAAAGGAGAAAAAAGAAGGAAAAAGAGAGGAAAACGAAAAGAGAGAAAAAAAGAAAAAGGAAGAAAAGAGAAGAAAGGAGAAAAAAGAAAAAACGAAAGAAGAAAACGAAAAGAAGAGAGAGAAAACGAAAGAAAAAGAAAAGAAAAAAAGAAAAAGAAAGAGAAAGAGAAGAGAAAAGAAGAAGAAAAAAGAAAGAAAGAAGAAAGAGAGAAAAAAGAAAAAAGGAAAAAAGAGAAAATAAAAGAAAAAAAGACGAAAAAGAGAGAGAAAGAGAAAAAAAAGAAAAAAAAAAGAAAAAAAGAACGAGAAGAAAACGAAAAAAGAGAAAGGAAAAAAAGAAAGAAAGAAAAGAAGGAAAAAAAAAAAAGGAAGGAGAAAGAAAAAAAGAAGAAAAAAGAGAAAGAAGAAAGAAAAAAAAAAAAAGAAAAAGAAAAAAAAGAGAAAGGAAGGAGAAAGAAGAAAAAGAAGAAGAAAAGAAAAAAAAAGAGGAACGAAAGGAGAAAAAAAAAGAAAAGAAGAAAGAAGAAAGAGAAGAGAAAAGAAAGAAGAAAAGAGAACGAAGAAGAAGAAGAAGAGAGAGGAGAAGAGAGAAAAAAAAGAAACGAAGAAAAAAGAGAAAGAAAAGAGGAAAAGAGAAAAGAGAAAAGAGGAAAAGAAAGAGAAGAACGAGAAAGAAAAGAAAAGAAGAAGAAAAAAAAAAGAAAAAGAAAGAGAACGAGAAAAAACGAAAGAAGAGAAAGAAAGGAAAAAAGACGAAGAAAAGAAAAGAAGAAAAAACGAAAGAAAAAAGAGAAAAAAGAAAGAGAAGAAAAGAAACGAAGAAAAAGAACGAGAGAAAAAAAAGGAAGAGGAGACGAAAAAGAAAAGGGAAAAAGAGAAAAGAAAAGGAAAAAGGAAGAAAAAAAAGAAAGAAAGAAAAAAAAAAAAAAGAAGGAAAAAAAAAGAAGAAGAAAGACGAAAGAAAAGAAAAAAGAGAGAACGAGAAAGAAAAGAAAGAAAGAAGAAAGAGAAACGAGAAAAAAGAAAGAAAGAGAAAAAAAAAAAAAAGAAAAAGAAGGAAAAGGAGAAGAGAAGAAGGAAAGAAAGAGAGAGAAGAGAGAAGAAAGAGAAGGAAAAAAGAAAAAAAGAGAGAAAAGAAAAAGAGGAGAAAGAGAAGAAAAGAGAGAAGAAACGAAAGAAGAAAAACGAAAGAGAAACGAGAAGAAAAGAAAAGAAAAGAAGAGAAAAGAGAAAAAGAAAAACGAAGAAAAGAAGAGAAAGAGAGAGAGAAAAAAAAAAAGAGAGAAAAAAAGGAGAAAGAAGAAAGAAAAAAGAAGAAAAAGAAAAAGAAAAGAAAAAAAAAGAGAGAACGAAAGAGAGAAAAGAGAAAAACGAAGAAAAGAAGAGGAGAAGAAGAAAGAAGAGAAGAAGAGAAAAAAGAGAGAGAAAAAAAAAAGAAAAGAAAGAAGAAAAAAAAAAAAAAAGAAGAAAAAAGAAGAGAAGAATAAGAAAAAAAAGAAAAAAAAGAGAAAAAAGAGAAGAAAGAGAAAAGAGAAAAGAGAAAAGAGAAGAGAAGAAGAAAAAGAAAGAAAGAAAGGAAAAAAAAAGAAAGAAAAAGAAGAAAGACGAAAAAAGAGAAAAGAAGAAAAGAAAAGAAAGAAAGAAAAAAGAAAAGAAAAAAAAAAGAAGAACGAAAAAAGAAGAAAAAAGAAAAAGAGAAAGGAAAGAAGAAAAAGAAGAAAAAAAGAAAGAGAAAAGAAAGAGAAAAACAGAGATAAGAAAGAAAAAGGAAGAAAAAGAAAGAGGAAAAAAAAAAAAAGAAGAAAAAAGAAGAAGAAAAGAAGAAAGAAAAACGAGAAAGAAAAAAAGAGAACAGAAGAAAAAGGAAAGAAAGAAAAAAGAGAAAGAAAGGAAAAAGGAGAAAACGAGAAGAAAAGAAGAGAGAAAAAAAGAAAAGAAGAAAAAGAAAAAAAGAAAGAAAGGAAAAAAAAAGAAAAAGAGAAGAAGAGAGAGAGAGAGAGAAAAAGAGAAAGAAAGAGAAAAAAAAAAGAAAGAAAAGGAAGAGAAGAAAGGAAAAGGAAGAAAGAAAAAAAAAACGAAAAAAGAGAGAGAAAAGAAGAAAAAAGAAGAGAAAAAGAAAAAAAAAGAGAAAAAACGAAAGAAAGAGAAAAGAGGGAAAGAAGAAAAAGAAAAAAAAGAAAGAAAAGAAAGGAAAAAAAGAGAAAAGAATGAAAAAAAGAGAAAGGAGAGAAAAGAAGAAAAAAGAAAAGAGAAAGGAAAAAAGAGGAAGAGAGAAAGGAAAGAAGAAGAAGAAAAAAAGAAAAAAGAAAAGAGAAAGAAGAAAAAGAGAGAGAAGAAGAGAAAAAGAAAAAGAAGAAAAAAAGAAAGAAGAAGAAAGAGAGAAAAAAAAAGAACGAAAGAAAGAAGAGGAAAGACGAAAGAAGAAAAAAAAAAAGAAAAAAGAAGAAAGAAAAAAAGAGAAAGAAAAAGAAGACGAAAAAGGAAAGAACGAAGAGAAAGACGAAGGAAAGAGAGAAAAAAAAAAAAAAAGAGAAAGAGAAGAAAGAGAAGAAACGAGAGAAGAAGAAAAGAAAAGAGAAAAAAAAAAAAAGAGAAGAAAAAAGGAAGAAAGAGAACGAAAACGAAAGGAGAAAAGAAGAAGAAAAAAGAAAGGAAAAAAGAAGAAAAACGAAAGAGAGAGAAAGAAAGAAAAGAGAGAAAAAAAAGAAGAGACGAAGAAGAGAAAAGGAAGAAAAAAAGAAAGAGAGAGAAAAAGAGAACGAAAAAGAAAAAAAAGAAAGAAAAAAGAAAACGAAAGAAAGAGAAAAAGAGAGAGGAGAGAGAAAAGAACGAAGAGAAAAAGAAAAGAGAAAAAGAGGAAAAAAGAGAGAGAAAAGAAAAAAACGAAGAAAAGAAAAAAAGAAGAAAAAAAAAAAAAAAAAAAAAGAGAATGAAAGAAAAAGAAAAGAAAAAAAAGAAAAAAAAAAAAGAAAAGAAAAGAAGAAAAGAAAAAAGAGAAAAGAGAAAAGAAAAAAGAAAAGAAGAAAAAAAGAAAAGAAAAAGAGAGAAAAAAGAAAAAAAAAGAAAAAAGAAAAAAAAAGAAAGAAAAAAAAAAAAGAAAACGAAAAAAAGAAAAAAAGAAAACGAAAAAAGAAAAAAAAAAGAAAAAAGAAAAAAAAGAGAGAAAGAAGAAAAAGAAGAAAAAAGAAACGAAAAGAAAAAAAAGAACGAGAAAAGAAAAAAAAAAAGAAGAGAAAGAAAAAAAAGAAAAAAAAGAAAAGAAGAAAGAAAAAAGAAAAGAAAAAAAAGAAAAAAAAAAGAAGAAAAGAAAAAAGAAGAAAAAAAGAGAAAAAAGAGAAAAAAAAAGAAAAAGAGAAAAAGAAAAAGAAGAAAAAAAAAAAAAGAAAAAGAAAAGAAAAAAAAAAGAAAAAAAAAAGAAAAAAAGAAAAAAAAAGAAAGAAAGAAAAGAAAAAAGAAAAAGAAAAAAAGAAAAAAAAAGAGAAAAAGAAAAGAAAAAAAGAGAAAAAAAGAAAAAAAAAAAAAGAGAAAGAGAAAAGAAAGAAAAAAAAAAGAAAGAAAAGAAAAAGAAAAAAAAAGAAAGAAGAAGAAGAAAAAAGAAGAAGAAAAGAAGAAAAAAAGAAAAAAAAAAAGAAGAAAAAAAAAAAAGAAGAAAAAAAAAAGAGAAAAAAAAAAAAGAAAAAAAAAAAAGAAAAAAGAAAAGAAAAAGAAAAAAGAGAGAAGAAAAAGAAAGAAAAAAAAAAAAGAAAAAAAAGAAAAAAAAAAAGAAAAAGAAAAAAGGGAAGAAGAAGAGAAATGAAAAGAAAAAAAAAAAAAGACGAGAAAAAGAGAAAAAAGAAAAGAACGAAAAAAAAAAAGAGAAGAAGAAAAGAAAGAAAAAGAAAAGAGAAGAAGAGAAAAAAAAAAAAAGAGAAAAAAAAAAAGAAAGAAGAAAAGGAAGAGGAAAAAAGAAGAGGAAAAAAAAAAAAGAAGAAAAAAAGAAGAAAAAAAAGAGAAGAAAAAAGAAAAGACGAAGAAGAGAAGAGAGGAAGAGAAAAAGAAAAAGGAAAAGAGAAGAAAGACGAAGAGAAAAGAAGAGAAAAAAAGAAAAAAGAGAGAAAAAAGACGAAGAAGAAAAGAGAAAAGAGAGAGAAAAAAAAGGAAAAAACGAAGAAAGAAAAAAGAAGAAAAGAAAAAAAGAGAAAAAACGAAAGAAGGAAAGAAGAAGAAAGAAGAGAAGAGAAGAGAAAAGAACGAAAAGAAAGAGAGAAAAGAACGAGAAAGAAAGAGAAGAGGAAAAAAGAAAAAAAAGAAAAAGAAAAGAGAAAAAAGGAAAAGAGAAAGAGAGAAAAAGAAGAGAGAGAAAAGAAAAAAAAAAGGAAGAAAGAGAAACGAGACGAAAAGAGAGAAAGAGAAAAAAGAAAAAAAGAGAAAAAAAAAGAAAAAGACGAAAAAAAAAAGAAAAAAAAAGAAGAAAGAGAAACGAAGAAAAAAAGAAAGAGAAAGAAAGAAGAAGAGAGAAAGAAAGAAAAAACGAGGAGAAAAAAAGAGGAGGAAGAGAAGAAAAAGAGAGAAAAGAGAAGAACGAAAGAAAGGAAGAAGGAGAAAAAAGAGAGGAGAAAAGAGAAGAAGAGAAAAAAAAAAAAGAGAAGAGAAAAACGAAGAGAAAAAAGAAAAAAGAAAAAGAGAGAAAGAGAGAAAAAGAAAAAAAGAAGAACGAAGAAAAAGAGAAGAGAAAAAAAGAAGAAGGAAAAAAAAGAAGAGAAAAAGAAAAGAGGAAGAAGAGAGAGAAGAGAGGAAGAAAGAGAAAAAAAGAGAAGAAAAGAAAAAGAGAGAAGAAAGGAAAAGAGAGAAAGAGAAAAAGAGAAAGGAAAGAAAAAAGAGAAAAAAAAAAAGGAAAGAGAAAGAGAGAAGAGAAAGAGAACGAGAGAAGAAAAAAAAAAAGAAAAAAAAGAAAGAAGAGAAAAAGAAGAAGAGAAAAAAAAGAAGAAAGAAAAAAAAGAAAAAGAAAAGAAAAAAAGAGAAGAGAGAAAAAGAAAAGAAGAAATGAGAAAAGAAAAAAGAAGAAAAGAAGGAAAGAAAGAGAAAAACGAGAAAGAATAAAAGAAGAGGAAAAAGAAAAGAGAAAAGAAAAACGAAGAACGAAAAAAGAAGAAAAAAAACGAGAGAAGGAAGAGAAAAAAAAGAGAAAAAAAACGAAGAGAAAAAGAAAAGGAAAGAAGGAAAGAGAAGAAAAAGAGAGAAAAAGAAAGAAAAAGAGAGAAAGAGAAGAAAGAAGAAGAAGAAAAAGAAGAGAAGAAAAGGAAGAAAAAGAGAAAAGAAAGAAAAGAAAAAGAGAGAAAAACGAGAAAATAGAAAGAAAGAGAAAAGAAGAAAAAGAAAGAAAAGAGAAAAGAAAAGAAAAGAAAGAAAAAAAGAAAGAGAAAGAGAAGAAGAGAAAGAAAAAAAAAGGAAAGAGGAAAAAAACGAAAGAAAGAGAAGAAAAGAAAGAGAAAGAAAAGAAACGAAGAAAGAAAAGGAAAAGAGAAGAAAAAGAAAGAGGAAAGAAGAAGAAGACGAAAAAAGAGAAAGAAAAAAGGAAGGAAGAGGAAAGAAAAAAAGAAAAGAAGAGAAAAAAAAAAAAAGAAAAAAAGAAGAGAGACGAGAAGAAAGAAAGAGAAGAAAAAAAGAAAAGAGAGGAAAAGACGAGAGAAAAAAAAACGAGAAGAGAGAAAAGAAAGAAAAAAAGAAGAGAAAAGAAAAAGAAAAAGGAAGAAGAAAAGAAAAGAACGAAAAAAAAGAAAGAAAAAGAAAAGGAGAAGAAAAAAGAAAGAAAAAGAAAAAAAAAGAAGAAAGAAAAAGAGAAAAAAAAGAAGGAGAGAAGAAAAAAAAAGAAAAAAAAGAAAAAACGAAGAGAGAAAAGAAAAAGAGAGAAGAAAGAAGAAAAGGAGAAGACGAGAAAAGAAAAGAAGAAAAAAGAAAGAAAAAAAAAAAAAAAAAGAGGAAGAAAGATAAGAAAAGAAAAGAAAAAAGAAAAAAAGAAGAGGAGAGAGAAGAAGAAGAGAGGAAAGAGAAGAAGAAAAAAGAAAAAAACGAAAGAAAAGAGGAGAAAAAACGGAGAAAAAAAAGAAAAAGAAAAAAAAAGCGAAGAAAGAGAAGAAAAGAGAAAGAAAGAAAGAAAAGAGAGGAAAGAAAAGAAAAAGAGAAAAAAGAGAAAAAAAGAAAAAGAGAAACGAGAGAAGAAGAAACGAAAAAAAAAAAAAGAGAAGAAGGAGAAAAAGAAAAGAAAACGAAGAAAAGAAAGAAGAGAGAAAAGAAAGAAGAGAAAAGAAAGAGAAAGAGAAGGAACGAGAGACGAAAAAGAAGAGAGAAAAAAAAGGAAAAAGAGGAAAAGAAGAAAAAGAAAAAAACGAGAGAGAAAAGAAAAAAGAAGGAGAGAAAAAGAGAAGAAAGAAAAAAAGAAAGAGAAAAAGATAGAGAGAAAGAGAAAAAAAGAAGAGAAAGAGAAAGAAGAGAGAAAGAAAAAGAAAGAAGAGAAAAGAGAGAAAAAAGAGAAAAAAAAGAGAAGAACGAAGAGAAAGAAAAGGAGAAAACGAAAGAAAAAGAGAGAAAAAGAGAAGAGAAAGAGAAAGAGAAAGAAAAAAGAAAAAGGAAAAGGAAAGAGAAAAAAAGAAGAAAGAGAAAGAAAAGAAGAGAAAAGAAAAAGAAAAGAGAAGAAGAGAGAGAACGGAAGAGAGATAAAAACGAAAAAAAGAAAGAAAAAAAAGGGAAAAAAAGAAAAAGAGGAAAAGGACGAGGAAGAAAAAAAGAAAGAAGGAAGAAGAGAAAAAAGAGAAGAAAGAAAGAAAAGAAGAAAGAAAAGGAGAGAAGAGAAAAAGAAAAAAAGGAAAGAAAGGAAAAAACGAGAAGAGAAGAAAAAAGAGAAAAAGAAAAAAAAAGAACGAAACGAAGAGAAAAAAAAAAAGAAGAAAGAAAAAAAAGGAAAAAAAGAGAAAAAAAATAGAGAAAGAAAGAAGAAAAGAGAAAAGAAAAAAAGACGAAAAGAAAAAAGAGAAACGAAAGAAAAGAAAAGAGAAAAAGAGAAGAAAGAGAGAAAGAGAAAGAAAGAAGAAAAGGAAAGAAGAGAGAGAAAGGAGAGAAGAGAAGGAAGAAAAAAAAGAAGAAAAAAAGAGAGAGAAAAAGAAAGAAAAAAGAAAGAGGAAGGAAAAAAGAAAGAAAGAGAAAAGAAAAGAAAAGAAAAAAAAAGGGAAAGACGAAAAGAGAAAGAAGAAAAGAGAGAGAAGGAGCAAGAGAAGAAGAAGAAAAAAAAAAAGAAACGAAGAAAAGAGAAAGAAGAAAAGAGAAGAGAAGAAGGAAGAAAAAAGAGAAAGACGAAAGAAAAAAAAAAGAAAAAAGAAAAGAAAGAAAAGAAGAAAGAGAGAAAGAAGAAGAAAACGAAAAAGAGAAAAAAGAAAAAAAGAAGAAAACGAGAAAAAAGAAAGAAGAAAGAAGGAGAAAGAATAGAGAGAGAAAGAAACGAGAAAAACGAGAGAGAAAAAAAAGAAAAAGAAAAGAAAGAGAAAAAAGAAGAAAAAAGAGAGAAAAAAGAGAAGAGAAGAAAGAAAAAAAGAAGGAGAAGAGAAACGAGGAAGAAAGAAAAGAAAAAGAAAAGAAAAGGAAAGGAGAAAGAAAGAAAGAAGAAAAAAAAAAAAAAAGATGAAAAAAGAGAAGACGAAGAAGAGAAGGAGAAAGTCGAAAGAGAAAAGAAAGAGAAAGAGAAAAAAAAAAAACGAAGAAAGAAAAGAAAGAAGACGAAAAAAAGGAAAAGAAGAAAGAAAAGAGAAAGAAAAAACGAAAAAAACGAAGAGAAGAAAGAAAAAAGAAAAACGAAAGAAAAAAGAAAAAAAAGAGAAAAAAAGAAAAAAGAGAAGAAAGAAAAAAAAAAAGAAGAAAGAAAGAGAAAAAAAAAGAAAGAAAGAGAAAAAGAGAAAAGGAAAAGATAAAAGACGAGAAAAGAAAGAGAACGAGAAAGAAAAAGAAAAAGAGAGAGAAGAGAGAGAAGAGAAAAAAAAAACGAAGAAAGAAAGAGAGAAAAAAGAAAGGAAAAAAAGGAACGAGAAAAAAAAAAAAAAAGAGAGAAGAAAAGAAGAGAAAAAAAGAAAGAACGAAAAGAAAAGAAAAGAAAAAAGAGAGAAGAAAAGAAAAGAGAGAAAGAAAAAAAGACGAAAGAGAGAAGAGAGAAAACGAAAAAAAACGAGAAAGAGAAAAGAAAAGAAAGAGAAGAGAAAGAGGAGAAACGAAAAGAAAAAGAGAAGAAGAGAAAAAAGAAGAAGAAAAGAAAGAAAAAAGGAAAAGAAGAGAAGAGAAAAGAAGAGGAAAAGAGAAGAAAAAAAGAAAAATGAAAGAAAAGAAAGGAAAAGACGAAAGAGAATAAAAGAAAAGAAAAAGAAAGAAAAGAGAAGAAAAAGAGAAGAGGAAAGAAAAAAAGAAAAGAGGAGAAGAACGAAAACGAAAAAGAGAACGAAAAGAAAAAGATGAGAAGAAAAAACGAAGAAAAGAAAAGGAAAGAAAAAAAAGAAGAAGAAAAAAGAGAAAAAAGAACGAGAAGAAAAAAAAAAGAAAACGAAGAAAAGAGAAGAGAAAAGAAAAGAGAAAAAAGAGAAGAGAAGAAGAAGAAGAAAAAAGAAAAGAGAGACGAAAAAAGAGACGAAAAGAGAAAGAGAAGAAGAAAGAAAAACGAAGAGGAGAGAGAAGAAAAAAAAAGAGAAAAAAGAAAGAGAGAGAAGAGAAAGAAGAAAGAAAAAGAAAAGTGAAGAAAAAAAAGAGAAAAAGAACGAGAAAAAAAAAGAAAAAGACGAAAAGAAAAAGACGAAGAAAACGAAAAAGAGAAAGACGAAAGAAAAGAAAAAGAGAGAGAAAAGAAAAAAGAAAAAAAAAAAGAGAAAAAAAGAAAAAAAAAAGAAGGAAAAGAAGATAAAAAGAAAAAAAGAAAGAAGAAAAAAGAGAGAAAGGAGAAAGAGAGAAAAGAAAGAAAAGAAGAGAAAGAGAAAAAAAAAGAAAAAGAGAAGAAGAAAAAAGAAAGAAGAAGAAAAAGAAGAAGAAAGAAGAAAAAAAAACGAAAAAAAAGAAAAAAAAAGTGAAAAGATAAGAAAAGAGACGAGAAGAGAAGAAAGAAAAGAGAAAAAGAACGAGAAGAAAGAAAAGAGAAAGAAAAAGAAGAAAAAGAAAAAGAGAAGAAAGAAAAAAAGAGAAGGAAAGGAGAGAAAAAAGAGAAAAAAGAAAAAAAAGAGAAAAAGAGGAAAAAGCGAGAGAGAAAGAGAAAAAGAGAAAAAAAGGAAAGAACAAAGAAAAAAGAAAAAAAGAAAGAAAGAAAAAGAGAAGAAAGAAAGAGAGAGAAAAAAAAGAGGAAAAAGAAAAAAAGAGGACGAAGAAGAAAAAAAGAAAAGAAAAAAAAGGAAAGAAAACGAGGAGAAAGAGAGAAAGAGGGAAAAGAGAAAAGAAAAAGAAAGAAAAGAAGAAAGAGAAAAGAAAGAAAAGAGAAAGACGGGAAAGAAACGAGAGAAAGAAAAGAAGAAGAAAAGAAAAAAGAAAAGAAGAAAGAAAAAGAAAAAGAAGAGAGAAAAAGAAAAAGAAAAACGAAAAAAAAAAAAAAAAAGAGAAGAGAGAAGAAAAAAGAAGAGAGAAAAAAGAGAGAAAAACGAAAGAAGAAAGAGAAAAAGAAAAAAAAAAAACGAAGAAGAAACAAAGAAAAAGAAAGAAAAACGAGAGAAAAGGAACGAAAGAGAAAAAAGAGAAAGAAGAAGAAAAAAAAAGAGAAAGAATCGAAGAAAAGAAAGAGAAAGAAAGAAAAGAAAAAAAGAAAAAGAAACGGAAAAAGAGAAACGAAAGAAAGAAAGAAGAGAGGAAAAGAGAAGAAAAAAAAAAGAAAGAGAAAGAGAGAAAAAGAGAGAAAAGAGAAGAGAGAAGAAACGAAAAGAAAGAAAAAAAAAAAAAGGAAAAAAAAAAAAGAGAGAAAGAGAGAAGAAGCAGAAGAGAAAAAAAAGAGAAAAGAAAAAAAAAACGAGAGTGAGAAAAAAAAGAAAGAGAAGGAAAAGAAGAAAGAAAAAGAAAAAAAGAAAAAAGAAAGAAAGAGAAAGAGAGAAAAAAGAAGAAAAAGAAGAAAAAAAAAAGAAAGGAGAAAGAAAAGAAGAAAAGAAAGAAGAAAAGGAAAAAAGAAAGAGAAGAAAAGAAACGAAGAAAGGAGAAACGAAAAGAAAAAGAAAGAAGAGAAGGAGAAAAAAAGAAAAAAAAGAGGAAAAAAGAAAAAGAGAAAAAAAAGAAGAGAAAAAGAAAAGGAGAAGAAAAAGAAAAAAAAGAAAAAAAACGAGAAAAGAAACGAAAGAAAAAGAGAGAAAAAGAAGAAAAGGAAAAAAAAAGAAAAGAAAAAAGGAAGAAGAAAAAAAAAAAAGAAAGAAGAAAAAAGAAGAAGAAAAGGAAAAGAAAAAGAAAGGAAAGAAGACGAAGAAAGAAAAAAGAGAAAAGAAGAAAAGAAAGAAAAAAAAAGAAAGAAAGAAAAAAGAGACGAAAGAAAAAAAGAAAAGAAAAGAGAAAAGAAAAAAAAAAGAAAAAGAAGGGAGAGAAAACGAGAGAAGAAAAAAAAAAAAGAAAAGAGAGAAAAAAGAGAAGAAAAGGAAAAGAAAAAAGAAGAAAAGAAGAGAGAAAAAAAGAGAAAAAAAGAAAAAGGAAAAAAAAAAGAGAGAGAAAGAAGAAAAGAGAAGAAAGAAGAAAAAGAGAGAGAAGAAAAAAAGAGAGAAAAAAGAGAAAGAAGAAGAAAAAAAGAAAAAGAAAAGGGAAAAAAAGAGGAAAGAGAAAAAAGAAAAAGGAAGAAAGAAGAAAGAGAAGTGAAAAAAGAAAAAGAGAAAAACGAAGACAAAAGAAAAGAAAAAAAAAGAAGAGAAAAAGAAGAAAAAAGAGAAAGAAGAAAGTGAAAAGGAGAAAAAAGAAAAAAAAAGAGAAGAAGAGGAAAGAAAGAGAACGCAAGAAGAAAAAAGAAAGAAAAAAAGAGAAAGAAAGAAAAAAAAAGAGAGAAAAGAGAAGAAGAAAAAAGAAAGAAAAGTAGGAAAAGAAAGAGAAAAGAAAGAAAAAAAAAGAGAGAAGAAAAAGAAGGAAAACAGGAAAGAAGAAAGAAAAGAGAAAAAAGAAGAGACATACAGAAGAGCGAAGCGAAAAAAAGAAACAAAAAAAAAGAAAAAAAACACGGAAAAAAGAAAAAGCGGAAGGAAGCGATAAAAAGAAAGTTAAAAAGAGAATAAAAAAGAGTAAAAAGAAGAGAAAGAGAAGACAAAAAAAGAGAAAGAAAAGAGAAAGAAAAGAGAAAGAAAAACGAAAAAAGCAAAACAGAGAAGAAAAGGAGAAAAAAAAGAGAAAAAGAAAGAGATAAAGAAAAAAAAGTAAACAAAGGAAGAAGAGAGGAGAAAAAAGAAAACAAAAGAAGAGAAAAACAGAAGAAAAAAAAAAGGAGCGAAAAGAAAAAACACAAAGAGAAAGAAGGAGAGGAAAAAGAGAAAAAAAGAAAAAAAAAAAGAAAAGAAATAAAAGAATGAAAAGAAAGAAAAAGAAGGAGGAGCGAGAAAAAAAAAACGAAAGAAGAGAAAAAAAAGAAAAACGAAGAGAGAGAGAAGAAAAGAAGAAAAAAAAAGAAAGAAGGAAAAAAAAAGAAAACGAAGAGATACAAAAAGAAGAAGAAAAGGAGGAAGAGAAAAAAAGAGAAGAAGAAAGAAACGAGAAGAGAGAGAAGAAAGAAAAGACAAGAAAGAGAAGAGAAAAGAAAACGATCAGAAAGAAAAAAAAAAGAAGAGAGAAAAAAAAAGACGGAGAGAGAGAAAAAAAAAGAAAAAAAAAAAGGAAGGAAAAAGAAAGAAGATAAAAAAAAAAGGAAAAAGAGAGGAAAAAAAAGAAGAAAGAAGGAAGAAAAAAAAAGAAAAAGAGAAAGAAGAAAAAGAAAGAAGAAAGTAGAAGAAAGCGAGAAAAAAAGAGAAAGAAAAAGAATAAACAAAAAGCGAAGAAAAAAAAGAAAAAAGACGAGAAAAAAAGAAAGAAAAAAAAATGAAAAAAAGAAAAAGAGAAGAAAAAAAGAGACGAAAAAGGGAAAAAAGCAAAAAAAGAAAAAAAGAGAAGAAAGGAGAAGAAAAATCAAAAGAAACACGAAAAAGAAAAAGGAAAAAAAAAGAGGAAGAGAAAAGAGAAGAAAAGAAAAGAAGAAAAAAGAAAAGAAGAAAGATAAGAGAGGAGGAAAGAAAAGATAGAAGAAGATAAAGAAAAAAGAACTAAAAGGAACGAAGAAAAGAAAGAGAAGAGAAAGAAAAAAGAGAAAGAGAAGAGTTTGAGAGAGGGGAGGAAAATAAAGAAAGGAGAGAAGAAGCGAAGAGAAAGAAAGAAGAAAAAAAAAAAATGAAAAAGAAAGAAAAGAACGAGGAAAAAGAAGAAAGAAGAAGGAGAAGAGAAAAGTAAAAAGAAAGAGAAGGAAAAAAGGAAAGATGAAAAAAAAAGAGACGAGAGAAAAAAAGAGAAAGAAGAAACCGAGAAAGAAGGAGAAAAAAGAAAACGAAAGAAATAATGAACGAAAAGAAGGAATCGAAGAAGAAGAAAGAAAAACGAGGAGAACCGAGGAAACCGAGAAACATAAGAAAAATATAAAAGAAAAAAGAATCGAAAGAAAAAAAGACTAAAGAAAAACGAAAACGAGAAAAAAATCGAAAGAACGAAAAAGAGAAAGAATCGGAGTTATACAAAAAAAAGGAGAAAAGACGCAGGAGGAGAAGAAAAGAAAGGAAGCGGAAAAACGAAAATCGAAAGAGTGCCGAAAAAGAGTGAAAGACGAGAAGAGAAAAAAAAAACAAAAGAAAAAAGAGAGAAAGGAAGAAGAAGATGAAAAAGACGAGAGAAAGAGAAAAAAATAAGAGAGACGAGAGAAAGTATTCGAAAGAAGTAGAGAAGAAGAAAAAGAAAAGCCAGAGAGTGAAAGAAACGAACGAAAAAAAAGACGAACGAATGGAGAAAAACATAGAGAGAAGAGAAGAAAGAAGAACAACAACACCGATGAAAAACGAGGAGTAAAAAGATGAGACGAAAAGAAAAATCGAAGAAGAAAAGAAAAGAAATATAAAAGAGAAAAGAAAAGAGAAAAAAACGAAAACGCGAGTCTCCGTAAAACGAGGAAGAAAGAAGAAACGTCGAAAGAGAAAAAAAACAAAAAGACGAAGTAGAGAAAAAGGAAAAGCGCGGAATGAAGAGAAAAGAGAAAAAACAGTTAAAGAAAATCAAATAAGAGAAAGAAAGAAAAGGAGAAACGAGAAAAGAAATCGAAAAGACGATAAAAAACGGAAGAAGTGAGGAAGGACGAGAGAAGAAAACGAGAGGAAAGGTAGAAAGAGAGAGAAGAAGAAAATAAAACGAAAGAAAGAGAAACGAAACACGAAATCGACGAAAAGAAAGAAAAGAGAAAAAAAGCAAGAGAAAGTTAGGACAGATTGAAAAGAAAAAAAGAAAGAAAGACGAAAAAAAGAGAGAAACGAAGAAAAGAAGAAAAAAAGAAATGAGACGAAAGACGCAAAAGAAAGGAAAAAAAAGAAAAAGAGAAAGAAAAAAGAAAAAAAAAAGAGTCAAGAGATAGTTAGAGAACAAGAAAAGAAAAAGCGAGAGAAAAAAATCTAGTGAGAAGCGAAAGAAAACGAAAAGAGAAAGAGAAAATCGGAAAGAAAATAAGAAAAAAAAAGGAGATAAGAAGTGGAAAAGAAGAAAAAAGAGAGACGAGAACAGGACGGACGAGAGAAAGGCAGAAAAGGAAAAGGATGCGAAGAAAGAAAGTGAAAAAGAAAAGTACAGAAAAAGACGAAAAGGAATATGAAGAGAACGACGAAAAAGAAAACGAAGAGGAAATGCAGGAGAAAATCGCAAAAATAAGAAAAAAAAGAAAAATTCGAGAAAGAGAACGAAGAGAGAAAAAAAGTAAAGAAGAAAAACGAAGAGAAAAAAACGAGAAGAGGAGGGAAGAAAAGGGAAAAAAAAAAAAAAAACGAAAGCAGCAGAAAAAAAAAAACGAAGAAAGAAGAGAAATGACGAAAACGAAAAGGAGAAAAAAAATACGAAAGATACCAGAGAACGAAAAAGAGACGAAAAAATGAAAGAAGAAGAGAGAAAGGAAAGAAAATCCGAGAAAGAATGAGAAAAAAAAACAAGAGAGAGAAACGAGACGGAAAGAAGAAAAGAAAAGAAAAGAGAGAAGAGAAAAAGAAAAGACGAAAAAAGAAAATAGGAGAAAGTACGAAATCGAAAAAGAAAGAGAAAAGACACGAGATCGAGAGAAGAAAGAACGAAGACAAAAAAAGAAAGAAGAGAAAGAGGAGAAGAAAAAAAGTAAAAAAGAACGAGAAAAAGAAAAACAAAGAGAGAAAAGAAGAAGAAAAGTCTCGAGAGGCAAAAAGTGAAAAACAAAAGAAAAAGGAAAAAAGAAAAGATATAAAAGAAAAGAGAAAAATAAAGGATGAGAAGAAAAAAAAATGAAAAGAGAAGAGAAAAAGAGAAAGAAGAAAAAGAAAAAAAGGAAAAAAGATCGAGAAAAGGAAAGGAGAGAAAAAAAAAAAAGAAAGACGAAAGCAAAGAAATAAAAGAAAAAAAAAACGCCGAGAAAATAAAAGGAGAGAGCAGCAACGATCGAGAGAAAAAAATGAGAAGACGAGTAATAAGAGAAGAGAAACAAAAAAAAGAATCCGAGAGAAGGAGAAAAAAAAAAGAGAAAAAAGGAGAGAAGAGAGGCACCCACGCCAAAATGGCTCGCATAGCGAAGCCCTAGGTGGAATCCCAAAAATCGAAAAACGAGATAGAAAACGAGGGTCACGTTACGAAAACAAGAGAAAAATCGAAAAAAATGAGGAAAAGAGAAATAAAGAAAAGAGTAAAAAAAAAAGAAGAAAAGTGGAAAAAAGAATAAGAAAGAAAGAAAAAGAAAAAAAAAGAAAAAAAAAGAAGGAAAAGAAATGAAAGAACGAAAATAAAACGCGGAACAGAAAACGAAGAGAAGCACAGAGTTCAAGAGAAAAATGAGAAAAAGAAAGCAGAAAGAAAAAAAAGAAGACGAAATAGAAAACTGAGAAGCAAACGAGACGAGGAAAAGAAATAAAAAAAAGAAAGCAAGGAAAGAGAGCGAAACGAAAAAGAAGAAAGAAAGAAGGAAAAAATCAAGAGAAACATAAAAGAAGTGAAGAGAACAAAAAGAAAGAACAGCAAAACGCAGAAAAGAACAATAAGAAAAGAAAAAAAAAGGAACGAGACGAAAAAAACGAGAGAACAAGAGGCCGAGAAGAAAAGTTTAAAAGAGGACTAGAGACAAAGGAGAAAAGACGAAAAAAAGAAAAGCGAGATCTAAAAAGAAGAGAAAGTGCGAAGAAAAAAAATAAAAAAACAGAAAAAAAGAAAGAAAGAAAGAAAATAAAAAAAAAATCGAGGAGAGAAGAGAAAGACAAAAGAAGAGAAAAAAAGAAAAAAAATAAAGAAGAGCGAAAGAGGGAGAGTTAAGAGAACAAGGGAAAGAAAAAAAAAAAAAACGAAAGACGGGAAAGCGACGGAAAAAACGAAGAAACGAAAAAGAAGTAAAAAAAAAAAAGATAGAGTCAAAAAGAAGAAAACGGAAGAAGCGAAAAAAAAAAGGGAAACGAAAGCGAAGAGAGGTTCAAACCGTAAAAAGATAAAAACGGAAGAGAGAATGGACAGAAAGAGAAAAGAAGAAGCGAGAAAGAAAGGATAGATGAAGAAGTGAAGAAGAGCAAAAAAAAGAACGAAAAGATAAAAGGATAAAGAGAAAAGAAGAATGACGAAGAAACAAGAGAAAAATAGGACGAAAAAGAAAAGAGAAGAGTCGAATGACGAAAAAACGAAACGAGAAAGCGAGAAGAGGAAAGTACGAGAGATAGGGAGATAAGAAAGCTCGAAAAAAACGAAAAAAGAAATAAGCGAGGAAGCAAAAAGAGAGGAGTATAAGATCAAAAGAAGAAAAAGAAGGAAAAAAAAGTGGAAAATGAAGAAAAAAAGAAGGAAAAAAAGAAGAAAGCAAATAAAAAAAGAAAACGGGAAGAAGACGTAAGAAGCGAAGAGAGAGAAAAAGAAAAAAGGAAAAAGAAAGGAAAACGAAAAAGAATAATAGAAAAAAGAGCGAAACGAGAAAGTAGAAGAAAAGAAAGAGAAGAAAGAATCAGACTAACGAAAAGAGCCAAGAGAAAGTGTTAAGAAAGGAGAAAAAAGAAAAGACAAGAAAAGATGAAAAAGTAATGCGAAAGAAAGAATAGAGGAGATGAGAAAGACCGAAGCACAAAGAAAAGAAGAAAAAAACGAAAAAATACAAGGTTGAGAGTAGATGTACAGAACGACAAGATCGAAAAAGAAGACGAGAAAGAATCGAAAGCTAGAAAACCGTCAAAAAAAAGAGTAATAGAAGGAAAAGAAATCGAAAGAGGAGAAAGAGAATAGACGAGAGAGAAGAAAGACGAGAAAAAACGAGGCGAAAGAAAAAAGATAAAAGGAAGAAGAGAGAATCGAGAAGCGACTAAAAAAAGTTGTATAAACGAGAAAAAGCGTACGAAAAAGAGACGAAGAAAAAGAAAAGAACGGCAAAAAGAAAAAAAAGAAAACAACAAAATGAAAAAGAAAAGAAAAGGGAGGAAAAAGAGCGAGAAGAGCAAAGAAGTGTAAAGATACGAGCGAAAAACGAAGGAGAAAGAAAAAAATTAAAAGGACGAAAGAGAAAAGGAGCATTAGAAGAAAGCGAAGCATAGAACCACTAGTTACGTAGCGAAGAAGAAAAATAAAAAAGAGAAAGAGAAACGAGAATTAATTAAAAAAAAGAAGAACGAGAGTAGCGTAAAAGAAGCAGAAGTAAAAAATTTACGAGTCAGAAAAAAGAGAGATCCGAGAAGAAAACGAAACGGGAGACTTAATGAAGAGGAGTTAGTTAAAAAAAGAAGGAGAAGTGCTAAGCAAAAAAGGAATGAACAAGAGAAAACGAGAACGCGAGAAAGAAAGAACGAAATTAACAAGAAAAGGAAACGAAAGTTAAAGATAAAACGAATCAGAAAGAGAGAATGAAGAAAGGAAAAAATGAAGAGAAAAAAAAAACGGAAGGTGAATAACGAACGATACTAAAATTACGAAAAAAAGAAAGAAAGAAGAAGCGAGACGAATGAAAAAAGCGAAAGGAAAAAGAGAAGAGAAGACTAAAAGAAAAAAGAGGGAAAGAGAAAGAAGGAGAAAGAAAGAAGGAGATGAGAAAAGGAAGAGGCAAAAAAATTCCGAACAAACAGAAGAGAGGGAATGAGAGAAAGATAGTGAAATCGAAGAAACGGATTAAAGGAAATCTAAGAGGCAAAAACGAGAAAGTGCGAAGATAAGCAAAGACGCAGGATGCAGAAGAGAAGAAGGAAAAATGAAAGCAAGAGGAGAAAGGAAAAGAGAAAAGAAGAAAGAGAGAAAGAGAGAAATAAGCACGAGCGCAAGAAAGAGAAAGAAAAAAAGAAAAAAAAAATAGGAGCGAGGAAGAAACAAAGAGTGTAAATAAAGACCCGAAAGAAGAGTCAAAAACAGACAGATATGAAGCAAAGAACGAATGAGAAAAAGAGTAGAGAAACGAAAAAACTAAAAGGTGCGCAATCAGCGCGCAGAAAATAAACCGTAACAACAGAGCAAAAGAGAGAGCGAAAACGAGAACAAAGTCAGAAGAGGAGCGGCAAGAAGAAAAAAAAAGAAAAAAAACTAAAGAGATGAAGGAGAACGTCGAGAAGAAAAAGAGGAAAGAAGAAAAGAAGAGACGAGAGCGATACGAAGGAAAAAAAAGAGGAATTAAGAGCTGGAAACGGATGAGAAAAACGAAGAAAACGCGCAGAGGAACTAAAGACGACAATGAGAATGATTATACGAAAAGACGAGAAAAGTAAACGAGAAAAAAAACAGGAGAGAAAAGACAGAAGACGAAAAGTCGAGAGAAAAAGAGACAAGAAAGAAAGACATATAAAAGAGGTGTTAAAAAGAAAATCGATAAAAAACCGAAAAGGAGAAAAAAAAGAAAGGGAGAAAACAGAAAAAAAAGGAAGAAAAGTAGAATAGGATCGAAAAGAAGATAAAGGAAAGGTTGGTATTTTCGAATAAAACAGAAACGTAACAAAAAGAAAAAGCCGAAAAAGAACAGAAAACGAAGAAAAGTAAAAGATGAAGAGCGAAGAAAAAGACGAGAGATAAAGAAAAGATAACGACAGATGAAGTTGGAGGTAGAAGCAGAGAGAGAGAAGAGCACAAACGAAATAGAATGAAGAAGAAAAGACCGACGAGAGAAAAGCAAGCAGAGAAAAAGAAAAAGGAGTTAAGACGAGTAATGAAAAAGGAAAGAGAAAAAAAGCAATCCGAGAGAGAAGAAGTACAAGGAAGCGAGAAGAAAAAAAAGATAGACGGTAAGAAAGAAAAAAAGGAAAGCCAAAGCCAAGCAAAATAGGAGAAAAAAAAAAAAGAGTAAAGAGAAAAAGAGAAAAGCGATCTGAAGAAATGAGAGAAAAGGAAGAAGAAAAAAAAAAAAGAGAAAAGAGAGAAAAAGAAGACAAAATAAGGGAAGAGACGGAAAGAGGACGAGAGAAAAGCGAAGAAGAACGAAAAATAATCGAGTAGTAGAAAGAAGAAGAGCCAAAGACGAAAAAGAAGACAAAAAGAATGCGAAGGAAAGAAGGTGGAACGAAACGAAAATAAAAAAAACAAAAAAGAAGAGAAGAAGGATCACAAGAGAGCACGAGCGAAGACAGAACAAAGCAAAGGGAAAGAAGAAAAAAAAAAAAAAGAGAGAGAGAGAGAAAGGAAAGAAAAAAAAAAGCAAAGGAACCGGAGATGAAGAATCGCGTTAGAGACAAATAAAAAAGAGAGTTCGAAAAGAGAAAAGCAGAAGGGATAAACAACAAAGAAAAAAAAGAATAAAAGATGAGAAACGAGACGAAGAAAGAGAGAGAGAAGAAAAGGAACGTAGAAAGCAAATAGGAAACTTTCCAGATTTCGAGAAAAAGAGAGAAAAAAGAAGAAGTAAGAACATAAAAAATGGGAAAAAAAAATAAAGAGAAGGAAAAGAAAAAGGAAACGAGAAAGCAGAAAAGTCGGATAAAGACGACTAGCAAAAGACGAAGAGAAAGGAAAAAACGCGAAAGTTAAAGAAGAAGAAAAGCAAAAGAGAGAAAAACGAAAAAAAGGAAAAAGAGAGCGACAAAGAAAAAGAAGCAGGAGAACGAAATAAAGTAAGAGAAAGAGAGAAGACCAACAAAAGATATAGAGAAGAAAAAAAAAAAGAGAAAGAGAAGAAAGAACGAATGAAAAAAAAAAGAAAAAAAAAAGCACAAAAAGGAGAAGAGAAAGAAGAGGGAAAGAGACGAAAAACATCGTAAAGAACGCAAAACGAGAAAAGTGAAGAAATAGAAATAGAGAGTAAATGCAAAAAAAGAATAAACGCAATGAGGAAGAGAAGAATAGGAAGCGTACAAAGAAAACGAGAGAAAAAAAAAAAAAAAAAAAAAGATAGAACGAGAAGAAAAAACTAAAGAAGAAAAAAAGGAAAGCGAGAAAACAGCAAAGAAAAAAAGACGATAAATAAGAAAGGAAAGAAAGAAGAGATAGAAGAAAAAAAACGAAGATCGAAAAAAACAAAACAAAAAAGATAATGGAGAGAGAAGAAAAAAAACAAAGAAAACGCGAAAAAAGAAGGACAAAAAACGAAACGAAGCGAAAAAGAAAGGAAAAAGAGAACGTGAAAAAGTTACAAAGAAAGAAAAGAGGCGGAAAAAAAAAGAGTAAAGGAAGAAGCGAAAAAAGAAGACTACGAATAAAAAGAAAGGAAAAAATAATCGACTGAAAACAAAAGAAAAAAAGGATAGAGAAGAAAGAGAAGCGAAGAGAAGTAAAAAGAAAAGAGTCAAAAGAAAAAAACATAAGAAGGAAAACGAAAAAAAAAGGAGAAGAGAAGGAGAGAAAAAAAGAAAGAGAAGAGAAATAGAAAAAAGAAAAGACAAAAAGTAACAGACGGAAGATGAGAAAAAAGTAGAGGAATCGAGAAAAGAAGCGAAAACAAACGAAGTGAAAAAGAACATACGAAGCCGACGAATCGGAAAAAGAAAAGAGGAAGAAAGAAAACGATAGAAAAAGAAGAAGAAATAAAAAAAAGGAAACGTCGAACAAAGTAAAAATAAAGAGAGAAAACAAAGGAGACAAACGAAAAAAAAGAGGAAAAAAAAGCATAACTGAGAAGAAAAGAGAAGAAAAGAGATAACGCAAACGAAGATTAAAAAAAAGAGAAGAGACGTAGAATCGAGAAGGAAGGGAGTAAAAAGAAAAGCAGCAAAGAATGAAGAAAAAAGAGGATAAAAAAAAAAAAAAAAAAAGAGAAAAAGGAAGAAAGAAAAAGACGAGAGCGTGAAGAAAAAAAGAAAAAGAGACGAAAGAACGAATAAAAAGAGAAGAATGAAAGAGAACAAAAAAAGACGAAGAGTAGAGAAAAAGAGAATGAGGAAAAGCGAATAAGAATGAAATGAAAAAACGAGAAAAAGAAAAAAGAAGTGTGAAAAGAATAAATCGTAAAAGTTTTCGGGGGAAAACGAAACGGGCAAGAAAGAGGTGACGTAAGAAGGAGAGAAAGGGAATGAGAAGAAGGAAAATCCGAAAAAAGAAAGTAGGAGGAAGCTACTAAACGCTAGTAATAAGAAGAAGTAAAAAAGAGAAGTTAGAATAGAGAGAAAGGTGAGAAGAGACAAAGAAGTACAAAAGAGAGAAGGTAGAAAAGTCGTAAGAAAAAAACGAGACAATAAAAAAAAAGTAAGAGAAGAGAAAGGGCAAAAAAAGGAGAGACAGAGACGGAAAAACAGAGCACGAGAAAACGAAAAGAGGAAAGAGTCAATAAAAAAACGAAAAAAGACAGAAAGACTGAAGAGGGAGAAAAGTAGAGGACACGAGAGAAGAAGCAAAGAAAAAGAGAGAGAGAGGGAGTGAGACAAATATCGAAGAGAAAAGCAGGAGAGAGAGAAGGGAAGAAAAAAATCGAAAAAGAACAAGAAAAAGAAAAGGAAGCAAGCGAAAAGGACGAGAACGGAGAAAAAACGACAAAAACGGACGAAAGGAAGAAAAAGGAAAAGACGAGAAAGAAGGAGGTAAAGAACGAAAAGAAGAGAAATTAAGAAAGAGGAAAAACTGAATAAAAAAACGAAAAGAAAGAAAGAGAAAAAAAGAGGAGAGTAGAAAAGAAGTAGGAATAAAAAAATAATCTAACGAAGAAATAGAAAAAAGAAAACTGAAATAAGCAACTAAAAAAGAAAAAAAAAAGAATGAAACCGGAGAGAGAGCAAAAAAGCGAGGAAAGAACGAAAGACGCAAGAATACGAAAAAGTCAAGAGAGAGAAAGGTAAGAAGTAACGAAAGAAAAACGAAGAAAAGAAAATAAAAGTTAAAGAAAAAATTTTCGAGCTATAAAGTCAAGGAAAAATAAGAAGAGTGGAAGACAAAAATCGAGAATAAAAGAAGTAGAGGAAGAGATAAAAAAGAAAGGGAGAAACGAAAGGAGATGAAGACGAGGGAAAGAGAAGAAAGGAAAAGAAACTGGGACAAAAGAGAAAATAAAAAGGAAAAAGACAACGTCCGAGAAGATAACGAAAACAAAAGAAATCGATAAAGACGAAAAAAAGAAAAAAAGAGCAAAAGTAAGAATAACAGAAAGAAGATAAGCAGGAGTAAAAAAGGGAGCAGAGAAAGAAGAGAGAAAACGAGAGAACAGAAGAAGGAGAAAAACTGAGAAATAAAGTCGAAGAAAAAAAAGGAGAGAGCAAAAGAACGACAAGAAAAAAGAGAAGAGAAAAAAAAAGAAGAGAAAAAAGAGGGAGAGAAGCGGAAAGCGAGAAGTATGCAAACAAGAAGAAAAGAGAATCAAAGAGAAGATAAGAAAAAGAAAAGCGAAAGAAATAGAAAAAAGAGAGAGGCGGACCAAGACGAAAAGAGAAAAAGAGAAACCGAAAGAGGAAGAAGGGTAGAAAAAAGAGAGAGACAAAAAAAAAAAAGAAGGCGTTAAGAAGAAGAAAAAGAACAAAAAGCAAAAAAGACGAATCCGAGAAAAAAGATGAAAAAGGAAAAAAAGAAAAGAAAAGAGAAAAAAGAGCGGAAGAAAGAAAGGAGACAAAAGAGATGAGTAAAAAAAAATCCCGATGATATGAAGAAAGAAAAAAAAAGAAGAAAAGAAGGCGAAAAAAGACAAAAAGAAGGGAAAAAAGAAGAAAAAAATACGAAAAATAGAGCGAAAAGGAACGAGAGAAAGACGAGCTAAGAGATAAAGAGAAAATCCGAAGTAAAAAAGAAAATGAAAGAAGCATCGAAAGTATAAAAAAAGTCAGAACGAAAAAGAGGACGCAAGAGAAAGAAACGAAAGTAGAAAGAAAAGGAAGTAAACGAAAGCAAGAACGAAAAATAGAACGAACACGAAGAGAACGAGAAGGCCAGAAAAGGAAGAGAAGAAGAAGAAGCGAGATAGTCAAGTCGAGAAAAAAATCAATGAAGAGACAGGAAACGAAGAGGAGTAATAAGAAGGAAAAAAATGAACGAAGAAAAAGAAAAGACAAGAAAGAAAAAGGATAAAAAAGACGAAGAAAAAGAAAGAAGAAAAAAGAAACGTAAAAAAAAAAGAAAAGAAGAAATTAAAGAAAAGAAAAAAGTAGAAACGAGTTAAAAAGAGAAAGAAGAAACGAAAATACGTTAGAAAAGAGAAAGAAAAAGAGGAACGTAGAGCGAAAAAAAAAAAGAGAAGGAAACAGAAGTTGAGAAAGAAGGGGAAAAAAAAGAAAAAAAAAAAAACGAAGAGAAAGGAGAAAGAAAAAAGGGAAGAAAGCTAGACGAAGGAATAAAACCGAGAGAAAAGGAAATAAAAGACGGAACAAAGAGCAAAAAGGTTAGACACGAGGAAAGAATAAAGGAAAAGCAGAAAAAGTAAAAGGTAAAAAAGAAAAACAGAGGAGAAGAGACAGATAAGGAATTGAGAGAAAAAAAAACGATAGAGACGATCAGAATAAAGAGGAAGAGAGAAAAGAAAGAAAAGTACGACAAAACGAGAGCGAGAAAGGAAGAACATAAAGACGAGAGGAATAGGAAAGAAAAAAAAACAGAGAAGAAAAAGTGAAATAACAAGCACGCGAGGAAGAAGCGAAAAAATTCGATCAGGAACAGCGAAAGAAAAACCCGGAAAAAAGAAACGAGAGAAAGAGGAAGGCAAGGGAGCACGACAGGAAGAAGTAGGAGAAAAGTTGTTAGTAGCACAGAAGGAGGACAAAGAGACAGCAAGAAACGAGGAAGATAAGTTCAGAGAGTTGGAGAGAACAATAAGAAGAATCAAAGCAGAAGAGAGAAGAACACACAAGAGCAGACAAGAAAAGAGAAGAACGACAAGAAAGAGAGGAAATAAAGGTAAGAAGAGAAGAAAAAGGAGAAGAGAGAAGACGGTAGACAAGAGAAAGAAAGTAAAGAGGAAGAGGAAAGACAAGAGTAAGAAGAGAGACGGAGGAAAGCGAGAACGAAGTTCCTGAGAGTGAAAAAGAAGGAAATGTAAGAACAAATCGAGAAAAGCAAGAGAAAAGACAGAAGGTAAAAGTAAAGAGAGAGAGAGAAGAGAAACGAAAGAAGAGGCAAAAACAGGAAGACACAAAAAAAAAGAGTAGAGAGAGGAGCCAACGACGCAGAGGATAAGAAGAAACTAAGAAGAAAGAAGACGAAGAAGAAAGAGCATACAGGAGTACGAACCCAGAGGCAGACAGAGAGGAGACAATAAGAGAAAAAAAAGTCGAGAGCATGAGACATAGAAGAACTAAGAAGACTAGAGATCACGCGGTGAAATTTCAGAGAAAGAAGAACACGAAGAGAGAGAGCGACAAGAAGGACAGTTCACAAACAAAAAGAAGGCGAACCAGAAAAGAGAGAAAGACAGGAAGAACGAAAGCAAAAAGCAGAGAGTAGAAAAAAGACAGCAGAAAAAAACGAATCGCTGAACAACGAACAGTTAGATGAAAAGGACAACAGAGTTCAGAACGCAAAACAGGTTAAGAGCAGAGAGAGTGAAAGCAGAAAAACAGGCGATAGGGGGGGACAGACAAGGAGAGAAAATAAGAGCGCCGAAAAAGGAAGAGAAGAGAGAGACCGAACCAGGTAACGATGTAGAGACAAAGCAAGACAAGTGAGAAGAAGTCAGAGAAGTAAGAAGAGCGAGGTAGAGAGAAACAAAGACGAAAAGAGCAAGAGAGAGAAGAGCGCGAGTTTGAGTTACAAGCGAGAAGGAGCGCAAGATAAAAAAAAAAGAGGAGAAAAAGACAGGAAGAGTCAGTTTAAAGAAAACATGAGAAGAAGGGAAGAGGAAAAGAATGAGAAAAGAAGGAGGTAAGAACAAAGAGAGATGAAAAGTAGATGTAAAAAAAGAAGACGAGCAAGAGCCGTACGAACAGAGATACAGAGAGAACGTCAGAGACAAAAATACAAAGAAACAGAGAAAACAAGGAGCAGCCGAGTCGAAGGAGAGACCAAAAGAAAGAAGAAGACAAACAGGAGTAAGAAGAGTACGAAATAAAGGAAAAATAAGACAGGCAAAAAGCCTGAAGAAAAAAGACGAAGAAAAAAGAACAAGGAAGGAAAAAGAGAAAAGAAGACGAAGAGACAAACAGAAGAGGAGGATCTAAATGCTAAAAATAAATCCATAACAACTTATCCAGACAAGGAAGAAGACAAAGAAAGGGAAGGTAAAACGAGGTAGAAAGAAAAAACGAGAAAAAAAGAAAAACAAAGAGGAGAAAAAGAAATGAAGAGAAGAAAGGAGTAATAAAGTACAAAAAACAAAAACAGAAAGAAAAGAAAGCAAGAAGAAAGAAAGAGCCAGCAGAAAGAGAGAAAATGAAGAGAAGAAGACACAAAACAAGACAGAAAAGCACGGGAAGAAAGTTCAACAACGAGAAGAGAAGAGCAGAGAAAGAGAGAAGATAAGGTAAGAGGAGAAACGAACGACCAGCCAAGAAGAACGTTGAGAAGAGGAAGGAAGGAGAAGAAGAACAAAAGCGCAATAAAACAGAGGGAAGAAAGGCAGAAATAAAGAAGGAAACAGAGGAATAGAGGAGAGGAGAGAGAAAAAGTAAAATAATGCAGAAGAAAAACGAAACAAAAGAGAGAGACGAAATCGCAGAAGAAGAGAAACAAAGTCTGACAGAAACAGGCAACGAGAGAGAAAAAAGAAGAAGGGAGAAGAGTAGGAAGAGAAAAGTGAAAGAGGATGAAAGAAGGGAACGAAAAAAGGAAAAGAGAGGCAAGAGCGGAAAAACAAAAGAATAGGAAGAAAGAGAAAAGAAGAGAAGTTTAGGAAAGAGACAGAGAGAAACAAATAGTAGAGGTCGACGATAGAAGGAGAAAGAAAAAAGAAGGCGAAGACAGAAAGAAGACAGACAGAAAGAGTTGAAGCAAGATGACACAAGAACAGTATAATGAGAAGAGAGGGTAAGAAGCAAGTAACGGAACAAAGAGCAGAAGAATGTTACGCAGATAGAGTTTGAGTAGGAAGACGTAGCGAGCAGAAGAAAAACAGAGGAGAGAGCGACACGACGAAGTAGAAAAGAAGAGAAAAAGAAAAGAAGGAAAAAGCAGAAAGAGAAGAGAGAGAAGGTAAAAAAAGAAACAGGAAAAGAAAAAGTAAAGAAGAAGAAGTAAAAAGAGCAGCAAAAGTAAAGAGAGTACAAAAGACAGGAAACGAAAGTGAAGAAAAAGAAGAAGGAGAGAACAAGAGCGAAAAAGAACAGAGGTTAAAGCAGATAGATGATAGAAAGAAGAAGAAGTAGACAAACAAAACCGAGAGAAAAAGAAACAAGATCAGAAAGAAAGAGAGAAAAAAGAAAAGAGTGAGAGAGCGAAGCAGAGATAAGAGCGAGAAGAGGAGCGGGAGAGAAAAAGAGGCGTGAGTAGAGAGGTAGAGAAGTAAAAAAGAAAAGGTACGAGAGTAGAGAACGACGAAGAGAAAGAGACGAAAGAGGAAGGAAGAGAGAGGAAAGAAGACGGCAGAAAAAAGAGAAGAGAGATAGGAAGAAGCAACGAGAAGAAGTAGCGCAGAGAGAGAGTTTAAAAAAAGAGCAGAGAGAAAAGAAGGAAAGAAAGAGAAAGAGACAAGAAAGGAAACAAGAAAAGGAAGGGCTCAGCAGGAAAGAAACGGAAAGAACAAGAGAGAGAGAGAAAAAGAATAAAAAGAGAAAGAAGCAACAAAGAAAAGAAGAGGAACAGTAAAGAAAAGAATAGTAAGAAAGAGAAGCAGGAAACAAGAAGAAAGAGAGGAAGGAGCGAGAGAGAGAAAGAAAACAGAAGTAGAAAGAGAAAAAAAGAGCGCAAAGGAGAAGCAAAGACAGAGAAAGCAAGAGAAAGAGAGAAAGTAAAAAAAGAGACAATGAGTTTATAGGAAAAGAAAGAAGTAAAAGAAAAGTAGAAAAAGATAAAGAAGGAAAGAGAAACGAAAGAACAATACGCGTAAAGCAGACAAAAGAAAGTTAGAAACTGAGGAGTAAGAAGTTAAAGAGAAAGTTGGAAAACAGGGAGTGAGAAGAGAGTGAAAGAAGAAGAATCCAGAGAGAAGAGAGAAAAAAGCGAAGGACAATAAGTAACAGGAGAAAAGAAGAAGAGGATAGAGAGAGAAGAGGAGCAGAAGACGGTAGGAGGAGAAAGAGAAAGGAAAGAGAGAAGAAACGAATAGAGAAGGAGCAGCAAAAGAGAAAACGAGGGAGGGAAAGCACAGCGAAAGAGTGAAAGGAAGAGAAGAAAGAAATACAACAGACAGAGAAAAGGGCAAGGAGTAAAAAAAATAAAAGAAGTCGAGGAAAGAAGAAACAAGAAAACAGTAGAAGAAAACGCAGGAAAAAAGAGAGAAAAGAACGAAAAAAAAGAAGAGGAGAAAGGAGAAGAAAAACGAAAGAAAGACAAAGAGGAAAAAGACGTACGAGTAGAAAAGGAATATACAGTAGAATGTTGAAAAGAAACAACAGTAGTAGAGAACGAAGAGAAAGAAGGTAGAGACAGAAACGGAAGATAAAAAGAATGAAACGAAGCACAAGAGAAGAGAGAAAAAGAGAGAAGGAGAAGACAAAGAGCAAAAAAGAAAGAAAGGAGAGAAAGAAGAAAAGAGAAGAAGAGCAAAAAAACTCAAAGAACGAGAACAAACGAAGAGGCAACAAGAAACAGGGCAAAGCAAAACGCAAGAAAGAACAAGGGTAAGAAGATCAAAGAGGCGCACGAAACAAAAGAGATAGGAAGGGGCGAAGAGAAAAGAGAAAAAAAAACGAGAGAAAGAGAGAACGAGAAGAGGAATAAGGAGACAGGACAAAAGAGAGTGGAACGGTCCATATAACAAAGTAAAGAAGGAAGAGGAAGAAAGATAAGAAGAAAGAGAAAGAGAAGAACAAGAGAGATAGAAGAAAGCAGAGGTAGAGGCGAAGAGAGAAAACAGAAAGAAAAGAAGTAATAGCAAAGAGTAAGATAAGTAAAAGAGAAGTTTTAAGAGAGAAGCACGAAAAGGAGAGAAGAAGAAAAAGAGCGAGTAGTTAGAGAAGAGAAGAAAAGAGAGAAAGGAGGGAGAAAGAAACCGAGAGAGAGAGAGGAATACAGGAAAAAGAGAGAGGAGACAGACGAACACAGAGAAAAAGAAAAGAGGAGAAGAGGAACAGAGTAAGAAATCGAAGGAAGAAAAAAAAAGAAAAGAAGAAGAAGAAAGTCAGAAGAGGGCACGAAGGAATGCAGGAAGAAAAAGAAAAACAAGGAACATAGAAAGAAAACAAAGGAAAGAGAAGAGGAGAAAGTAAGAAAAAAAGTGAGAGAGAAATAAAAAAAGAGCAAAGAAAGAGTAAGAGATAGAAAGAAGAAAGAAAGAGAGAAGCACGCAAAAGGAGCAGGTTAAAAGAGAAAAATAAAAGAAGAACAACACGCCTGAAAAGAGCAGAGAGAGAAAACAAAAGAAAAAAAAGACAAAAAGAAAGTAGCACAAGAGAGAGAGCAAGAGAAGGAGCGAACGAGCTAACGACAAGAGTAGCACAACGAGAAGTAGAAAGAAAAGAGAGACAAAAAGAAGAGCAGAAAAGCAGTAGAAAGGAGAGGTTAAGGCAGCAAAAACAAAGAAGAAAAAGAAGTAAGCAGGAGAGGAAGAAGAAAAGAAAATGATGTAAGAGCGGAGAATACAGAAAAAGAGATAAAAAAGAACAGAATAAAAAAAAAAGATAAGCATAAGTAAGAGAAGAGAAGAGGAGAGGAAGCAAAAGCAGAAGAGAATACATAGTAGGAGAGAAAAAGAAAAAAAACGAGAGAAGAAGGAAGAATAAGAGAGTAAAGGAGAAAGAAAAGAAGAAGAGAATAACAAAAGATACGAAGAGAAGGAAAAAAAAAAAAAACGCGAAGAAGAGAAGACGTAAGAGAGAGGAAGACAAGAAAGAGAGCGAAAGAGACGAAGAGAAGAGGAGAAAAGAGCAGCAGAGACCCGAGAAGAGATGAAGGAGAGGGTGAGAGGGAGAAGGAAAGAGAAAGAGAGAAAAAAGAGAAAAATGGAAGAGAAATAGAAGAACACAGAGGAAAGCAAAGGAAAAGAAGAAAAAGAGGGAAAAAGTAGGAGAAAAGATAGAAAGAGAAGAAGCAAGAGCAGAAGAGTTAGAAGAGAGAGAAGGGCAGGAGAAAAAAGAGAAGAAAAAGAGAGAGAAAAAAGCAGGAACGAAGAAGGGGTTAGAGAAAAGTAGTTCAGTCAGAAAAAGCAGAAAAGAGAGTACAGGATCTAAAGAGAGAGCGAAAGAAAGTTCACGGGAACAAGAGAGAGTAAAGAAGGAAAACAGCGAAAGGAGGAGGAGAGACAAGAAGAGAGAGGAGAGTTAGACAAAAAAGAGGAGAGAAGGACAGCACCGAGAGTGAGTAAGAAACGCAATCAGGGCAAAAGAAGGACCGAAAGGAGAGCAGCGAAAGAAAAGGAGAGAGAAGAAGCAAAAGAAACGAAGAGAAGAGAAGCGGACGAAAAAACAGAAAGAAGAACGAAAAAGGAGGAATAAGAGGAGAGAAAAACAAGTAACAAACAAAAAAGTGAGAAAGAGAGTAGAAAGAAAAAACGAGAGAGCAACAAAGTAAGAAGAGAGAGAAGAGGAAGAAGGAAACGTAGCGAAAAGAGAGAGAAGATGAAGAAAAGAACGAAGGTAGAAAAAAGATGAAAGAAAAAACACAAGAGAAGAAGAAAACAGGAAAGAAGGAAGAGTTGGGAAAAAAGAAGAGAGAATGAAGAGAAAGAAGACGAGAAACAAAAAAAAGGAGAAAATAAAAGAAGGAGCGTAAAGAAGCAGACAAGTAGAGAGAGCAGAGAGAAAAGAGGCAGAGAGAGAGTAAGCGGAGAGCACGAGATGAGAAAAAACAATGGACAGGGGATAAAGAAGAATGCACGGAGAAGACAGAAGTTACGCGAAAAAAAGAGAAAGGGAAAACAAAAGAGAAAGAGACAAGAAAGAGAAACAGAAGAGAGAAGTGAGGCAGAAAAAAGAACGAGTAGCAAGACAAGAAAAATAACAAGTTAGGTTAAAGAAAACGAACAAAAGAAAAGATATAACAAGAAGAGAGGAAAGGAAAAAAGAAGAGAGAAAGACGAAGGAAAGCAAAAAAAAAAAGGAGAAAAAGAGAAGAAACACAGAGAGAGAAAAAAGGAAGAAAGACAGAGGAAAGCAGAGAGAAAGGGAAGAAGAAGAAGAAAGAACCAGAACGGGAAGGATAGAAGAAGAGAAGAATAGTAAGAAAGAAGAAAGACAAGACAAAGTAAGAAGAAAGCACACAAAAGGCCACAGAGTAAAAAACAAGAAGTAGAAAATGAAAGAGAAAAGAGAAGGTAGTGAACAAAAGGGAAGAGACGAATAGAACAACGAGAGTAGATAAGAAGAGTAGGGAGGAAGAGAAGGGGTAAAAAGAGGAAGTCAAAGAGAGACAAGAAAGAGCAAGAAAAGACGGTAAAGGCGACAGAGGGAGAAAACAGAAGTTAGGAAGAAAAAAAGAGAGTAAGAAAGTAAAGGGTTGAGCAGGAGAAACAAAGACGAAAGAAGCGCAAAACAGAAACAATAGAGAGAAGAGAAAGACAGTTAAGAGAGTAGGAAGACAAAAAGTAGAAGTAGAGAAGAAGAACACAGCAGACACAGAAGAAGTAAAAGAGAAACTAAAAGAGTTAGCGAGAAAAGAACCGAGAAAAAAAGATAAAAGCAGAAGAAGGGGGAAGAACGGAAACAAACGAGAACGAGAAGGAGTACCAGGGAAAAAGAAAGAAACCCGAACGAAGAAGAAGAAGTCAAAAAAGGATCATAGTTAGAAGTTAAAAAAGAGAGACAAAGGGAAAAGAGAGAGAAAAAAGTTAAAAAAAAAAGATAACATAAACAGACACGCACAGGAAGAAGACGGAGCAGCGAGAAAGAGGAGGAGAAACAAGCAGATATCTTAACTACAACATCAAAAATAATACAAGAAGAAGAAGAGGATAAAGACGAGCAGAGCAAAGAGTCAACGATAAAGACGAAGTAAAGAAGAGAGAGAAGCAAAGTTAAGATAGAAAAAGGAGTAGTCAGGAAGAAAAGAGAAAAAAAGAAAGCGTAAACGACACAGAACAGAATAGAGAGAAAGACACGAAAATAAAAAGAGAAGAAAAAGAAGCTAGAGGCAGAAACAGAGAAGAGCCAAGAGAAAGTAACGGAAGAAAAAGAGCCAAAAAAAAAGAATAGAAAAAAGAAGAGGGGAGGGAGATGACAAAGGAGGATGAAGAAGAGCAAGGAGAAGAGAAGAGAGAAGAAGGACAAGAGCGCAGCAGGTGAAGAATGAAAGAGGAGTTAGAAAGAAACAAAACGGAGCAGAGGGAGAGAGACAAGAAAAGGAAAGGCAGATACAAGAGCAAGCGCAAGGGGAGGACAGAGCGAATAAAAAAGTAAACGGGAAGAACAGAGAAATCAAGAAAGAAGAGGTTAGAAGGTACGTTAACGAAAGAAGAAGAGAATAAAGAGAGAAAGAAAAGAGCTAGAAAGAGAAGAAAATGAAGGGAGGAAGATAGACAAAAAGAAGCAAGATAACGAGAAGACAAGAGAGTAAAGAAAACGAGAAGAGGAAAGAAGAGATAAAAGATGGAAAAGAGAAGAGGGAGCAGAGAAGAGAGATCAGGAGAAGGAAGAAAGAGTTAGAGCAGAAAACGAAGAGACAGCTGTAGAGCAGCAGATAAGTCGAAAGGAGAAGAACGGCGGAGAAGACGCAGAAGAAAAGAGTAAACGAAAAAGGAACGAGTAAGAGTGCCAGTTAAGAACAAACAGAAAGAGAGACAGAAGTAGAAAGAGAGAGAGAGAAAGAAAAAAAAAAAGAGTAGAGAGAGTAAAGAGAAGGAAGTTAACAGAGAAGGAAAAGGAAGAGAGAAGAGGAAGAAGCGAAAGAAGACGACGTAAGAACGACGAACACAACAGAAGTAAGAAAAGAAAATAGAAGGCGATAGAAAGCGTAAAGCAGCATAAAGAAAGGGAGACAAGTAGAAAAGAGAAAGAGATGAAAGAGAGGAGAGAGTAGGAACAAGAGCAAGCAAGAAAAGAAAGAGTAAGTGAGGAGAGAAAAGAGAGCGAAGAGAAAGCACTGAAGAAGTGAGGGGAAAAAGGATTAACAGCTCAAAAGAAAACAAAAAAAAAGAGAGGACAGGAATGAGAGAAAGAAAAGAGAAAGAGGACGAAGAAAAAAGAAGTTAGGGAAGAGAAAAGAGAGAAGAAAGAAGATAAGAAAGGGGGGGAAGGAGAAGAAAAAAAAGATAAAGGAGAAGAGAAGAGCAAAAGGGAGAATGAAGAAAGAAAAGAACGAGAAAGAGAAGAGCAAAAGAGAAAAAAGCAGACGCAAGAAAAAGAGAGAAGAAGAGAAGTAAAGAAAAGGAGAAAAAGAGAAGAGAGGGAGAGAAAAGAAAACAGAGAAAAAAAAGAAGAAAAGGAAGGAGAAAAAAAAAGAAAACGGAAAAGTAACGAAATAAAGGAGAGCACGTTGAAGCACAAAAGAGCAGGAGAAGAAAGAGAGAGAAAAAGATAGAAAATAAGAAGCAAGAGTAAGAGAAGAAGGAGAGGAGGGAGCAGATATAGAAAAAAGTAAGAAGAAGTAGGAAAGAGCGCGAAGAGAAGAGACAAGCGTAGTAAGGAAGAAGAGAAGGAGGAGAGAAGAAGAAGAACAGAGAGAGAAAAAGAAGAAGAGAAAGAAGAAAAAAAGACAGAAGAGAAAAAGAAATAGAAGAGTTACAAAAACGAACGAAACGAGAGAAGCAGACAAAAAGAAGAGAGAAAGGAAGGGGACGAACCAGAAGGAAGAGAGAAACAAGAAAAAAGACAAAAAAACAATGACAAAAAGCCACGGAGAGCAAAGGCACAAGAAGAGAGCAGAGAAGGGACGAAAAGCGAAGAGAACAGTACAACAAAGAATGGTAAGCAGACACTAGAGAGGGAGAGATACAGCGAAGAAGAGGACGACAAAAGAAGAGAAGAGAAAAGCATAGCAGAGGAGAAAGAGGAGAGAACAGGAAGTAGTTAGGAGTAGAGGGACGACAAGGCAAGACACGAGAAGAACAAAAGAGCAGAAGAGTAAAAAAAAGAGAGAGAAAAGAAGCAGAAGAAGGAGAAGAGAAGTTAAAAGACGATAAGGAGAAGCACGAAAGACAGGAAGAGGCGATTGAAGAATAGAGAGAAAAAGCAGTAGAGAAGAGAAAGCACAGAAAAAGAGAAATAGAGAGGGTAAGAGAAATAAGAGGAAAAGCAAGAGAGAGAAAGTAGAAAGGGTAACAGTGTAGAGCAGAGTTCAGGAAGAAAGACAGAAGACAGAGACGAAGAGCAGAAGAAAAAAAACAGAAAAAGCCAAAGCAAAGCAAGCAAAGAGGAAGTAATGGTAATAGAAGAAAGACAAAAGAAAAGATAGAGAAAAGTAGGAGAAAAGAAGAATAAACAGAAGTAGCAGGCCCAGTAAGTCAACTAAACGAGATAAGAGAAAAAGCAAGGAGCAAAAAAAAGAGAGAAACATGAAAGTGGAAAAGAACGAAGAAAGAAAAGAAGGTTACGTGACAGAGAGAGGAAAAGAGGAAAAGAGAGTAAGGGGGAGACGAGTTAGAAGAAAAAAGAAAGCAAGAGAGCACAGAGAGAACTACGAGCAAGAATTATAAAAGAAAGAGAGAGAAAAAGACAAGAAGAGAGAAGACGACAGCAAAAACGAGAAGTAAGAAGAAGGAGACACAGGGAGAGCAGAGAAAAAAAGAAAAAGATAACAAGAGAGCAAGTACCACAAGAAAGAAAAGGACATAAGAACGAGGCAAAGCAACCAAGAACGAGCGGATAAGAGACGAAGCAAGAGAGAAGAAGAAAGGAAGAGATCGAGAAAAGAAGGTAAGAGAGGAACGTAAAGCAAGAAAAGCAAAAGAAGAAGAGAGAGAAAAAGAAAAGAAGAGAGGCAGAACAAGAAAAAAAAAAAAAAAGAAGTAACAAGGCCAAGAAGAGAAACAAAAAAGAGAAAAGTAAGAAGAGAAAGAGAAAGAGAGAATCGTCAAAAAGCAAAAAAAATGTAAAGAAAAGAAAGAAAGAGAAACAAAGAAAAGAAGATGCCAGAATGAGAAAAAAAGGAGGGAGAGAGAAGGAGACGACATAGAGTAGAAGAACAGCAAAAAAGAGAGAGAAAGAGTAAGCGAGAAGGCAGAGAGAAGGAAATGGGAAAGAAGAAGAGAAAGGAACGAAAAGACGAAGTCTTCAACAAAGAGAGAAAGGACCGTTCAGAAGAAGAAAAGAGAATAGAGAAAAGAAGACAAGAGGAAGGGAGACCGCAACGACCGAGAGACCAGGACCGCAGCAAAGGAGAAACAAGACCGCAAGAGAAAAAAAACATTAAAAAGAGAGAAAGAAAGGAAAGAAGGAGAAAAGAAAGGGAGCAAAAACAGAAGTAGAGAAGGAGTAGAGAGAATAGAGATAAAAAAGCGAGTAGGGAAAAGCCGAAAGAAGAAAAGAAAAGAGAGCGAAACAAAGAAACAAGAAGAAAGAAATCAACGAAGAAGAAAGATAGAGAAAAGAAGAGGAAAGAAGCGACACGAAACGGACGGAAGAGAGAAGAGGAAAGAAATAAAAGTATAAAAGAACAACAGAAAAGAGAAGAATAAGAAGAGAAAGATAGAGAAAAAAGCGAGAATAGAGTAGCCAGGAAGAAGAACGGAGAAGAGTTAGAAAAAGAGAAACGAAGAATACGATAGAAGACGCGAGAACGAGAGATGAAGACAAAGTAGAGAGCAGACGGAGCAGAAGATAAGACGAAGAAATGAAGAGAAAGAAGGAGGAGGAAGAAGGCAAGAGAAGGAGAAGTTAGAAAAGAAGAGGGAAGAGAGAAACAAAGAGAGTAGTCGACATAGAGACGAAAGCAAAAGACGAAAAGAATCGAGAAGAGGAAGGCGGACGTTAAAGAGAAAATAAAAAGAATAGCAAGAGAAGAAACCAAAGAAGAACAGAGAGAGACAGAAAACGAGAAAAAAGAGAGAGAAAAAGATAAAGTAGAGAGAGAAGAAGAGAGAGAGAGAGAAGAGAGAGGAAGGAGATAGGAGTAAAAAAGAAAGAGAAAGAGAGGAAAGAACAAGAAAAAGAAACGGAGAGAGAGAGAAAAGGAGCAAGTTAAAAAAAGAGACAAAGAAGAGAAAGAGAAGAAGGAGAGAGAAACAAGAAGGAAAAAGAATAAGTAGTAAGAGGCATAAAAAGTCAGGAGAACATAAGGTAGGCGAATGGGAAGGGAGAGCGAAAAGGAGACAAACGAAAAACGAAGAAGGAGAGAGCGGAAGGCAGAAGAACGAGAGAGAGAAGAGAGACAAAACAGCAAAAAAAGGACAGTAGGAGATCAAAGAAGAAGAAGTTAGAAAAAAGACAAGAGGAGAACAGAGCGAGAGAAACGAAGGAGAGAGTAGAAGAAGAGACAGGACGGAGTAAGTCAACGCAGAGAGAACGAGTTGACTAGTAAAGAGACAAGAGAAAGAAGTTATGAAGAACGAGAAAAAGCAGAAGAGATGAAAAAAAGAGCAAAAGAAGAAGCAAAGAGAAAAGGGAGTAGCACAGGAAAGGACGGAAGGCGAAGGCAACAAAGGGAAAGAGAAGCAATAGGAAGAAAAGAACAGAAAAGAGAAGGAAAAGAAAGAAAAAGAAAGCTAGGCAGGACAAAAGAAGAGACAGAGGAAAGAAGAGAAAGAACAAGAAGAGAGAGAAAGTAAAGGAATGAAAAAAAGAGAAGGAGTAGAGAAAAAAACAATAGGTTACAAGGGACGGAGAGTTAGAAAAAAGACAGATGTCGAGAGCAGAGACAAGAAGAAAGAAGAACAATGAGTAAACGGAGAATAGAGAGACGATCCAAAAAAAGAAGGGACAGAAGAGCAGGCTACTAGAGCGAAGCTAGAGAACGCAAGAAGAGAAGGTAGAGATTAAAGAGTAAAAGGAAGGAAGAACCAGAAGAAAGACCACGCGCGAGTGAAGAGGAAAGAGAAACGAGGAAGAGCAGAGAAGAGCAGAGAGCCAATGAGAGAAGGGAGGGAGAAGCAAGGATGACGAAGAGGAAAAGACAAGAAGAGAACAAAAGGTAAGAGAGCTACGAGAGGCACAGAAGACAGAGAAGAGAAAAAACAAGAAAAGATAAAAGAAGAGAGAGAAGTAGGAACGAAAGAAAGACAAGACAGAGGAGAGAAAGAGATACGAAGAAGAGAGGGAGAGGAACGAGAACAAAATAGACGCGAAAAAGAAAGACCAGTAAGAAGGTGTGAGAAGGAGCAGAGAGAAACGACGAGACGAGAAAGACGAAATAGAAGAAAGAGAAAAAGAAAAAGAAACCAAAAAGGAGAGGTAAAGAAAACGAAACAAGGAAAAGAGAGAACAGGTAAGGCGAAGGAGAAGAACAGAAAGACGAAGTCGAAAGTAAGAGTAAGAAGAGCCCGAAAGAAGAAAGAGAAGTTACGAGAAGCGAAACGAAAGAGAGAAGGGAAAAGAAGTAAAAGCAAAGAAGAACAACGAGGACGAAGAGCTTGAAAAAGTAAGGTAGAGAGAAAGAGTGAAGAAAAGAGAGAGAACAAAAGAAGAAAAGGAGATAAAGGTTAAAGAAGAGAGAAAAAGAGAAGAAGAGAGAGAAAGAGTGCAGATAGAAGAAAGGAAAGAGCAAAACACGAGAAAAAAAGAGAGAGTACGGAGTAGAAGGACGAAGAAGATAGATGCGTAAGGCAAGAGAGCCAATAAAGAGAAAGTAAAGAGAAAGAACGACGAGAGGAAAGAGAGAAGAAGAAAGAAAGAAAGAGAAAAAGCAAGAGTGGAAAGAAACGGGTAGAGGAAGGACGAAAGAAAAGAGAGCAAAGAGGTAGAGATCAAGCGAAAGGAACAAGAGAAAGAGAAGAGAGGCCGGAGAGTAGTAAAGGCACACAGTCACAAAGACGAAAAGCAGAGAAAGAAAGAAAGGAGAAGGAAGAAATAGAAGAGAAAGAGAGTAAAAGAACAAAGAGAGTAACGCGTGAGGTTGTTGATAAAGCAAGTAAGAAGAACAGTGAGCAGAGTCGAAGAAATAGAAGACAAAGAGGAAACAAGAGAAAAGAGAGAGAAAGTAAACGGCGAGAAGAAGAGAAAAAAGGAAAAGAAGAAAGAGAGAAAAGAAAACAAGCAGAGAAAGGGAAAGTAAATAAAGAGCAGTAAAGAGAGCAATAGAGAGGAGCAAAGAACAGAAAAGAAGAAAGAGCAGAGAAAAAGGAAGAAAGCAGAGAGAAAAAACAAAAGGAGAAGAGAGAGAGAGAAAAAAGAGAAGAGAATTCCGAACAGAGAAGGAGAAAAATGTCGAAGAGACAAGGGAAGGAGAGCGAAAAAAGAAAAGAAAAAACACGGAGAGAAAAGTTAGCAAGAGAGAAAGGCAAAAGAAATAGAAGTAGAAGAAAAAAAGACCCAGGAAAGCGAGAGAGGAAGGAAGAGAAAGAAAAAAGGAGAGGATAAAGAAAGAGGCGGGCGAAAGAGAAGAGAAGGCAAAAGAAAAAATGAAAAATGGAAAAAAAAGAAAAGAAGAGAAAAAGAGGGAAAACTAGAGAGAAAAAAGGAAAAACAGAGTGAAGAGTAAAGAGAAGAAAAGAAAAAAGGAGAAGAACTAGAAGGAAAGAAAACAGAGTAGAAAAGCGAAGAAGAGAAGAAAACAAAAAAGAACGTAGGAAAAAGAAAGAAGAAGTTAAAAGAAAGACGGAGAGAAAAGAAAGAGCAAAGAGAAAACGGAACGAAAATCCAGGAGAGAGACGAAAAGAGACAAAGTAGAGAGAGAAAGACAAAAGAGAGACAAGAGCGGGGAGACAAAGAGAGAGAAGAAAGAAAAGTAAGAAGAGAAAGAGAAGAGTAGAAAGAAGAGACGAGAGAAAGAGAAAAGAGACAACAAAACCACAAAAAAGAACAGAATCAGGAGAAGAGAGATAGAGAAGGACGACAAGAAGAAGACTAACGAAAGACGTCATATACTAACTAATACAAAACAGATAAGAGGAGAACGAGCATCCAGAACAAGAAAAAGAAAGAGTAGAGCAGCACGAAGAGAGATCAGAAAAAGTAAGAAGAGACACGGAGAACAGTATCGAAAAGAGAGAAGAGAAAAGTAAAGTAGGAGCAAGGAAGAAACAGAGAGAAGAGAAACGGCTAGAAGAGGGAGGAAACAGAGAAAGCCGTAGCACAAGAGGAGAAAGTTAGCAAGAAACGAAGAGCAGAGACAGGAAGGGAGTAAGAGAGACATGAAAACAAAAAAGAAGTAGGAGAAAGCAGAAAAAGAGAACATCAAAAGGAGGAGAAGCATGAAAGACAAAAGAGGGAGGAAGAAAAGTAGAAAGAGGTGAAGGGAGAAGAAAAGGAGAGCGAGGAGAAAAAAAAAGGAAAGAAAGAAGAGAAAAGAGAGAAAAAAAAAGTACAACAAAACAAAGGAGAAAGTAAAAGAGAGACGAGAGCGAGATGAGAAAAGATAGAAGGAGGCAAAGCAAGACAGCAACAAAAGAGAGAAGCAGAAGAGAAGAGAAAAGGAAAGCAAACGGGAGCACAAGAGCAGAAGGAAGAGATAGAAAAGAAGAGAAAAAGAAAAGAGGGGAATGCAGAAGAGAAAAAGTCGAACTAAGAGGAGGAGACGAGCAAAGAGAGAAGATAGAAAAAAAGAGAAAAAGCAAAAAAAGAGGAGAGAAGGGTAAGAGAGAAGGAAAAAGGGGAAGAGCCAAAAAGAAGAGAAGAGAAGTACGGCCGAAGAAGAGAGAGAAGACGTTAAAGAAAGAAAGAGAAAAAGCGAAGGGAGTAGAAAAATATAAAAGGAGGAAAAAGAGAAGAAAGAGGAAGAGAAAATGAAAAGAAAAACAAAAGAAAGAGAAAAGTGACAGAAAAAAGAAAGAAGTGCTAAGCAAGAAGCAAAGAGAAGTAGAGAGATGAAAGAAGGAGAGAAGAGAAAGAAAAAAAATTAGAAAGAAAAGAGGTAGTTAAGATAAAGAGAGCAGAGAGGCGAGAAACAACAAGGAGAAAAAGAGAGAAAGAGAGTTTACGAGAAAAAGTAGACAAACAAGAAGGTAAGCGAAGAGAAAGTAGAAAAGAAAAAGAAAAAAGAGAAGTGAGAACAGAAGAGAAAAGGAGGGAAGGAGACAAGAGAAGAAGATGAGAGAAGATGAGAAAGAGAGGTGTACATGAGAAAGAGAAGAAACAGAAAAACGAGAGAAGGAAAACACAGAAAAGAAGTAAGAGAAGGAGAAAAAGAAAAAAGAGAAAAGTAGAAAAAAAAGGGGGGAAAAAAGGGGGGGAAAAAAAAGGGGGGAAAAAAAGGGGAAGGGGGAAAAGGGGGGGAAAAAAAGGGAAAGGGAAAAAAGGGGGGAAAAAAAAGGGGGGGGAAAAAAAAAAAACCCCCAAAAAAGGGAAAGGAAAAAAAAGGGAAAAAAAAGAAGGGGAAAAAAAAAAACAGGGGGGGAAAAAAAAAAAAAAAGGAAAAAGGGGAAAGGGGAAAAAAAAAAGGGGGAAACCCCCCCCCAAAAAAAAAAAAAAAGGGAAAAAAGGGGGAAAAAAAAAAAAAGGGGGAAACCCCGGGGGGGGGGGGAAAAAGAAAAAAAAAAGGGAAAAGGGGGGGAAAAAGGGGAAAAAAAAAAAAAAAAACCAAAAAAAAACAAAAAAAGGGGAAAAAAACCCAAAAAAAAACCCAAAATAAAGGGGAAAAAAAAAAAAAAAGGGGGGAAAAAAGAAAGGCCCAAAGACGGGAAAAAAAAAAGAAAAAAAAAAGGGAAAAAAAAAAAAGGAAAAAACGAAAGGGGGGAAAAAAAAGAAGGGGGGAAAAAAAAAAAAGGGGGGGGAAAAAAAAAAGGGGGGGAAAAAAAAAAAAAAAAAAGGGGGGAAAAAGGGAAAAAAAAAGGGGGGGGAAAAAACCCGGGGGAAAAAGGGGGGAAAAAAAAAAAAAGAAAGGGAAAAAAAAAAAAAGGGGGTTAAAAAGGGGGGAAAAAAAAAAGAAAGGAAAGGAAAAAAAAGAAAAGGAAAATTAAAAAAAAGGGAAAAAAAAAAAAAGGGGAAAAAAAAAAAGGAAAAAACCCCCAAAGGGGGGCCCCCCCAAAAAAAAAAAAGGGGGGGAAAAAAAAAAAAAAAAAAAAGGGGGGGGGGGGAAAAAAAAAAAACCCGGTTTGGGGGGGAAAAAAAAAGGGGGGGGGGGGGGGGGTGGGGCCCCCGGGGGGGACCCCAAAAAAGGGGGAAAAAAAAAAAAAAAGGGGAAAAAAACCCCCCCCAAAAAAAGGGGGGAAAAAAAAAAAAAGGGGCCCGGGGGGGGGAAAAAAAACCCCCAAAAAAAAAAAGGGGGGGGGAAAAAAAAAAAAAAAAGGGGGGGAAAAAAGGGGGGGAAAAAAAAAGAAAAAGGGGGGGGGAAAAAAAAAAAAACCAAAAAAGAAAAAAAAGGGGGAAAAAAAAAAAGGGGCCAAAAAAAAAGGGGGAAAAAAAAAAGAAGGGGAAAAAAAAAAAAAAAGGGAAAAGGGGGGAAAAAAAAAAAAAAAAAAAAGGGGAAAAAAAAAAAAAAAAAGGAAAAAGAAAGAAAAAAGACCCGGAAAAAGGGGGGAAAAGAAAAAGGGGAAAAAAAGGGGGGGGAAAAAAAAAAAAGAAAAAGGAAAAAGAAAAAAAGGGGGGAAAAAAAAAAAAAAAAAAGGCCAAAAAAAAAAAAAAAAGGGGGGGGGGAAAAAAAGGGGAAAAAAACCCCCAAAAAGGGGGAAAAAAAGGAAAAGGAAAAAAAAAAAAAAGGGGGGAAAAAAAAGGAAAAAAAAGGGGGGGGGAAAAGGAAAAGGGGGGGGAAAAAAAAGGGGGGGAAAAAAAAAAGGGGAAAAAAAAAGGGGGGGAAAAAAAAAAAAAAAGGGGGGAAAAAAAAAAAGGGGAAAAAAAAAGGGGGGGGGGGGAAAAAAAAAAAAAAAGGGAAAAAAAAAAAAAAAAAAAAAAAAAAAAAAAGAAAAAAGGGGAAAAAAAAAAAAAAAAAAAAGGAAAGAAAGGGGCCCAAAAAAAAGGGGGGGGGGGGGGGGGTAGGGAAAAAAGGGGGGGGGGGGGGGGGGGAAATTTTAAAACCGGGGGGAGGGGGGGAAAGGGGGAAAAAAAGGGGGGGAAAAAAAAAGGGGGGGGGAAAAAAGGAACCCCCAAAAAAAAAAAGGGGGGGGAAGGGGGAAAAAAAAAAAAAAAAAAGGAAAGGGGGGAGGGGGAGGGAAAACCCCCCAAAAAAAAAAAGAAAGGGGGGGGAAAAAAAAAAAAGGGAAAAAAAAAAACCCGGAAAAGAGAAGAAGGAAAAAAAAAAAGAAAAAAACGAAGGAAAAGAGAAAGAAGAAAAAGTAAAGAAAAGAGAAAAGAAAAGAAGAAAAGAAAAATAAGAAAAAAACCGGGAAAAAGAGAAAAATAAGATAAAAAAGGAAAAAAAGGAAAAGGGGTAAAAAAAAAAAAGGGGGAAAAAAGAAAGGGAAAAATAAAAATGAAAAAAAAAAAAAGGGGGGGGGAAAAGGGAAAAAAATAGAAAAAAGAAGAAATAAACCCCTAGAAGAAAAAGACGAAAAAAGAAAAAAAAAAGGGGGGGGGGGAAAACAAGAAAGAAAGAAAAAAAAAAAGGGAAAAAAAGGGGGGGGGGGGAAAAAAAGGCAAAAAAAAAAAAAAAAAAAAAATAAGGGCCCCCGGCCCCCCAAAAAAGAAAGAAAACCAAAACGTGAAGGCGGAAAGAGGAACCGAGAAGAATAAATAAAAAAAAGAAAAAAAAAGAAGAATAAGAGAAATAAAAATCGAAGTAGAAGGAAAGAAATCGAAAAAAAAAAACGGGGGGAAAAAAAAAAAGAAACAAAGATAAAAAAAAAAGAAAAAAAGGGGGGGGGGAAAAAAAAGATGAGAAAATCGAAAAAGAAAAAAGGGGGGAAAAAATAAAAGGGTATAACAAATCGAGGAAAAACGAAAAACGGAAAAAAAAAAACTAAAAAAGGGAAAAAAAGATAAAAAAAAAAGGGAAAAATTCCGAGAAGGGAGAAAAAACGAGAAACGAAAAAAAAAAGGGAAATAAAGAATAAGTAAATGGAAAAAAAATAGAGAGAAAAAAGAAAAAAAACAAAAAAGAAAAAAATTTAAAAGAAATGAAGAAGAAAAATCAGGAAAAAAAAAAAAACCCCGGGGGGGAAAAAAAAAAAAAGGAAATACGAAAAAAAAATCAGGGGGAAAAAAAAAAAAGTAAAGTTCCGAAGAGAAAAAAAAAGGAAAAGGGAGAAAAAAGGGGGGAGAAGGAAAGGGGGGGGGGGAAAAGGGGGGGGGGGGGAAAAAGGGGGAAAAGAAAAAAAAAAAAAAAAAGGGGGGAAAAACATATAAGAAAAAAAAAAATCACCAGAAAAGGGAAGAAAGGGGGGAAAAAAAAAACGTAAAAATAAAAACGAAAAAAAAAAGAAAATAAAAAAGGGGGAGGGGGGAAAAAAAAAAAAAGAAAAAAAAAAAAATCGAATATAAAGAAAAGTTTAAAAAAACACAGAAAAAAAAAGAAAACGACAAAAAGACCCATAAACGACAAAGAAACGAAAAAACGCAAAACGAAAGAAAAACAAAACGAAAAAAGGGGGGGGAAAAAAAAGAAAAAAAAAGCAAAAAGGGGAGGAAAGGGAACAAGGAAAAAAAAAAATAAAAAAAGACGAGAAAGAAGAAAAAATAAAAGGGGGAAAACCGAAAAACGAAACACAAAACGAGAAAAGAAAACGAAAAAAAAAAAGAAAACTAAAAGGGGGAAAAACACAAAAGGGGGGGGGGAAATAAAAGAGAAACGAACAAAACGACGCCGAAAGACGAGAACCGAAAAAAGCCCGGGGGAAACACAAAAAAAAAAAGGGGGGGGAAAAAAAAAAAGAAAAAGGGGGGAAGAAAAAGAAAGTCACAAAACGAAAAGGGGGGGAGAAAAGAGACAGAAAAAAATCGAAGAAATAAATAAAAGAAAAAAAAAGGAAAAGAAGGGAAAAAAATGAAAAAAGAAATAGAAATCGATAAAAAAAAAAGAAGAAAACGAATAAAAACGAGAAAAAAAAGAAAAAAAAAGAAAAGAAAAAGAAAGTAACGAACGAGAAGCGAAAAAGAAAGATAAACCAAAAATAAAAGACAGAAAAAAAAAAAGGAGACGATAAAAAAAGACGAAAAAGAGAAAAAAAAATAAAAAAAAAGGGAAAAAAAAGAAAAGCAAAAACGAATAAGAAGGGGACAAGAAAACAAAAGACAAAATGAAAAAAAAAAAATAAAAAAAAGGGAGAAAGAAAAAAAAAAGGAGAAACGACAAAAAAAAAGAAAACGAAAGAAAAAAAAAAAAAAATCCGCGAAAAAAAACGGACCGGAAAAAATTCTCCGAAAAAAAAAAAATGAAAATCCGAGTAAAAAAAAACAAGAAAAAAAAAAAAAAAACCGAAAAAAGATACGAAAGAGAAATCGAGAAAAAAAAATAAAAAAAAAAAAAAAGAAAAAGAGAGACGAAAAGAAAAAAAAAAGAGCAAAAAAAAAGAAGAAGAGAAAAGAAAAAAAAAAAGGGAAAAAAAAAAAAATAGAAAAAAGAAAACGGAAAAAAGAAGCAAAAAAAAAAGGACGATCTAAAGAAAAAAGGAAAAGAAAAAAAAAGAAACGAAAAAAAAACGAGAAAAAAAAAAAGGAAAAGAGAAAAAGCAAAAAAAGAAACGGAAAAAAAAAAAAAAAAAAACGAAAAATATGAAAAGAGAAAAAGAAAAAACAAAAAAAAAAAAAGAAAAAATAATATAAAAAAGAAGAAAAGAAAAAAAAAATAAGAAAATAAGGAAGAAACAAAAAAAAAAACAAGAAAATAAAAAAAAAAAGCCGAAAAAGATAAAAAGAGAAAAAATTATACGAGAAAAAAAAAAAAGAAAATAAAAAAATCGAAAAACTCCGAAAAAAAAAATCGAACCGAGATTAAAAAAAAGTAACAAAAAAAGGGGGAAAAAGCCGACAGAAAAAAAAAAAAGAAGAAAAAAAAAGGGGAAAAAAAAATAGAAAAAAGGGAAAAAAAAAAAGAAAACAAAGGGGAAAAGAAAAAAAAAAGAAAGGAAAGCGGAAAAATAAAAAAAAAAACGCACGAGAAAAAAAAAAGGGGAAAGGGAAAAAAAGGGGGGAAAAAAAAAAGAAAAAAGAAAGAAAAGAAGAAAATGTCCCCGGAAGCGAAAGAAAAAAACAAGGGGGGGGAAGAGAACATAGATAAAAAAACAAAGGGGAAAAAAGGGATAAGAAAAGGGAAAAAAAAAAAACCGGGGGAAAAAACAAAAAATCAACGGGAAAAAAAAACGAAGAAAAGGAAAAGGGAAACAAACGAATAGAAATTAAATAAATAAAGGGGAAAAAAAGGGGATCGTAAAAAAATGAAAAAAAAAGGGGCCCAAAAAAAAAAACGAATTTGGTAAAAGGGGGAAAAAAAAAAAAAAAAAAAAGAAGGGGGGGGGGGGGGAAAAGGGAAAAAAAAAAAGAAAAGGGAAGGAACCAAAAAAAGGGGGGCCGAAAAAAAAGAATAAAAAAAAAAAATCCGAAAAAAAAGGGGGGGGAATAACCCGAAAAAGGGGGAAAAAAAAAAAAAAAAACCCCCCATAAAGGGGGGGGAAAAAACGAAAAAAATAAAAAAAAATAAAAAGGCAAAAAAAAAACCGTGAGGAACCGTAAAGAAAAAAAAAAAAAAAAATACGAAAAAGGAGAGAGTAAAAAAAAAAAAAAAAAGAAGAAAAACCGAAGAAAAAACGAAAAAAAAACGAACCGAAAAAAAAAAGAAAAAAAAAAAAAAAGGGGGGGGGAAAAAAAAAAGAAAAAAGACGAAAACAAAGAAAAGAAAAAAAAGCGAAAAGAAAAAAAAAAAAGGAAAAGAAAGGAAAAAAAGGGGGGGGAAAAAAAGAAAAAAGGGGGGAAAAAAAAGAAAAAAAAGGGGAAAAAAAAGGGGGAAACGAAAAAAAAAAACAAAAAAACAAAAACGAAAAAAAAAGAAACCGAGATAAAAAAAAAAATAAAAAACCGAATATGAAAAGACGAAAAAAAAAAAAAAAGATAAAAAAAACCCGAAAATAGATAAAAAAAAAGAAAAAAAAAAAAAAAAAAAAAAAAAAAAAAGTTGAAGATGACGAACGGGAATATAAAACAAAGAAAAAAACGAAAAAACAAAATAAAAAAAAAAAACAAAAAAAAGAAAGAAAAAAATAAAAAAAAAAAAAAAAAAGAAAAAAAACAAACAAAAAAAAAAAAAAAAAAAAAAAAAAAACGAAAAAAAAAGAAAAGAACGAAACAAAGAGAAAAAAATAAAAAAAAAAATAAATAGAAAAAAACGAAAAAAAGGGGGGGGAAAAAAAAGAAAAGAGAAGAAACGAAAAAAGAAAAGAAATAAAAAACGAAGAAAAAAAGAAAAAAAAAGAAAAAAGAAAAAGAAAAAAAAAAGAAGAAAATTCCGAAAAGAAAACGAAAAAAAAGAAAAAAAAAAAAAAAAAAAAAAATAAAAAAAAGAAAAAAAAAAAAAAACGAAAAAAAGAAAAAAAAAAAAATAAAAAAAAAAAAAGAAAATGAAAACAGATTAAAAAAGAAAAAAAAAAAAAAAAAAAAAAACGAACAACGAAAAAAAGAAAAAAACGACGAAAAAAAAAAAAAAAAAACCCTCCGGGGGGGGGGGAAAAAAAAAAACGAAGAAAAGAAAAAAAGAACGAAAAAAACGAGAGAAAAAAAAAGGGGAAAAGGGGGAAGAGAAAAAAAGGGGGGAAACGAAAAATAAAGGGGGGGGGAACGAAAAAAAATAAAGAAAAAGTAAAATTAAAAAAAATTGGGGAAAAAAATAACAAAAAGAAAAACGAAAAGAAAAAACGAATAAAAAACAAAAGAAGAAGCCGGGGTTAAAAAAATAAAAAAAAATCCGGAAAAAAAAGAAATAGGGAAATGAAATGAGCAGAGAAAAAAAAAATAAAAAAACGGGGAAAAAAAGAAAAAAAAAAGAAAAAAAAAGGGAAAAAAAGAAAAAGAAAAGAGACGAATAAAAAAAAAATAAAAACGAATCCGAAAAAAGACGACGAAAAAAAAAAAGGGGGGCCCCAAAAAGGGGGGGGAAAAAAAAAAAATTTGGGGGGGAAAAAGGGAAAAAAAACCCAAAAACCAAAAAAAAAAAAAAAAAAACCCCTAAAAAAAAAAAAAAAAAAGGGGGGGGGGGAAAAACCCGGGGGTCCCGGGGGGGGAAAAAGGGGGGGAAAAAAAGGGGGGGGGGAAAAAAAAAAAAGGGGAAAAAAAAAAAGGGGGAGGGAGGGGAGGAAAAAAAAAAGAAAGGGGGGGGCAAAATGGAAAAAAAAGGGAGGAAGGGGAAAAAAAAGAACAAAGGGGAAAAAGGGGGGGGGGACCCCCCAAAAAAAGGGGCGGAAAAAAAGGGAAAAAAAGGAAAAAAGGGGGGAAAAAAAAAAAAGAAGGGAAAAAACCCAAAAAAAAAAAAAAAAGAGGAAAAAAGGGAAAAAAAGGGGGAAAAAAAAGGGAAGGGCCAAAAAAAAAGGGAAAAAAGGAAAAAGGCAGGGCCCAAAAAAAAAGGGGAAAAAGAAGGGAAAAAAAGGGGGGGGGAAAAAAAAAAAAAAGGGGGGAAAAAAAAAAAGGGGGGGAAAAAAAAAAAAAAAGGGAAAGGGAAAAAAAAAGGGGGGGAAAAAAAAAAAAAAAAAAAACAAAAAAAAAAAGGGGGAAAGGGGGAAAAAAAAAGGGGGGAAAAAGGGGGGGGGGGAAAAAAAAAAAAAAAAAGGGGAAAAGGAAAAAGGAAAAAAAAAAAGGAAAAAAAAAAAAGGGGGGGGGGAAAAGGAAAAAAAAAGGGGGGGAAAAAAAAAAATGAAGGGAAAAAAAAGGGGAAAAAAGCAAAAAAGGGGGCCCCCAAAAAAAAAAAAAAAAAAAAAAAAAGAAAAAGGGGAAAAAAGAAAAAAGAAAAGGGGGGGGGGGAAAAAAAAAAAAAAAGAGGGAAAAGGGGGAAAAAAAGGGGGGGGGAAAAAAGGGAAAAAGGGAAAAGGGGGGGGGAAAAAAAGGGGGGGAAAAAAAAAAAAGGGGGGGGGGAAGGGGAAAAAAAAAAAGGGAAAAAAAAAAAAACCCGGGGGGGGAAAAAAAAAAAAAGGAAAAAAAAGGCCAAAAAAAAAGCCAAAAAAAAAAGGAAAAAAAGGGGGGAAAAAAAAAAAAAAAAACCAAAGGGGGAAAAAAAAAAAAAAAAAAGGGGGGGAAAGGAAAAAAGCGGGGGGGGAAAAAAGGGGGGGAAAAAAAGGAAAAAAGGCCGGAGGGGGAAGGGGGGGAAAAAAAAGAAAAAGGGGGGGGAAAAGGGGGAAAAGGGAAAAAAAAGAGGAAAAAGAAAAGGAAAAAAAAAGAAAAAGGGGGGGGAAGGGGGGGGGAAAAAAAGGTTTAAAAAAGGGAAAAAAAAAAAATTAAAAAAGACAGGGGGAAAAAGGAAAAGGGGGAGGGGGAGAGAAAAAAAAGGGGGAAAAAAAAAGAAAGAAGAAGGAAAAAAAACCCAAAAAGAAATTGGGAAAAAGGGGGGGGAAAAAAAAAAGGGAAAAAAAGGGGGAAAAAAGGGGGGAAAAAAAGGGGGGGGGGGGGGGGGAAAAAAAAAGGGGGGGAAAAAAAAAAGGGGGAAAAAGGGGGCCAAAAAAAAAAAAAAAAGGGGAAAAAAAAGGGGAAAAAAAAAAAAAAGGGGGGGGGAAAAAAAAAAAAAAAAAGAAAGAAAAAAAGGAAAAAGGGGGGGGGGAAGGGGAGGAAAAGGGGAAAAAAGGGGGGGGAAAAAAAGGGGGGAAAAAAAAAAAGGGGGAAAAAAAAAAAAAAAGAGGAAAAAAAAGAAGGGGAAAAAAAAAAGGGGAAAAAAGGGAAAAAGGGAACCCCCAAAAGGGGGAAAAAAAAAAGGAAAAAAGGGGGGGGAAAGGGGGGGGGGGGGGGAAAAAAAAGGGGGAAAAGAAAAAAAAAAAAAAAGCCCGGGGGGGGAAGGGGAAAGGGGGGGGGAAAAAAAAAGGGAAAAAAAAAGGGGGAAAAAAAAAAAAAAAGAAGGGAAAAAATTTAAAAAAAAAAAGGGGGGGGGAAAAAAAAGAAGGGGGGGAGGGGAAAAAGGGGGGGGAAAAAAAAAAAAAAAAAAAAGGGGGAAAAGGGGAAAAAAAAAAAAAGGAAAAAGGGGGGGGGGGGGGAAAAAAAAAAAGGGGGGGGGGGGGAAAAGGGGGGGGAAAAAAAGGGGAAAAAAAAAAAGAAAGGGGGAAAAAAAAAAAAAAGGGGGGGGGAAAAAAAAAAAAAAAGGGGAAAAAAGGGGGGGGGAAAGGGGAAAAAGGGGGGGAAAAGGGGGGAAAAAAAAAAAAAAAGGGGGGAAAAAAAAAAGGGGAAAGGGGAAAAACCCCCCCAAAAAAAAAAAAACAAAAAAAAGGGGGGGGAAAAAAGGGGAAAAGGGGAAGGAAAAAAAGGGGGGGAAAAAAAAAGGAAAAAGGGGAGGAAAAAAAAAGGGGGGGGGGAAAAAAGGGGGAAAAAAAAAAAAAAAAGAGAAAGGGAAAAAGGGGGGGGGCCGGGGGGGGGGAAGGGGGCGAAAAAAAAAAGGGGAAAAAAAAAAAAAGGGGGAAAAAGGGGGGGGGAAAAAAAAAAAGGGGGAAAGGGGGGAAAAAAGGAAAAAAGGAAAAAAAAGGGGGGGGGGGGGGAAAAAAAAAAAAAGAAAACCAAAAAGGGGGGGGAAAAAAAAAAAAAAAACCAAAAAAAAAAAGGGGAAAAAAAAAGGGAAAAAAAAAAGGGGGGCCCCCCCGGGGAAAAAAAAAAAAAGGGGGGGCCCCCCCAAAAAAAAAAGGGGGGAAAAAGGGGGGGGGGAAAAAAAAAAAGGGGAAAAAAGGGGGGAAAAAAGGGAAAAAAAAAGGGAAAAAAAAAAAAAAGGGGGGGAAGGGAAAAAAAAAAAATTTAAAAAAAAAAAAAAGGGGGGGGGGGGAAAAAAAAAAAGGGGGGGGGAAAGGGGAAAAAGGGGGGGGGGTTTTAAAAAAAAGGGGGGGGTGGGGGGGGGGGGCCCAAAAAAGGGGGGGGGGGGGGAAAAAAAAAACCGAAGGGGGAAAAAAAAAAAAAAAAGGGGGAAAAAGGGGGGGGAAAAAAAAAAAAAAAAGGGAAAAAAAAGAAAAAAAAAAGGGGGGGGGGGAAAAAAAAGGGGAAAAAAAAAAAAAGGGGGGGGAAAAAGGGGGGAAAAAAAAAGGGGAAAAAAAAGAAAAAAAAAAAAGGGGGGAAAAAAAAGGGGAAAAAGGGGAAAAAAAAAGGGGAAAAAAAAAAAAAAGGGGGAAAAAAGGGGGGAAAAAAAAAAAAGGGGGGGGAAAAAAAAAAGGGGAAAAAAAGGGGGGGAAAAAAGGGGGAAAAAGGGGGGAAAAAAAAGGGAAAAAAAAAAAAGAAAGGGGCAAAGGAAAAAAAAAAAAAAAGGGAAAAAAAGGCCAAAAAAAAAGGGGAGAAAAAGGGGGGAAAAGGGTTTGGGGGAAAAAAAAAGGGGAAAAGAAAAAGGGGGGGGAAAAAAAGGGGGGGAAAAACGGGGGTTTAAGGGAAAAAAAAAAAAAGCCGGGGGGAAAAAAAAGGGGGAAAAAAAAAAAAAAAGGGGGAAAAAAAGGAAAAAAGGGGGGAAAAAAAAAAAAAAAAAAAAAGGGGAAAAAAAGGGGAAAAAAGAAGGCCCAAAAAAAAAAAAGGGGAAGGGAAAAAAAGGGGGGTTAAAAAAAGAAAAGGGGGGAAAAAAAAGGGGAAAAAAAGGGGGGGGGGTAAAAAAAAAAGGAAAAAAAAAAGGGGGCCCCCCAAAAAAAAAGGAAAAAAAAGGGGGAAAAAAAAAGGGGGCCCAAAAAGGGGAAAGGGGGGGAGGAAAAGGGGGAAAAAAGGGGAAAAAAAAAACCGGGGAAAAAAAAGGAAAAAAAAAAAGGGAAAAAAAAACCCGGGGGGGAAAAAAAAGAGAAGGAAAAGGGGAAAAAAAAAAAGGAAAAAAAAAGGGGGGGAAAAAAAAAAAAAGGGGGGGGGGAAAAAAAAAAAAAAGGAAAAGAAAAAGGAAAAGGGAAAAAAAGGGGGAAGGGAGAAAAAAAAAAAAAGGAAAAAGGGGGGGGGGGAAAAAAAGGGGGGAAGGAAAAAAGGGGCCCGGGGGAAAAAAAAAAAAAAAAAAAAAAAAAGGGGGAAAAAAAGGGAAAAAAAGGGGAAAAAAAAAAAAAAAAGGGGGAAAAAAAAAAAAACGAAAAGGGGAAAAAAAAAAGGGGGGAAAAAAAAGAGGAAAAGGGGGGGGGGGAAAAAAAAAAAAAAAGGGGGCCCGGGGGGAAAAAAAAAAAAAAGGGGGGGAAAAAGGGGGAAAAAAGGGGAAAAAAAAGGGGGGGGGAAAAAAAAGAAAAAAAACCAAAAAAGGAAAGGGGAAAAAAAAAGGGGGGGGAAAAAGGGGAAAAAAGGGGGAAAAAAAAAAGGGGGGAAAAGGGGAAAAGAGGAGAAAAGGAAAAAAAATTTAAAAAGGGGGGAAAAAGGAAAAAGGGGGGAAAAAAAAGGGGGGGAGGGGGAAAAAGGGGGAAGGGGCCCGGGGAAAAGAAAAGGGGAAAAACAAAGGGGCAGAGAAAGGGGGGGGAGGGCGGGGGAGAGGAAAGGGGGAAGGGGAAGTAAGAGGGGGGGGGGGGGAAGAGGGGGGGAGGAAAGGAGCAGGGAAAAAAGGCGTAGGGGGAAAGGGCGAGGGAAGAGGGGAAAAAGGAGAGGGGAAGGAAAAAAAGGGACGGGGGAAAGGGGGGAAAGGGGGGGGGAAAAAAAGGGGAAAAGGGGAGGGGGGAGAGGGAGGAAAAAAGGGGGGGGGGAAGGGAGGGGGCAAAAAGGGGGGGGAGGGAAAAAAAGGGGGGAAAGGAAAAAAGGGGGGGGGGGGGGGGGAAAGGGGAGGGGGGAAAGGAAAAAAAGGGGCGGGGGGGGGGGGAAAAAAGGGGGGGAAAAAGGGGGGGGGGGGAAAAGGGGGAAAGGGGGAAAAAAGGGGGGGGGGGGGGGAAAGGGGAAAAGGGAAAAGGGAAAAAAAGAAAAGGGGGAAAAGGAAAGGGAAAAGGGGGGGGAAAGGGGAAAAAGGGGGGGGGAAAAGAGAGAAGGGGAAAAAACGGGGGAAGGGGGAGAAGAAAAAGGGGGGGGAAAAAAAAAAGGGAGGAGGGGGATAGGAGGCAGAGGAAAGGGAGACGAGAAAGGAAAAAGGAGAAGAAGAGAGAAACAGCAGGAAAGGGTAAAGGTAAGAGAGGGTAAGAGGAAGAACAGAAAGAAGACAAGGATAGAGACACCCTGAAAGAGAGAAAGGGAGAGAAGAAGAAAAAGGGCGGTGAAGCAGAGAAGCCAAAAAGAAAGAGGAAAAAAAAGAGGATAGGGAGAAAGAAAAGGAGCAACAAAGGAGGACCAAAGAGGGAAGCAAGAAGAAAGGAAGGAAAAAAACAAAGAAGGAGAAGGCACGAGAGAAAGAATATAGAAGAGAGGAAAAAAAAGAAAGGGAAAGGAGACAGATGTGAGAGAAAGAACAGAAAGAAGAAGAGAAGAGAAGAAGAGAAGAGGGTAGAGGAAAGAGGAGCCAAAGAGGAGGAGAAGAAAGGAAGAGAACGAATCAGAAAAGGGAGAGAAGAAGAAAGACAAGGAGGAGAAAACGTATAGAAGAGAAAGAAACAGAGAGGAGAACGAGAAAAAGAAGGAAGAAGGAGTTAAGCATAAGAACAAGGAAGAGAAAGAGAGGAAAGAGAAGAGAGAGAGAGGGAAAAAGGGAAAAAAGAAGGGAAGAGAGGAAAAGGAGAAGAGAAAAGTCAGAAAGAAAAGAGGTGAAGAGGACGGAAAATAGGTAAGAAAAGCAAGTGAAAGGAGCAGAAAAAGGAGAAAGAAGGAAAGGGAAGGAAAAGGAAGGGAAGAGAAGAGAAAAGTAGGGAGGTAAGGTAGGAGAAAACAAGAAAAAACGAAAGGAAAGAGAGAGAAAGGGAAAAAGGAGGCAAGACAAAGAGAGAAGGGAAAAGAAACAGAAAGAAGAAGAGGCAAGAGGAGAGGAAGGAACGAGGCAGAGAAAAAAAGCAGGAAAGAACGAAAAAAGAAAGAGCACACGAGGGACAAGCAGGAACAGAAAAAAGAAGAGAAAGAAAGAAAAGGAGAGTAGAGAAGAAAAGTTAGAGAGAAAGAGAGAAGAAGAGAGAGAAAAACAGAAAGAGAGGGTAAGGTAGAGAAAGAAGAGAGTAGAAGAGGAGGAAAGGGGGGGGAAAAAAAAGAAGAGGACGGGAGAAAAAGGAAAAAAGGAAAGGAAAAGGAAGAAGCCACGAAAGCAAAAGGAAAGGAAGAGGAAGGAAAGAGAGGAGAAAGTATAGAGGGTAGGAAAGAGAAAGCGAAGGAAGAAAGATAACAAAAAAGAAAAAGAAGAAAGAGAAAGAAGAGAGAGCGGGACATGCAAAAAGGAGTAGAGAGAGAAGAAAGGAGAAGGGCAAAGGAAGAAAGGAGGAGAGAAAAGAGAGCAAGAAAAGAACAAAGCATAAATGGTAGATGGGAAAAGGAGAGAAGGAAAGAAAATAGTAGAAAGGGTGGGAGTGGAGAGACAGAGGAAAAAGAGAAAAAGAAGGATAGAGGGAAGAAGAGGAAAGGAGGAAAGAGAAAAGGAACGAGAAAGGAGTGTAAAAAGGAAAACCTTAGGGAAACGTAAGAAGAGAAAATGAGCACCAGAAGAGGTAATAAAAAAGGAAGAAGGAGGAAAGAGAAGAGAGGAGAATGAAAAGGAGAGGAGCGAGAAGAGCAAAAAAAGGATGATAACAAAGAAAAAAGAGAGGAGCGAGAAAGAAACAGGAGAGAAGAACACAAAAAGAATAGAAAAAAGGATTAAAAAAGAAGACAGAAGAAAAAGGCAAAGAAAAGACGAGGAAGAAAAGTAAAGGGGTAGATGGAGAGAGAAAAACGAGGAAGGAGAAAAGATAAAGAGCGAAAGAACGAGAAAAGACAAGGAAAGTAAAAACAGAAAACGAGAGAGAGAGCGAGGGGAAAGACGGAAAAGTAAAAGAAGAAAAAGAGGGAAAGGAAGAAAATAAAAGAGAGAAGAAGAGAAAGAAAGAGGTAGAAACGGAGAAGAGAGAAGAGCTAAAGCAGGGAGAGAGGACAGAGAAAGAGCAAGGTAGAAAAGGAAGGGTAGGAAGTGAGAAAGAAGAAAAAGGCAAGAGAGAAGGCCAGAACAAGGAAAAGAGAAAGACAAGAAGAACGAAAGAAGAAGAGGGGTAAGGAAGACAGAGAAAGGAAGGAGAAGATAGAAGGAGAAGACGAAAATGAAAGAAGAAGAAGAAAAGGAAGAGAAGGGAGGAGAAAGAAAGAGAAGGGAAGGAAGCCCCCCCCCCCCCCCCCCCCCCCCCCCCACCCCCCCCCCCCCCACCCCCCCCCCCCCCCCGCCGAAGAGGGAAGAGAAGAAGGTAAAGGAGACAGAAAGGAAGAGAGAAGTATAGAAGGAAGGGAAAGAGGAAAGAAGAAGGTAACAGAAGAGGGAAGATGAAGAGAAGGAAAAGAATAAGAAAGAGAAGGAAGGAGAGAGAAGGAAAAGAAGAGAGGGGGAGGTTCGAAAGAGGGAAAGAAAGGGGAATAGGAAGGATGAAAAAAAGAAAGAAGAGGAGAGAAAGAGAGAAGGAGAAGGGAAGAGAAAGGTAAGAAAGAAGAAGAGAGAAGTAGAAGAGGAGAAGAAAGAAGAGGAAAAGGAAAGAAGGAACGAAGTAAACGGAGGGGAGAGAAGAAAGAATAAAGGGGGAAGTAAACGGAGAAAATAAGAAGGAAGGAAGAAGGAAGGAAAGAAGAGGGGAAGAAGAGGAAGAAAGGCAGTAAGAGGAAATAAGAGTAGAATGAGAGGAGAAGCGGCAGAATGAAGCAGAGAGAGAAGAAATAGAAGAAGGAGAGAAGAAGGAAAGAGAAGCAAGAATTAGAAGGGAAGAAGAAGAAGACGAAGGAAGAAACGGAAGGGAAGGAAGAAAAGGTATAGAAAACAGGAGGACAATGGAAAGAAGAAAAGTAGAAGGAAAAGAAGAAGAAAGAGAAAGAAAGAAGAAGAGGACGAAGAGGAAAAGGGATGAAAGGTAAGAGCCAGAGGTAGGGAGAGAAAAGTAGAAAGAAGAAGAAGAAGAAAGAAAAAGAAGTGTAGAAAAGAAGGCAGAGAGAGGAAGACGAAATAGAAGAAAGGAAGAAGAGAAGAAAAATAGGAAAAAGGGTAGGGAAAGAAAGGTAGAGAAGGGGAAGAAGGAGAGGATGAAAGGAAGGAAGGGAGGGGTAAAGGAATGAAAAGGGAGGAGAAGCAAGAACGCAAAGCAGAAAGGTGAGAGAAGTAAGAAAAAGGGTAGGAACAGAGGATAGAAGGAAAAGAGGCAAATAGGAAAGAAGAGAGGGCAAAGGAAGTAGAAGAAGGAAAAGAAGGTAAAAGAGGAAGAGAAAGAAGACAGAATGTGGAGAAAGGAAAGGAACGGGAAGTGAAGAAAAAGAAGAAAGAGAGAAGAAGTATGAAGAAGAAGAGGAAGGAAAAGGAAGAAAAAAGGGGACAGGTAAAGGAGAGATAAGAGAAGAAAGGGGAAGAAGAAGGAAGAAGAAGGAAGACTAAAGAAGAAGTTAAGAAGAAAGAAGCGCAGAAAAAGAAAAGAAGAAAGAAGGGAACAGAGGTGAGAAAATAGATAAGACAAGAAGTGAATAAGCGGAAGGAAAGAGAAAAGGAAAAAGAGTACGAAAGAGAAGAGAACGAAAGAAAGAAGAACAGAAGTAAGAATAGGGAAAGATATAGAAGGTAGAAAGGAAAAAGGAGAGGACGAAGAAAGAAGTGAAGATGAAAGAGAGAAAGAAGAAGGAAAGATAGAAGAATAGAAGAAGCGAAGGAAAGAAATGAAGAGAAAGAGAGAAAGTAAGGAGGAAGAAAAGAAAGAGAAGAAAGGAGAGGGAAGGAAGGAACAGGGAAAAAGCAAAAGGAAGAGAGTGAAGGAGGACAGAGGGAAGATAGAAAGAAGAGAGAAGAGATTACAGGGGAAATAGGAGAAAAGGAAAGAAAAAGAAAAGGAGATAGAAAAGGGGAAAAGGGCGAAGAGAAAGGAGAGAGAAGAAGAGAGATGGGGTAGTCGAAAAGAAGTACAGGAGACGGGAAAGGTAGAGGAAATAAAGGGCGACAAAGAAGGAGGGACGGAGAAGACGAGAGGAAGAAAGAGAAGGAAAGAAGGAGAGAGAAGAAGAAAGAAAAAGAAGAAGAGAGGAAGGGAGGAAGGGGGAGATAAGGAAAGAGGGAGGGGGTAGGAGGGGAAAAGGGGGGAGGGGAGAAAGAGCCCCGAAGAGAGAAGGGGAGGAGGAGAGAAGAAATGGGAGGAAGGGAAAGGAAGGGAGGGGACAAGAGAAGAAAAGAGATAGAGAAGAAGGGAGGAGGGACGGAGGAGAAGAGGGAAAAGGGGAAAAGAAAGAGAAGAACTGGAAATGAGCGAAGGAAGGGGGGGGCGGGAAAGAAAGAAGGGGTACGGAGCAGAGGGAAAGGAAAGAAAGACAAAGAAAAGAGCAGAGGGGAGAGGAAAAGGAGAAAAAGAAGATGACGGGAAGGGGGAAAAAGGAGCGCGAAAGAAAGCAGAGGGGGAGCAGAGAAGAGAAAAGAAGGAGAAGGAAGGAGAGGGAGAGGAGAAAGGCGAGAGAAAGAAAGATGAGTCGAGGTAGAAGAGAGATGAGGAAGAGGTGAGGAAGAGTAAAAAGGCAGGAGAGAAGGAGAAGAAGAGGAAAGGAAGCAATAAGGGCGACTAGAGAAGAGAGGAAAAGAAGAGCGAGAGGAGAAGAAAGAGGAGGACGGATAAAGCGGGGAGGAGAAGGGAAGGGGGAGAGGGCAGAGGGAAGAAAGGAGGTGAGGAGAGAAGGAAGAAGGAAAGGAGAGGGAGAGAGGGAAAGGCAGAAAGAAAGAGGAGGGGAAGAAGAAAGCGGGGTAATAGAGGAGGGAAAGGGAGAAAGCGGAAAAAAGACGGGGTGGAAGAAGGAAAAAGGAAAAAAAGAAGAAAAGAGAGACGAGAGAAGAGAAAGGAGTAAGAGGGAGGACGTCGAGGGGAGAGAGAGAGAAGAGATGAAGAGAGGACATAGATGAAGAGACGGAGGGGGGACATGCGAGAAGGAGGAGAGGGAGAGCAGAGAGAGGAGGAAGAGAAGAGCAAGTAGCGGGAGAGTAAGGAGTGAGAGCAAAGGTGGAGAGAGGAGGGGTAGAGAGACAACGGCAAGGAGTGAAGAAGTAGAGGAAGGGGAGAGAGGGAAGAGAGTGTAGAGGAGGGAGAGAGAGAAGGAGGAGAAGGGAAAGAAAAGAGGGGAGAGAAGAGGAGAGGGAGGGGGGAAGGGGGAAGGGAAGGGGAAGGAGGGGCGGGGGAAGAAGAAGGGGGAATGAGAAAAAACAGGAAAAAGGGGAAAAAGGGGGGGAAAAAAAAAGGGGGGGGGGGGAAAAAAAAAAAAAAAAAAAATAAAAAAAAAAAAAAA
>JAIWJD010000007.1:1772940-1804427 GCA_022818045.1 Neotoxoptera formosana | reverse complement strand
GAGAGGAGTGAGAAGAAAAAAGGGAAGAGAAAGAGAGAGAAAGAAGAGAGAAAAAAGAAGAGGAGAGAAGAGAGAGAAAGAGAAAGAAGAGAGAAGGGAAGAGAAAGAAAAGGAAGAGAGAGAAAGAAAAGAAGAAGAAGAGAAGACGCGAAAGGAGAAGAGAGAGAAAGGAGAGAGAGAGAGAAGAAGAAGAGAGAAGAAGGAGATAAGAGAGAAGAAAGGGAGAGAGAGAGGAAGAGAGAAAGAAGAGAGAAGAAGAGAGAGAGAGAGAAAAGAGAAGAGAAGAAGAGAAGAGAGAGAAAGAAAAGAGATGAAAGAGAGAAAGAGAAGAAAGAGGAAAGAAAAGAGAAGAGAAGGAGAGAGAGAGAGAGAAGAAGAGGAGAAAGGAAAAGAAGAGAAAGAAAGAAGAAAGAGAGAGAAGAGAGAAGAGAGAGGAAGAGAAGAGAGAGAGGCGAGAGAGAGAAGAGGAAGAGAAGAGAAAGAGAGAAGAGAAAGAAGAGAGAGAGAGAGAGAGGAAGAGAGAAGAGAGAGATAAAGAGAAGAAGGAGAAGAGAGAGAAGAGAAGAAGAGAGAGAAGAGAAAGAAAGAGAGAGAAGAGAGAAGGAGATAGAGAAGAGAGAGAAGAGAGAAGATAGAGAGACGAGAGAAGAAGAAAGAAGAAGGAGAGAGAGAAAAGAGAAAGAAGAGAAGAAGAGAAGAGAAAAGAGAGGAGAGAGAGTAGAAAGAGAGGAGAGAGAAAAGAAAAGAAGAGAGGAGAGAAGAAGAAGATAGAGAGAAGAAGAGAGAGAAGAGAGAAGAAGAGAGAAGAGAGAGAGAAAGAGAGAAGAGAGAGAGAAGGAGAAGAGAGAGGAAGAGAAGAAGAGAGAAAGAAGAAAGAGAGAGAAGAGGAGAAAAGAAAGAAGGAAGAGAAGAGAAGAGAGAGAAGAGGAGAAGAAGAGAGAAAGAGGAAGAGAGAGAAGAGAAGAGAAGAAAGAGAGAGAAGAGAGAGAAGAAGAAAGAGAAGAGAAAGATGAAGAGAGAAAGAAAAGAAGAGAAGAGAGGAGAGGAGAGAGAGAGAAGAGAGAGAGAGAAGAGTAGAGAGAGAAGGAAGAAAGAGGAGAGAAAGAAAGAAGAAGAGAGAAGAGAGAGAAGAAGAAAAGAGAGAGAGAAGAGAGAGAGAAGAGAGAAGAAAAGAGGAGAGAGAAGAGAGAAAGGAGAGAAGAAGAAGGAAGAGAGAGAGAGAGAGAAAGGAGAGAGAAGAGAGAGAGTGAGAAGAAGAGAGGAGAGAGAAAAAGAGTAGAGGAAGAAGGATGAAGAAGAGAGAAGAGTAGAAAGAGAGAGGAGAAGAAGAGAAGAGATGAGAAGAGAAGAGAGAGAGAGAGGAAGAGAGAGAGAAGAAAGGAGAGAGAGAAGAGAAGAGAAGGAGAGAAGAAAGAGAGAAGGAGATAGAAGAGAGAGAAGAAGAAGAAGAAGAAGAGAAAGAAGTAGAGAGAGAGAGAAGAGAAGAGAGAACAAGGATAGAGAAAGAGAGAGAAGAGAGAGAGAAGAAGAGAAAGAGAGAGAAGAGAGAGAGAGGAAGAGAGAGAAGATGAGAACAGAAAGGAGAAGAGAGAGAGGAGAAGAGAGAAGAAGAGAAAGAGAAGAAGAAAGAGAAGAAGAGAGGGTAGAAGAGAGGAGAGAAGAAGAAGAGAAGAGAGAGAAGAGCGAGAGAGAGAGAGAGAGAAGAGAGAAAGAGAGAGAAGGAGAGAGAGAGAAGAGAGAGAAGAGAAGAGAAGTGGAAGAAGAGAGGAGAAGAGAGAAGAAAGAGAGAAGAGAAGAGAAGAGAAGAAAAGAAGAGAGAAAGAGAAAGAAGAGAGAGAAGAAGAGAGAGAGAAGAGAAGAGTAAAGAGAGAGAGGAGAAGAGAGAGAGAGAGAGAGTAGAGAGAAAGGAAAAGAAGAGGAAGAAGAGAAGAAGAGAGAAGAGAGAGAAAAGAGAGAGAGTAAAGGAAGAAGAGAGAAGAGAGAGAAGAGGAGAAGAGGAGAGAGAGAGAGAGAGATAGAAGAGAAAGAAGAGGAGGAGAGAGAAGAGAGAGAGGGAGAAGAGAAAAGAGAAGAGGAAGAGATAGAGAAGAGAAAGAGAAGAAGAAGAAGAGAGAGAGAGAGAGAGAGGAAGAGAGAGAAGAAGAAGAGAAGAGAGAGAAGAAAGGAATGAGAAAGAGAGAAGAGAGAGAGAGAGAGAAGAGAGAGAAGAAGAGAAGAGAGAGGAAGAAAGAGAAAGAAGGAGAGAGAGAGAAGGAGAGAGAGAGGAGAAGAGAAGGAGAGGAGAGAAGAGAAAGAGGAGAGAGAGAGTAGAGAGAGAGAGAAGAAGAGAGAGAGGAGAGAGAGAAGAAGATAGGAAGAGATAGAAGAGAGGAAGAGAGAAAGAGGAGAAGAGAGGAGAAGAGAGAGAGAGAGAGAGAAGAGAGGAAGAAGATAAGAAAGAGAAGAGGAGAGGAAGAAGAGAGAAGAGAGAGAAGAGAAAGAAGAAGGAGAGAAGAGAGAGAGAAACGAGGAGAAGAGAGAAAAATGAGAGGAGAAGAGAGAAGAGAGAGAGAAGGAAGAGAAGGAAGAGAGAGAAGAGAAGAGAAAAGTGAGAAGAGAAAGAAGGAGAGAGAAGAGAAGAGAGAGAGAAGAAAGAGAGTAGAGAGAAGAGAAGAGGAGAAGAGTAGAAGGAGAAGAAGAGAGGAGAAAGAAGAAAGAAGGAGAGAAGAGAGAAGAGAGAGTAGAGGAGAGAAAGAGAGAAGCGAGAAGAAAGTAAGAAGAGAGAAGAGAAGAGAGGAGAAGAGAGAGAAGAGAAAGAGAGAGGAGAAGAGAGAAGAGAGAAGAGAGAGAGAGAGGAGAGAAAGAGAAAGACAGATGAGAGAAGAAGAGAGAAGAGGAAAGAGGAAAGAGAGAGAGAAGAAGAGGAGAAGAACGAAGAGAAAGAAGAAGAAGGGAGAGAAGAGAAGAAGAGAGAAGAGAGAAGAGAGAGAGAAGAAGAGGAGAGAGAGAGAAGAAGAGAAGGAGAGAAGAAAGAGAAGGAGAGAAGAGAGAGTAGAGAGAGAGAGAAGAAAGAGAGAGAGAAGAGGAAGAAGAGAAGAGAGAGAGAAGGAGAAGAAGATGAGAGAGAAGGAGAGAGAAGAAAGAAGGAGGAAAGAGAAGAGGAGATGAAGAGAGAGGAAAGAAAGAGGAGAAGAGAAGAAGGAAAAGAGAAGGAAGAGAGAAGAGAAAGAAGAGAGAGAGAGAGAGAAGAGAGGAGAGGAGTAGAAGAAAGAAAGGAGAAGAAGGAGGAGAGAAAGAGAAGAGAGAAGAGGAGAAGAGAAGAGAGAAGAAGAGAGATAGGAGAGAGAAGAAGAAAGAGAGAAGAGAAAGAAGAGAGAGAGGAGAGAGAGAGAAGGAAGGAGAGAAAGAGAGAAGAGAGGGAAGAGAGAGAGAAGAGAAGAGAGAGAGGAGGAGAGAAGAGAGAAAGAGAAGAGAAGAGAGAGAGAAGAGAGAGACGAGAGAGGTAGAAGAGAAGAGAGAAGAGAAGAGAAGAGAGAGAGAGAAGAGAAGAAGATGAGAGAAGAAGAGAAGAGAGGAGAGAGAGAAGAAAGAGAGAGAGAGAAGAGAGAGAAGAGAAAGGAAGCAGAAGAGAAGAGAAGAAGACGAAAGGGAGAGGAGGAAAAAGAGAGAGAGAAGAGAGAAGAGAGGAAAAGGAGTAGAGAGAGGAAAGAGATAGAGAAGCGAGAGAGATAGAGAAAGAGAAGAGAGAGAGAGAGAAGAAGAGAAAGAGAGAGAGAGAAAGAGAGAGAAAAGAGAGAAGAGAGAAGAAGAGAGAAAGGAAGAGAGAAGAGAAGAGAGAAGAGAGAGAGAAGAATGGAGAGAGAAAGAAAGAAGAGAGAGAGAGAAGAGAGGGAGAGAAGGAGGTAGAGAGAGAAGAAGAGAAGAGAAGAGAAGAGGAAAAGAGAAGAAAGAGGAGAGAGAGAGGAGAAAAAGAGAGAAAGAGAGGAGAAGAGAAGAGAGAGAGGAGAAGTAGAGAAAGAAGAAGAGAGAGAAGAGAAAGGGAGAGAGAGAGAGTAGGAGAGAAGAGAGAGGGAGAAGAGAGAAAGAGAAGAAGAGAGAAGAGAAGAGAAAGAGAGAGAGAGAGAAGAGAAGAAAGATGAGAGAGTAGTAGAGAAAGAAGAGAAGAGGAAGAGAAGAGAAGAAGAAGATGAGAAGAGAGAGAAAGGAAAGAGAAGAGAGAGAGTAGAAAGGGAGAGAGAAGAAGAGAAAGAGAAGAGAAGAGGATAGAGAGACGAGAAAGTGAGAGAGAGAAGAGAGGAGAAGAGAGAGAGAAGAGAAGAGAAGAGGAAGAGAGAGAGAGAAAGAGGAGGAGAGAAGAGAGAGAGGAGAAGAGAAGAGAAGAGAGAAGAGAGGAATAGAAGAGAGAGAAGGAGAAGATAGAAGAGAGAGAGAGAAAGAAGAGAAGAGAAGAGAGAAAGAGAAAGAAGAGAAGAAAGAGAAGAGAAGAGAAGAAGAAGAAGAAAGAAGAGATAGAGAAGAAGAGAAGAAGAAGAGAGAGAAGAGAGAGACGAGAGAGAGAGAAGAGTGAAGAGAGAGAGAGAAGAGAGAAGGAAGTGAGAGAGATGAGAGAGAGAGAAAAGGGAAAGAAGAGAGAGAGAGGAGAAGAAGAAGAGAGAAGAGAGAGAAGAGAAGAGAGAAGAAGGAGAAGAGAAGAGAGGAAAGAAAGAGGAAGAGGGAGAGAGTGAAGAGAGAGAAGAATGAGTAGAGAGAAAGAAGAAGAAGAGAAGAGAGAGGAGAGAGAGAGAAGAGAGAGAGGGAGAAGAGAGAAGAGAGAAGAAGAGAAGGAAGAAGAGAAGAAGAAGAAGAAGAGAGAGAGGAGAGAAGAGAGAAGAGAGAGAAGAGAGAGAGAAGAAGAGAGAAGAGAGAAGAGAAGAGAGAGTAAAAGAAGAGAGAAGGGAAGAGAGAGAGAGAGAGAGAGAGAAGAAGAGAAAGAGAAGAAGAAGAGAGGGAGAGAGTGAGAAGAGAGAAGGAGAAGAGAGAAGAGAAGAAGAGAGAGAAGAGAGAAGAGAGGAGACGAGAAGAGAGAAGAAGAAGAGAGAGAGAGAAGAGAGAAGAAAGAAGAGAAGGAGAGAAAGAGAAGAAGAGAGAGAAGAGGAGAGAAAAGACGAGAAGAAAGGAAGAGAGAGGAAGAAGAGAGAGAGAGAGAGAGAGAAGAGAGAAAGAGAAAGGAGAGAAGAGAGAGATAGAAGAGGAGAAGGAGAGAAGAGAAAAGAAAGAGAGAGAAGAGAGAGAAAGAAGAGAGAGAGAGGAGAAGAAGAATAAGAAGAGAGAAGAGAGAGAGAAAGAGAGAGAGAGAAGAGAGAGAAGAGAGAAGAAGAGAGAGAAAGAAAGAGAGAGAGGAGAAGAAGAGAGAGATGAGAGAGAGAAGAGAGAAGAGAGAGAGAAGAGAGAGTAGAAGAAGAAGGAGAGAAGAGATAGAGAGAGAAGAGAAAGAGAGTAAGAAGAAAGAAGAGAAGAGAAAGAGGAAGAGAGAGAAGAGAGAGAGTGAAGAAGGAGAGAAGAGAGAAAGAGAAGAGAGAGAGTAGAGAGAGAGAGAGAAGAGAGAGAGAGAAGAAGAGAGAGAAGAGAGAGGAAGAAGAAAAAGAAGAAGAAGAGAAAGAAGAAGAGAGAAGAAGAAGAAGAGAAGAGAAAGAGAGAGAAAGAAGAGGAGAGAGAAGGAGAAAGAAGAAGAGAAGAAGAGGAAGAGAGAAAGAGAGAGAAGAGAGAAGAGAGAAGAAGAGAAGAAGAGAGAAGGAGATACGAGAGAGAGAGAAGAAGAGAGAAGAAGAGAAGAGAGAGAGAGAAGAGGAGAAGAGAAGAGAGAGAGAGGAGAGAAGAGGAAAGAGAGAGAAGAGATGAAGAAAGAAGAGGAGAGAAGGAAGAAAGAAGAGAAGAAGAGAAGAGAGAAGAGGAGAAGAAGAGAGACGAGAGAGAGAGAGAGAGAGAGGAGAGAGAGAGAAGAAGAAGAGAAGAGACGAAAGAGGAAGAGAAGAAGGAGAAGAGAAGAGAGATGAGAAGAGAGAGAAGAGTAAGAAGAGAGAAAGAAGAAGAAGAGAGAAGAGGAAAGAAGAAGAGACGATGGAGAAGAGAGAAGAGAAAGAGAAAGAGAAGAAGAAGAGAGGAGAGGAGAGAAAGTGAGAGAGAGAGAAGGAGAGAGAGTAGAGAGAGGAAGAGAGAGAAAGGAGAGAGAGGAGAGAGAAGAAGAGAGAAAGAGAGAGGGAAGAGAGAAAAGAGAGGAGAGAAGAGAAGAGAGAGGAAGAAGAGAGAGAGAAGAAGAGAAGAGAGAAGAAGAGAAAGAGAGAGAAGGAGGAGAAGAAGAAGAAGAGAGAGAGAAAGAAAGAAAGGAGAAGAGAGAAGAGAAGAGAAGAGGAGAGAGAGAAGGAGAGAGAAGAGAAGAGAAGATAGCGAGAGAGAAAGAAGAGAAGAGAAAGAGAAGAGAAAGAGGAGAGAGAGTGGAGAGAGAGAAGAGAAGAAGAGAAGAGAGAGAGTACGAGAGAGAGAGGAGAGGAGAAAAGAAGAGAGAGAGAAGAGAGAGAGATGAGAAGAGTAGAGAAGAGAAGAAGAGAGAGAAGAGAAAGAAAGAAGAGAGAAGAGAGAAGAGAGTGAGAGAGAAGGAGGAGAGAGGAGAGAAGAGAAGAAAGAAGGGAGAAGAGAAAGAGAAGAGAAGAAGACGAGAGAAGAGAGAGAGAGAGAGAGAGAGAAGAAGAGGAGAGAGAGAGAGAGGAGAAGGAGAGAAGGAGTAGAGAGAAGAAGAGAAGAGGAGAGAAGAAGGAGAGAAGAGAGAGAAGAGAGAGAGAGGATGGAGAGAAGAGGGAAGAGAAGAGAGAGGAGAAAGAGAAGAGAAAGAGAGAGGAAGAGAAGGAGAGAAGAAGAAGGAGAAGAGAGAAGAGAGAGAGAAGAGAAGAAAGAGAAAGAAGAGAGAGAGAAGAAGAGGAGAGTAGAGAGAAAGAGAGAAGAGAAGAGGAGAAGAGAAGAGAGGAGAGAGAAGGAAGAAGAAGAGAGGAAAGAGGAGAGAGAGAAGAAAGAAGAGAGAGAGAGAAGAGAGAGAAGAAGAGAAGAGAGGAGAGGAGAGGAAGAGAAGAAGAGAGAGAGAAGAAGAGAAGAAGAGAGAAGAGAGGAGAGAAGAGAGAGAAGAGAGAAGAGAAGGAGAAGAAGGAGAGAAGAGAAGAGAGAAGAGAGGAGAGAGAGAGAGAGAAGAGAGAGCGAGAGAAAGAGAAGGAGAAGAGAAGAGAGAAGCAGAAGAGAGAGAGAGAAGAGAAGAGAGAGAAGAGAAAGAGAAGAGAGAGAGATAGAGGAAGGAGAAGAAGAGAAGAAAGAGAAGAAAGAAGGAGAAGGAAGAAAGAGAGGAAGAGAGAAAGAAGAAGAGAAGAGAGAGAAGGAGAGAGAAGACGAGAGAGAAGGAAAGAGAGAGAGAGAGGAGAAAGGAGAGATAGAAGAGAGAAGAGAAGAGAGAAGAGAGAGAGAGAGAGGAGAAGAAGAAGAGGAAGAGTAGAGAGAAAGAGGAGAGAGAGAGAGAAGAGAGAGAAGTAGAAGGAAGACGAAGAGAAGAGAAAGGAGAGAGAGGAGGAGAGAGAGAGAGACGAGAAGAAGAGAGAGGAGAGAAGAGAGAGAAAGAAGGAGAGAGAAAGAGGAGAGGAGAGAGAGAGAGGAAGGAAGAAGAAGAGAGAGAGAGGAGAAAGAGAGAGAGAAGAGAAGTAAGAAGAGAGAGAAGAAGAGAGAGAAGGAGAAGAGAAGAAGGAGAGAGAAGAGAGATAGAAGAGAGAGAGAGAAGAGAAGAAGAAAGAAAAGCAAGAAGAGAAGAGAGGAGAAAGAGGAGATAGAAGAAGAGAAGAGAGAGAAGAAGAGAGAAGAAAAGAGAAAGAGAGAGAAGAGAGAGAGAGAGAAGAAGGACGAGAGAGAAAGAGAGAAGAGAAAGAAGAAAGAGACGAAAGGAGAGAAGAAGAAGAGAAGAGGAGAGAGAGAGAAGAGAAGAGATGAGAGAGAGAGAAAAGGAGAGAAGGAGAATAGAGAGAGAGAAGAGAGAGAGAAGGGAGAAGAGAAGAGAGAGAGAGAGAGAGAAGAGAAAGAGAGAAGAAGAAGAAAAGAAGAAGAGAGGAGAAGAGAGAGAGAAGGAGAGGAGAAGAGAAGAGAGGAGAGAGAGAAGAGAGAGAAGAAGAGAGGATAGAGAGAGAGGAGAGAAGAAGAAGAGTAGAGAGAAGAAGAGAAGGAAGAGAGAGAGAGAGAAGAAGAGAAGAGGAGAGAAGAGAAAGAGAGAAAGAAGAGAAGAGAAGAGAGAAGAGAGAGAGAGAGAGAAGAGAAGAGAGAGAGAGACGAAAGAAGAAGAGAGAGAAGAGAAAGAAGCGAAGAGAAGATAAGAGAAGAGAGGAGAGAGAGAGAAGAAGGAAGAGAAAGAGAGCAGAAGAGAGAGAGAAGAAGAGAGAGGGAGAAGAAAGAGAGAAGAAAAGAGAGAGAGAAGAGAGAAAGAGAGAGAGAAGAGAGAGTAGAAGAGAAGAGAGAGAGAGAGAGAGAAGAGAAGAAGAGAGAAGAAGAAGAGAGGGAGAAGAGAGAGATAGAGACGAGAAGGAGAAGAAAGAAGAGAGAAGAGAGAGAAGAAGAAGAGAGAAGAGAGAGAAAGAGAAAGAGAGGAAGAAGAAGAGAGAGAAGAGAAAGAGAGAAGAAAGGAGAAGAAGAAGAGAAGAAGAGAGTAAGAGAGAGAGAGAAGAGAGAGAAGAGAGAGAAAAAGAGAGAGAGAGAAGAGAGGAGAGAAGAAGAGAGAGAGAGAGAGAAGAGAGAGTAGAGAAAAGAGAGAGAGAGAAGAGAGAAGAGAGAGAAGAGAGAAGAGAGAAGAGAAGAGAGAAGAGGGAAGAGAGAGAGGGAAGAAGAAGAGAAGAAAGAAGAAGAGGAAGAGAAAGAGGAGAGAGAGAGAGAGAGAGGGAGAGAAGAAGAAAGAAGGCAGAGAGAGATAGAGAAGAGAAGAGAAGAAGAGAGAGGAGAGAGAAGAGGAAAGAGAGAAGAGAGAGAGAGAACAGAAGAGAGAGAAGAGAAGAGAGAAAGGAGAGAGAGAGAGAGAAAGAGAGGAGAAGAGAAGAAGGAGAGAGAGAGGAGAGAGAGAGAGAGGAAGAGAAGAAGAGATGAGAAGGAAGAGAGAGAAGAGAGAGAGTAGGAGAAGAGAGAGAGAAGGAGCGAAGAGGAGAGAGAGAAGAAGAGAAGAGAGATGAAGAAGAGAAGAGAGAAGAGAGAGAGGAGAGAGAGAGAGAGAGAGAGAAGTGAGAGAGAGCGAGAAGAAGAAAGAAGAAGAGAGAAAGAGAAGAGAAGAGAGAGAGAGAAGAGAGAAGAGAGAGAGAAGAGAGAAAGAAGAAGAGAGAGGAGAGCGAGAGAAGAGAAGAGAGAGAGAAGAGAGATAGAGAGAAAAGACAAGAGAGAGAGTGAGAAGAGAGAGAGAAGAAGAGAGAGAGAGAGAGAGGAGAGAGAGAATGAGGAAGAGAGGAAAGAGAAGAGAGAAGGAAGAGAGAGAGAGAGAGGAGAGAGAGAGAAGAGAGTAGAAGAAGAGAGAGAAGAAGAGATAGAGGAGAGAGAAGAGTAGAAGAGAGGGAAGAAGAAGAGAAAGAAAAGAAGAGAGAAGAGAAGAGAGAGAGAGAAGAGAGAGAGAGAGAGGATGAAGAGAGAGAAGAGAGAGAGATGAGAAAGAGAGAGAGAAGAGGAGAGAAGAGAGAGAAGAAGAAGAGAGGAAGGAGAAGAGAAGAGAGAAGAGAGGAGGAAGAGAGAGAGAAAAGAGAAAGAGAGAAGAGAAGAGAAGAAGAGAGAGAGAAGAAGAGAATAGGAGAGAGAGGAGAGAGAGAGAGAGGAGAGAGAGAGAGAAGAAGAGGAGAAGAAGAAAGAAGAGAGAGGAGGAGAGAGAAGAAAAGGAGAGAAGAGAGAAGAAGAAGAGAAGAGAAGGAGAAGAGAGGAAGAGAGAGAAGAAGAGAGAGAAGAAGAAGAGAAGAAAGAGAAGAGTAGAGAAAGGAAGAAAGAGAGAGAGAGAGAGAAGAAAAGAGAGAGAGAGAAAGAGAAGAGGAAGAGAGAAGAGAAGAAGAGAGAAGAAGAGAAAGAGGAGAGAGAGAGAGAGAGGAGAGAGAGAAGAAGATAGAAGGGAGAGAGAAGAAGAGAGAAAGAGAGAGAAAAAGAAGCGGAGAAGAGAGAGAGAGAGAGAGAGAAGAGAAGAGAGAGAGAGAGAAGGAAGTGAAGAAGAGGAAAGAGAAGAAGAGAGGAGAAAGAGAGAGAGAAGAGAGAGAGAAGAGAAGAGAAGAGAAGAGAGAAGAGAAAGAGAGAGAGAAGAGAAAGAAGAGAGAGAGAGAAGAGAAGAAGAAGAAGAAGAGAGAGAGAGGAGGAGAGAGAGAAGAAGAGAAGAGAGAGAGAAGAGAGAGAGAAGAGAAGAGGAGAAGGGAGAGAGAGAGAAGAGAGAGAGAGAGAGAGTAGGAGAGAGAAAGAGAGAGAGAGAAGAAGAGAGAAAGAGAAGAGAAGTAGAAGAGAGAAGAAGAGAGAGAGAGAGGAGAGAGAAGGAAGAGAAGAAGAGAGAGAGAGAGAGAGGAAGAGAGAGGAGAAGAGAGAGATGAAGAAGAGAGAGAGAAGATAGAGAAGAGAAGAAGAGAGAAAGAGAGAAGGAGAGAGAGAGAAGAAGAGAGAGAGAGAAGAAGAAGAAGAGAGAGAAGAGAGAGAAAGGAGAGGATGAGAAGAGAGAGAAGGAAGAGAAAGAGTAGAGCAGAGAGAGAAGAAAGAAGAGAGGAGAGAGAAGAAAGAGAAGAGAAGAGAGAAAGAAGGAGGAAGAGAGAGAGAAAAAGAGAAGAGGAGAAAGAGAGAGAGAGAAAGAGAAGGAAGAAGAGAGAGAAAGGAGAGAAGAAGAGAGAGAGAGAAGACGGAAGAGAGAAGAGAGAAGAGAGAGAGAAAGAGAGAAGAGGAGAAGAAAGAAGAGAAGAGAGAGAGAAGAAAGAGAGAGAGGAGAGAGAGAAGAAGAGAAGGAAGAGAGAGAAGAGAAGAGAGAGAGAAGAAGAAGAGAAAGAAGAGAGAGAGAGAGAAGAGAGAGAAGAGAAGAGAGAAGAGAGGAAAGAAGAGAAGGAGAGAGAACGAGAGAAGGAGAAGAGAGAGAGAAGAGGAGAAAGAGAAGGAGAAGAGAGAGAAGAGAGAGAAGAGAAGGAGAAGAGAGGAAGAGAAGAGAAGAAGAAGAAGAGAGAGGAAGAGGAGAAGAAGAGAGAGAGAGAGAAGAGAGAGAGAAGAAGAGAGAGAAGAAAAGAAGAGAAGAGAGAAGAAGGAGAGAGAGAGAGAGAGAGAGGAGAGAGAGACGAGAGAGAAGAGAGAGAGAAGAGGAAGAGAGAGAAGAGGAAGAGAGAGAGAAGAAGAGAGAGAAGAGGAGAGGAGAGAAGAGAGAAGAGAAGAAGAGAGGAAAGAGGAGAGAGAGGAAGAAGAGAGAGAGGAGAGAGAGAAGAGAGAGAGAGAGAAGAGAAAAGAAGTAGAGATAGAGAAGAGAGAGAGAAGAGATAGAATGAGAGAAGAAGAGAGAGAGAGTGAAAGAAAGAAGAGAAGAGAAGAAGAAGAGAAGAGAGAGAAGAAGAGAGAAGAAGAAGAGAGAGAAGAGAGAAGAGAAGAGAGAGAGAGACAGAGAAGAGAAGAAGGAGAGAGAAAGAAGAGAAGGAGAAGAGAAGGAGAAAGAAGGAAGGAGAGAGAAGAAAGAGAGAAGAGAGAGAAGAAGAGAGAGGAGAAGAGAGAAGAGAAGAGAAGAGAGAGAGAGAAGGAAAGAGAAGAGAAGAAAGGAGAAAGAAGAGAGAAAGAGAGAAGAGGAGAGAAGAGAGAGAGAGAAGAGAGAGAGAAGAAGAGAAAAGAGAAGAGAAGAGAGAGAAGAGAAGAGAGAGAGAGAGAGAGAAGAAGAGATGAAGAAGAAGGAAGAGAGAAGAGAGAAGAGAGAAGAAGAAAGAAGAAGAGAGAAGAGAAGAGAGAAGAGGAGATAAGAGAAGAGGAAAGGAGAGAGAAGAGAGAGAAGAGAGAGGAGAAGAGAGAAGAGAGAGAGGAGAAGAGAGGAAAGGAGAGAAAAGAGGAGAGAGAGAGGAAGAGAGAAGGAGAGAAGAGAAGAAGAGAGAAGAGAAGAGAAGAAGAGAGCGAGAGAGGAGAAGGAGAGAGAAGAGAAGTAGAAGAGAAAGAAGAAGAGAGAAGAGAAGAGAGAACGAAAGAGGAAGAAGAGATAGATGAAGAGAGAGAGGAGAGAAAGAGAGAGAAGAAAAGAAGAGAGAGAAGGAGAAAGAAAGAGAGAAGAGAGAGAGTGAAGAGACGAGAAGAGAGAGAAGAGAGAAAGAGGAAGGAGAGAAGGAAGAGAGAGAGAAGAGAGAGAGAACGAGAGAGAAAGAGAGAGAGAGAGAGAGAGAAGAGAGAGAGAAGGAGAGAGATAGAAGAGAGAGGAGAAGGAAGAGAGAAAGAGAAGAGAGAAGATGGAGAGAGAGAAGAGAAGAGAGAAGGAAGAAGAAAGGAAGAGAGAAGAGAAGAAGAGAGAGAAGAGAGTAGAGAGAGAAGAGAGAGAAAAGGAGAGGGAGAAGGAAGAGAGTAGAGAGAAAGAAGAAGAGGGAAGAAGGAAGAGAAGAAGGAGAGAGAGAGAAGAAGAGAGAAAGAAGAGAGAGAGAGAGAGAGAAGAGAGAGAGAAGAAGAAGATAGAGAGAGAGGAGAGAAGAGAAGAGGAAGAGAGGAAGAGAGAGAAGAAGAGAGAAGAAAGAAGAGAGAGAGAGAAGAGAAGAGAAGAGAGAAGAAGAGAAAGAAGAGAGAGAGAAGAGATAGAGAAAGAAGAAAAGAGAAGAGAGAGAAGAAGAGAAGAGAGATAGAGAGAAGAGAAGAGAAGAGAGAGAAGAGAGAAGAGAGAAGAGAGAGACGAGAGAAGAGAGAGAAGAGAAGGAAGAAGAGAGAGGAGAAGTAGAGAGAGAGAGAGAGGAGAAGAAAGGAGAGAGAAAGAAGAGAGGAGAGAGAAGAGAGAGAGAAGAGAAGAGAGAAGAGAAGAGGAGAGATGAGAAGAGAAGAGAGAGGAGGAAAGAAGAGAGAGAGGAGAAAGAGAAGAAGAGAACGAAGAGAGAGAGAGAGAGGAAAGAAGAGAGAGAAGAGAGAAGAAGAGAGGTAGAAGAAAAGGAAGAATAGAGAAGAGAAGAGAGAGAGAAGAGAGAAGGAGAGAGAGAAAAGAGAGAAGAAGAGAGATAGAAGAGAGAGGGAGAGAGAGAGAGAGCGAAGAGAAGGAGAGAGAGAAGAAGAGAGAGAGAGAGAGAGAAGAGAAGAAAGAGAAGAAGAGAGAGAAGAGAGAAGAAGAAAAGAGAGGAGAAGGGAGAGAGAAAGAGAGAGAGAGAAGGAGAAGAAGAAGAGAGTAGAGAAGAAGAGAGAGAGGAAGAGAAGAGAGAGAAGAAGAGAGGAGAAGAGAGAAGAGAAGAAGAGAAGAGGAGAGAAGAGAAGAGAGTGAGAGATAGAGAAGAAGAGAGAAGAGAGAAGAATGAGAGAGAAGAGAGAAGAGAGAAGAGGAAGAGAGAGAAGAGGAGAAAGGAAGAGAAGAAAGAAGAGAGAAGAGAGAAGAGAGGAAGAAAGAGAGAGAAGAGAGAGAGAAGAGAGAAGAAGCGAGGAAAGAGAGAAGAGAGAGAGAAAGAGAGAAAGAAGATGAGAGAGAAGAAGAGAGAGAGAGCAGAGAGAAGAGAGGAGAGAAGAGGAGGAGAAGAAGAGAGAATGAGAGAGAAGAGAGATCGAAGAGAAGAAGAGAAGAGAGAGAGAAGAGAGAGAGAGAAGAAAGAGAGAGAAGAGAAAGGAAGAGAGAGATAGAGCAGAGAGAGAGAGAGGAGAGAGAAGAGAGAGAGAAGAGAGAGAAGAGAAAAGAAGAAGAGAAAGAGAGAGGAGGGAGAGAGAGAAGAAGAAGAGAGAGAGGAAGAGAAGAGAGAAGAAGAGAGAGGAGAGAAGAGAGAAAGAGAGAGAGAAGAGAGAGAGAAGGAGAGAAGAAGAGTGAGAGAGAGAAGAGAGAAGAGAGGAGAGAAAGAGGAAGAGAGAGAGGAAGGAGAAGAGAAAGAAGAGAAGAAGCGAGAAGGAGAAGAGAAAGAAGAGTAGAGGAAGAAGAGAAAGAGAGAGAAGAGGGAGAAGAAGAGAGAAGAGAGAAGAAGAAGAAGAAGAGAAAGAAAGAAGGAGGAAGAAAGAGAGAGAGAGAGAGAGAAAGAGAGAGAAGAGAGAGAGAAGAGGAAGAGAGAAAGAAGAGAGAGGAGAGAAAGAGAAGAGAGAGAAGAAGAGAAGAAGGAGAGACGAAAGCAGAAGAGAAGAGAGAGAAGTGAGAAGAGGGAAGAGAGGAGAGAGAGAAGACAAGAGTAGAGAGAGGAAGAGAGAAGGAGAAGAGAAGAGAGAGAGAAGAAGAGAGGAAGGACGGAAGAGAGGAGAGAGAGAGAAAGGAGGAGAGAAGTGAGAGAGAGAGGAAGAGAGGAGAGAGAGAAGAAGAGAGAAGAGAAGAGAAGAGAGAAGAGAGAGAAGAAGAGAGAAGAAGAGAGAGAAGAGAGAGAGAGAGAGAAGAGAAGGAAGAGAAGAGAAGACGAAGAGAAAGGAGAGAAGAGAGAAGAAGAGAGAGAGGCAGAAGAAGAGGAGAGAGAGAAGAGAAAAAGAGAGATGAGAAGAAGAAAGAGAGGAGAAAGAGAAGAAGATGAGAAAGAGAAGAGAAGAAGAAGAGAGAAGAGAGAGAGAAAGAGAGAAAGAGAAGAAGAGAGAGAGAGAGAAGAGAGAGAGAAGAAGAGAGAGAAGAGAAGAAAAGAGAGAGAGAGAGAGGGAGGGAGAGGAAGAGAGAGAAGAAGAGAAGGAGGAGAAAGAGAGAAGAAGGAGAGAGAGAGAGAGAAGAGAAAGAGAGGAGAGAGAGAGAAGAGAAGAGAGAAGAGAAGAGAGAAGCAGAAAGAGAGAAAGAGGAAGAAGAGAGAGAAGAGAGAAGAGAAGAGAGGAGAGAGAAAGGAGAGAAGAAGGAGAGAGAGAGAAAGGAGGAGAAGAGAAGAGGATGAAGAAAGAGAGAGAGCGAGAGAGAAGAGAGAAGAAGAAAGAAGAAGAGAGGAAGAGAGAAGAGAAAGAGAGAGAGAAAAAGAGGAAAGAGAGAAAAGAGAGAGAAGAGAAAGAGAGAGAGAGAGAGAGAGAGCGATGAGAGAAAGAAGAAGAGAGAAAGAGAGAGAAGAGGGAAGAAGAGATAGAGAAGAGAGAAGAGAGAGAGAAGAGAAAAAGAGAAGAGAGAAAGAGAGAAGAGAGAAGAGAAGAGAAGAAGAGAAGAAGAGCGAGAGAGAAAGAGAGAGAGAAGAGAGAAAAAGAGAGAGAAGAGGAAGAGAGAGAGAAAAGAAGAGAGAGAAGAGAGGAGAAGAGAAGAGCAGAGAGAAGAGAAAGAAGAGAGAAAGAGAAGAGAGAGAAGAGTGAGAGAGAGGAAGAGAGAAGAAAGAAAGAGAAGGAAGAGAGGAAAGAGAGAGAAGAGGAGAGAGAGAGAGTGAGAGAAGAGAAGAGAGGAGAGAAGAGAAGAGAAGAGAGAAGAAGATGAAGAAGAAGAAGAGAGGAAGGAAGAGAGTAGAAGAAGAGAGAGAAGAGAGGGAGAGAAGAAGAGGGAAGAAAGAAGAGAGGAGAGAGAAGAAGGAAGGAGAGAGAAGAGAGAGAGAGAAGGAGAGAAGAGAGGAAAGAGAGAGAGAGAAGGAGAGAAGAGAGAGAGAGAGAAGAGAGAGAAGAGAGAAGAGGAGAGAAGGAGAGAAGAGAAGAAGAGAGATGAGAGAGAGGGAGAGAGAAGAGAGAAGAGAAAGAAGAGAAGAAGAGAAGAGAGAAGAGAACAGAGAAGAGAGAAGAGAGAGAAGAAGGAGATAAGAAGAAAGGAGAGAGAAGAGAAGGAGAGAGAGAAGAGAGAAGAGGAGAGAGAGAGAGAAAGAAGAGAAGAGAGCGAGAGAAGAGAGAGAAGAGAGAGAGAGAAGAGGAAAGAGAGAGAGAGAGAGAAGAAGAGAGAGAGAAGAGAAGAAGAGAGAGAAAGGAGGAGAAAGAGAAGAGAGAGAAGGGAGAGAGAAAGAAGAGAGAAGAGAGAGAGAAAAGAAGAGAGAGATAGAGAGAGAGAAGGAGAGCAGAGAGAGTAGAAGAAGAGAGAGAGAGAGAGGAGAGAGAAGAGAGAAGAGAAAGAAGAGAAAGAGAAGAATGAGAGAGAGAGAGAAGAGAAAGAGAGAGGAGAGAAAGAAGAGAGGAAGGAGAGAGAGAAGAAGAGAAGAAAGAGAAGAGGAGAGAAGAGAAGAGAGAGAAAGAGGAAGAGAGAGATGGAGAGAGAGAGAGAGAGAGAGAAAGAGAGAAAGAGAAAGAGGAAGAGAGAGAGAAGCAGAGAGAGAGAAGAGAGAAGAGGAGAGAAGGAAAAGAGAGAGAGAAGAGAGAGAAAAGAGAGAGAGAAAGAGAGAAAGAGGGAGAGAGAAGAATGAGAGAAGAGAGAGAGAGAAAGAGAGAGAGAGAGAGAGAGAAGGAAGAGAGGAAGGAAGAGAAGAGAGAGAAGAGAGAGAAGAGAGAGAGAAGGAGAAAGAGAGAGGAGAGAAGAGAAAGAGAGAGAGAAGAAAGGAGAGAGAGAAGAGAGAGAAGAGAAAAGAGAGAAGAGAGAGGAGAGAAGAGAAGAGAGAGATAGAAGAGTAGAGAGAGAGAGAAGAAGAAGAAGAGGAAGAGAAGAGAGAGAGAGAGAGGAGAGAGAGAGAGAGAAAGAGAGAGAATAGGGAGAAGAAGGAGAGAAGAGAAGAGCAAGAGAGAGAGCGAGAGAAGGAAGAAGTAGAGAAGAGAAGATAGAGAAGAGAAAGAGAAGAGAAGAAGAGAGGAAGAGAAGATGAGAGAAGAAGAGAAGAGAGGAAGAAGAAGAAAGAGAAGAAGAGAGATAGAAGAGAGAAGAGAGAGAAGAGGAGAGAGAGAGAAAGAAGAAGAAGAAGAGAGAAGAGAGGAAAAAAAAAGAGAGAAGAGAAGAAGAAGAAAAGCAGAAGAGAGAGAGAGAGAAGAGAGAGAGAAAAGAGAGAGGAGAGAAGAAGAGAAGAGAGAGAGGAAGAGAGAGAGAGAGCGAAGAGAGGAGAGAGAGAGAGACGAGAGAGATGAAGAGGAGAGAGAGAGAGAAGAGAGAAAGAGATAGAGAGGAAGGAGAGAAAGAATGAGGAAGAGAGAGAAGGAGAGGAGAGAGAAAGAAGAAGGAGAGAGAGAGAGAGAGAAGAAGAGAGAGAGAGAAAGAGAGAGAGCAAAGAGAGGAGAAGAGAAGAGAGATGAGAGAGGAAGAGAGAAGAAGAGAGAAAGAGAAAGAGAAGAGAGAAGAAAAGACGAAGAGAGAAGAGAGAAGAAGAGAGAGAGGAAAGAGAAGAGAGATGAGAAGAGAGAAGAAGGAGAGGAAAAGAGAGAGAAGAAGGGAGAGAAGAGAAAAGAGAAGAAGAAGAGAGAGAGAGAAGAAGAAAGAGAGAAGAGAGAGAAGAGAGAGAGAGAAGTAAGAGAGAGAGAAAAGTAGAAGAGAGAAGAAAGAAGGAGAGAGAGAAGAAGAGAAGGAAGAGAGAGGAGAAAGAGAAGAGAAGAAGAGAGACGAAGAGAAAGAGATAGAGAGAAGAGAAGAGAAAGAAAGAGAAGAAGAGAGGAGAGAAGGAAGAGGAGAGAGGGAGAAGAGAGAAAAGAAAGAAAGAGATAGAGGAAGAGAGAGAAGAAGAGAGAGAGAAGAAGGAGAAGAAGAAGAGAGTAGAGAAGAGAGAGAAGAGAGAAGAAAGAGAAGAAGAGAAGAGAGAAAGAAGAGAAGAGAGAAGAGAGAAAGAGAAGTAGAGAGAAGATACGAAGAGAAGAGAGAGAGAAGAGAAGAGAAAGAGAGAAGAGAGGAGAAAGGAGAGGAAAGAAGAGAGAGAGAAGAGAGAAGAGAAGAAGAGAGAGAGAGAAGAGAAGAAGAGAGAGAAGAGAGATGAGAGAGAAGAGAGGAAAGAGAAGGAGAGAGAGAAGAGAGAGAGAGAGATGAGAAGAAGAGGAGAAGAGAGAGAAGAGAGAAGAAAAAGAAGAGAGAGAAGAAAAGGAGAGAGAGAAGAGGAGAAGAGGAAGAGAAGAAGAGAGAGAGAAGAGAGAAGAGAGAAGGAAGAGAGAAGAGAGAGAAGAGAAGAGAGAGAGGAAGAGAAGAGAAGAAGGAGAAGAGGAGAGAGAGAGAAGAAGAGAGAGAGAGAAAGAGAGGAGATAGGGAAGAGAGAGAAGAGAGGAAAGAAAGAGAGAGAAGAGAGGATGAGAGAAGGAGAGAGAGAGAGAGAGAGAAGAAGGAGAGAGAGAGAAGAGAAATAGAGAGAAGAGAAGAGATAGAGAAGAAGAGAAAGAGAGAGAGATGAGAGAGAAGAAAGAGAGAGAGGGAAGAGAAGAAGAGAGAGAAGGAGAAGAAGAGAGAAGAAGAAGAGAACAGAGAGAGAAGAAGAGAGGGGAGAGCGAGAAGAAGAAAGAGAGAGAAAGAGAAGAAAGAGAAGAGAGAGAGAGAAGAGAAAGGAGAGAGAAAAGAAAGAGAGAGAAGAGAGAGAGAAGGAGAAGAGAGGAGAGAAGAAGAGAGAGAAGAGAGAGAGAAAGAAGAAGAGAGAAAGGAAGAGAAGGAGAGAAGAGAAGAGAAGAGAGAGAGAGAGAGGATAGGAGAGAGAAGAAGAGGAAGGAGGACGAGAGAGAAGAAGAGAGAGAAGAAGAGAGAGAGAAGGAGAGAAAGAAGAGAAGAGAGAGAGAAGCGAGGAGAGAAGAGAGAGAGAGACAGAAGAGAGAAGAGAGAGAAGAGAGAAGTAGAGAGAAGAGAGAGAGAGGAAGAGAAGAAGAAGAGAATAGAAAAGTAAGAAGAGAGAAGAAGAGAAGGAAGAGAGAGAGAGGAAAAGAGAGAATAAGAAGAGGAAGTAGAAGAGAGAGAGAGAAGAATAGAGAAGAAGAAGAGAGAGAGAGAGAAGAGAGAGGAGAGAGAAGAGAAGAAGAGAGAAGAAGAAAGAGAGAGTAGAGAAAGAGAGGAAGAGAGTAGAAGAAGAAGAGAGAGATAGAGAGAAGGAAGAGAGAGAGGAAGAGAAAGGAGAAAGAGAGGAGAGAAGAAAGAGAGAGAGAAAGAGAGAGAGCAGAGAAGAGAAGAGGAAGAAAGAAGAGAGAAGAGAAGAGGAAGTAGAGAAAGAGAAAAGAAGAAGAAGAGAAGAGAAAGAAGAAGAGAGAAGAAGAGAAGAGAGAGAGAGAAGAGAGAGAAAGAGAGAAGAGAGAAGAGAAGAGAGAGAGAGAGAGAGGAAGAGAGGAGAGAGAAGAAGAAGAGAGAGAAGAAGGAAGATAGAGAGGAAGAGAGAGAAGAGAGAGGGAAGAGAGAGAGAAGAAGAAGAGAGAAGGAAGAGAGAGAGAGAAGAGAGAGATGAGTAGAGAGAGAGGAGAAGAAGAGAAAGAGAGAGAAAGAGAGAGAAGAGAAGGGAGAGGAAAGAGAGAGAGAGAAAGAAGAGAGAGAGAGAGGAGAGAGAAGAAGAGAAAGAGAACGAGAAGAGAGAGAAGAGAGAGAAGAGAAGAAGAGAGAAGAGAAGAGGAGAGAAGAGAGGAAAGGAAGAGAGAGAAGAAGAAGAGAGAGAGAAGGAGAGGGGGGGAAGAGGAGAATGAAGAAGAAGAGATAGAGAAGAGGAAGAGAGAGAGAGAGAATAGAGAGAAGAAAGAGAAGGAAGAGGAGAGAGAAGAAGAGAGAAGAAGAGAGAGAGAGAGAATAAGAGATAGAGAGAGAAAGAAGAAAAGAGAGAGAGAAAGTAGAAGAAGAGAGAAAGAGAGTAGAGAGAGAAGGAAGAGGGGAGAAAGAAGAAGAAGAGAAGAAGAGAGAAAGAGAAGAGCGAAGAAAGATAGAGAGAGAAGAGAGAGAGAAGAGAGAAAGAGAAGTAGGAGAGAAGAGAAGAGAGAAGAGAAAAGAAGAGAGAAGAAGAGAGAGAGAGAAGAGAGAAGAGAAGAAAGGAGAGAGAGAGAAAGAAGAGATGAAGAAAGAGAGAAAGAGAGAGAAGAAGAAGAATGAAGAGAGAGAAGAGAGAGAAGAGAAGAGAAGAGAAGAGAAGAGAAGAGAAGAGAGAAGAAGAGAGAAGGAGGAATAGAGAGAGAGAGAGAAAAGAAGAGAAGAAGAGAGAAGAGAAGAGAGAGAGGAGAGAGAGGAAGAGAAGAAAAAGAAGAGCGAGAGAGAGAGAGAGAGGAAGAGAGTGAGAAGAGAGAGAGAGAGAGAGAAAGAGAGAAGAAGAGGAAGAGAGAGAGAGAGAGAGATGAGAGAAGAGAGAGAAGAAGTAGAGAGAGAGAGAAGAGAGACGGAGAGAGGAAGAGAGAGAAGAAGAAGGAGAAGAGAGAGAAAGAAAAGGAGAAGAGAGAGAAGAGAAGAGAGAGAAGAGAGAGAGAAGAGAGAAGAAGAGAGAAGAGAGAGAGAGAGAGAGAGAGAGAGGGAAGAAGAAGAGATAGAGAGAGAATGAGAAGATGAAAAGAGAAGAAGGAGAGAAGAAGAGAAGAGAGAGAGAAGAGGCAGAGAGGAAAGAGAGAGAGAGAAGAAGAGGAGAAGAAGGAACGAAAGAGGGAAAGAGGAGAGAAGAGAAAGAGGAGAAAGAGAGAGAAGGGGAGAAAGAGAAGAGAAGTAAAGAAGAGAGAAGAAGGAGAGAGAGAAGAGAGAGAGGAGAAAGAAGGAAGAGGAGAAGAAGAAGAGAGAGAGAGAGAGAAGGATGGGAAGAGAGAAGAGAAGAAGAAGAAGGAAGAGAGAAGAAGAAGAGAAGAAGAGAGAGAGAGAAGAAGAGAGAGAGGAGAGAGAAAGAGGAGAGAGAGAGCGAGAAGAAGAGAGAGAAGAGAAGAAGAGATAGAGAGAGAAGGGAAAAGAGAGAAGAGAAAGAGAAGAGAGAGAGAAGAGAGAAGAGGAAGAGGAGAGAAAGAGAAGAGAGAGAGAGAGGAGAAAGAAGAGAGAGAAGAGAGAAGAAGAGAGGAAGAGAGAGAAGAGAGCGAGAGAGAGAGAGAGAGAAGAGAGAGAAGAGATGAAAGAGAGAAGAGAAGGAGAGAGAGGGGAGAGAGAGAGAGGAGGAAAAGAGAGAGGAGAGGAGAGAGAGGGGGAGAGAAGAAAAAGAGAAGAGGAAGAAGGGAAAGAAGAGGGAGGAAAAGAAAGAAGGGGAGAAGAGAGGGAGAGAGAGAAGAGAAGAGAGAGAGGGGAGGAGAGAAAATGGAAAGGAGGGAGAGAGAAGAGAAGAAGATGGGAGGGAAGAAAAGGGGGAGAAGGGGGAGGGGAAAGAAGGGGGGGAGAAGGGGGGGGAGAGAAGAAGAAAGAGAGGGAGAGAGGAAAGAAGAAGGGGAAGAGAGGGGAAAAGGGAAGGAGAATGAGAGGTAGAGGCAGAGAGGGGATGAAAGAGAAGGGGGAAGAGGGAGAGGGGAAGAAGGGAGAAAGGGGAAGAGGAGGGGAGAAGGAAGAGAGAGAAGAGAGGGGAGAGGGGAGGAGAAAGAGGAGAGGAAGGGGAGGAAGGAGAGAAAGGAGAAAGAAGGGGGGAGAGGAGAGAGAGGGGAGAAGAAGGGAGAGGAGGGAAGAAGAAGAAGGGAGGAGGAACGGGGGGGGGAGGGGGAAAAGGAGGGGAGGAAGGGGAATGGAGAAAGGAAAGGGGAAGGGAGGAAGAGGGGGGGGAGGGGGGGAGAAAGAAGAGAGAAAGCGGGGAACGAAGGAAGGGGGGGAAAGGAAGGGGGAAGAAGAGAGGGGGAAGAAAAGGGGGAAGTGGGAAAGGGAGGAGGAAGAAAAGGGGGGGGGGGGGAGAGAGGGAGGGGGAGAGGGGAAAGAAAGGGGGGGAAAGAGGGGAGGAAGGGGGGAGAGGGGAGGAGGAAGGGAGGAAGGGGGGAGAAGAGGAAGGGAGGGGGAAGGCGGGAAGAGGAGAGAGAGGGGGCAGGAAGGGGGGGGGAAGGAGAGGAAGAAGAGGGGGGAGGAGGGAAGGGGGGGGGGAAGGGGGATGGAGGAAAGGGAGAAGGGAAAGAGAGAGGGAGAGGGGAGGGAGAGGAGGAAAGAAGGGGGATAAGGGAGGGCGAGAGGGAGAGGGGGGGAGGAGGGGAAAGAGGGAAAAGAAGGAAGGGAGGGGGGGGATGAGGGGGGAAGGGGTCGGAAAAAGCGGGAAGAAGGGGGAGGGGGGGGAGAAGGGAAAGGGGAAAGAGGGGAGGGAAGGGAGACGGAAGGAAAGAGGGAGGGGCGGGGGAAGGAGTAGGGGGAGAGGGGAGGAGAGGGGGGGAAGGAGAAGGGGGGGGAAAGGAGAAGAAGGGGGAGAGAAGGGGGGAAGAAGGTGGTGAAAGGAAGAGGAGGAGGAGAGGAAGAGGGAGCGAGAGAGGGGGGTGGAGGGGAGGAGGGGGGAGGGGAAGGGGGGGAGAGGAGGGGGGGAAAGAAGAAAGGAGGAGAGGAAGGGAGCGAGGGGGAGGCGGGAGGGGCGGGAGAGGAGAAAGGAGGGAGGCGAAAGTGGAGTGAAAGGGAAGGAGGGAGAAGGGAGGGAAGAAGAGGAAAGGAGAGAGGGAAGAGGAGAGAGGTCGAGGGAAGGTGAAGGGAAGAGAAAGCGAGAAGAGAAGGGAGGAGGGAGAAGGAAAGGAAAGGAAAGAAGGGGAGGAGTGAGGGAGGAAGAGGCGAAAAGAAAGGAAGGAGGGGAGAAGTGAGGGAGAGGGAGGAGGAGGAGAGATGGGGGAGAGGGGTAGAGGAGAAGAAGGGAGGGTGAGAGTATAAGAACAGAGGAGAGGGAAGGAAAAAAGGAGGGAGGGGAATGAAGGAGGGAGGGGGACAGGAAGAGGGGAGTGGGGGAGGGAAGGAGCAAGGGGAGAGGGTGGGCAAGGGATGGAGAGGGAGAGGAGAAGAGGGAGAGGAAAGAAATGAAGAAGAAGGAGGGAAGCAGGAGAGGTAGGGAGGAAAGGGGGAGAGGAGGAAGAGAAGGGGGAAAGAAGGAGGATAAAGTGAGGAGAGGGTGAGAGGAAAGGAAAGTAATGGGAAGAAGGGAGAAAAGAGAAGAGAGGAAGGAAGAAGGGACAGAGGAAGGAAAGGAGAGGGAAAGGGAATGGGAAAGAAAAAAGGAAGAGAGGAGTCAGGAAGGGGAGCAAAGGGAGGAGAGGAAAGGGAGGGAGAGTGCAGAAGAATAGGGGGGGAAGGAGAAAATGGAAGGAGAGGAGGAGAGAGGTAGAGGGAGGGGATGGAGAGGAGAGTGGGGAAAGGAGAGAGAATGAAAACGGGAGGAAGCGAGGGGGCGGGAAAAAGGGGATAGTGGAGGGGGGGAGAGACGGAGACAAGGAAAAGAGGAGGAAGGGAAGGAAGAGGGAGAAAGGAGGGGAGAGCGGGAGGTAGGAGAAGAAGAACGAAGAGCGAAGGAAGAGAGGCGGAGATAAAAAAGGAAGAGAGGGTAAAGAGAAAGGGGAGCAAAGAGGAGGGGAGGAGGAGAAGGAAAGAGAGAATACGGGAAAGGGAGAGGAGAGACAGGGAAGACAAAGAGAGGGGGAGGGGGAGGAGAGAGTAAAGAAGGAAGCGAGAGAGTATGAAAAGGCAGAGGAACGGAGAAAGGGGAGTTGAGAGAGGATGACGAGTGAGAGGAGAAGAGAAGGAAGAGGAAAAGGAGAACTGAGAGGGAAGGAGGGAAGGGAGTGAGAAGGAGAAGAGAGAAGGGAGGGAAAGGAGAGGAGAGGAGGAGATAGAGGGGAAGGGAGAGAAGGGGAAGAGAGAGAGAAAGGGGGGGTGGAAGAACGGATAGAAAAGAGGGAGCGGAAGAGGGGAGAAGAGCAGAAGGAGGAAGGAGGAGGAAGAGAAGGAGGAAGGTAGGGGGAGGAGTAGAGAAAAGTAGGGAGAGGGGGAGAGAGGATGAGGAGAGGAGAGGAAGGGAGAAGAAAAAAGAGGGAAGAAAGGAAGAAGAGAAGAGAGGAGGAAAAAGAGAGGGAGAGAAGGAAGGAGAGGGGGGGTGTGAGAGGAAGGGAGAGAAAAAAGGGGAGAGTGGAGAGGAGAGAGAAGTAGAGTAGGGAGGAGAGAAGAGGAAAAGGGAAGGAGAGAAAGATGAGGAGGAGAAAGGATGGATGAGAGGAGAGGAAAGGGAGAAGTTGGGGGGAAAGGAGAGAGGAAGGGAGAAAAGAGGGAAGGGAGAATGGGTGTGAGAGAGGGGAAAGAAGAGAGGAGGAAGAAAGGGGAGAGGAGAAGAGAAAAAGGGGGAAGAGGGGAGAAGAGGGGGCAAGGAAAGGGAAAGGAAGAAGGGGAGAGAGAGATAGAGAAGGAGGGGGGTGGAGATAGGGAGAAACGAAAAGAAGAAGAGGGGAGGAAGAGAGGAAGAGAGGAAAAGAGGAGAGGGGGGAGAGAAGACGGAGGAAGAAAGAGACAGTTGAAAGGAGAGGAGAGGAGAAGGAGGGAGAAGTGAGAGAGAGAAGGGAAGAGGGAAGGGAGGGGAGGAAGGGGAAGAGAAAAGTGGAGGAGAGAAGAGGGGAGGAAAAGAGATGAGTGAGAGAGGAGGAAGAGAGAGAGTAGGGAGGGAGAAGAGGGGGGAAGGAGAGAGAGGAGGGGAGGGAGAGGAGGAGAGGAAAAAAGGGGAGAAGGAGAGGAGGAAGGAGAAGAAAGACGAGGAGGAGAGGAGAAAGGGGGAAAAGAAGGAAAAGATGGATGGAGGAATAGAGAAAGGAGAGCAAAGAGGAGGGGAGAGGAAGGAGAGAGGAGAAGAGTGAGGAGGAGAGGAGGAAAGAGGGGGAGAAAAAGAGAAAAAGAAGAGAGAGAGAGGAGAGGGGAAAAGAGAGGAGAAGGAGGAGGGAGAGAGGGAGAGGGAGAGACAGGAAGGGGGGAGGGAAGAAGGAGAGGTGAGAAGAAGCGAGAGAAGGAGAGGTAATCAAGATGGAGGAGAGAAAAGAGGAAGAGGAGTGAGGGGAAAGGGGGGGGACGGAGGGAGGGGGAGGAAAGAGAGAGAGAGAAAGAGAGAAGGGCGAGAAAGGCAAAGGGGAGGGAAAGAGAGAGAGGAGAAGAGGGAGGGAGAGGAGAGGGAGGAAAAGGGAGTAAAGGGAGGGGAGGAGAGGAGATAGGGGGAGAGGGTGGGTGAGGAGCGGAAGAGGAGTGGAAAAGGAAAGTGAGAGAGAGAGGGAAGGGAAGGAGAGGGGAGGCGAAAAGAAAAGAGGAGAGAAGGAAAGGAAGAAGAGAGAAGGAGAGAGAAGGAGAGAGGGGAAAAGGGAGAGAGAAAAGAAAAGGGAAAGAGGAGGGGGACAGAGGAAAGGGAGGGAGAGGAAAAAGGGGGGGGGTAAACAAGAGGAAGGGGGGGAAAGATAAGAAGAGGGAAGAGGAAAGGGAGAAGAGGAGAGAGAATGGAAGTGAAAGGGGAGAAAAGAGAAAATAAAGAAGGGGTGGAGGTTGAAGAGGGGAGAGGAAGAAAGGGAGAAGAGAGAAGGGAGAGAGAGATTGTAAGAAGAAGAGGATGGAAGAAGCAGAATAAGGAAGGAATGAGGAAGAGAAAGGAGATAGAAGGGAGGAAAGAGAGAAGAGAAGAAGGGTAGAAGGAGGGACAGGATGAGGAGGAAGAGGTAGGGAGAGGAGGAAGGAAGAGAAGGGAGAGGGTAAGAGGGAGAGGGAGAGGGGGAAGGAGGAGGAGAGGGAAAGAAAAGGAGGGAAGGAGAAGAGGAAAAGGGAAGAAGAAAGGAGGAGAAAAGAGAAGAGGAAGAAAAAGAAAGGAAAAAAAGGAAGAAAGAAGAAAAAAAGGAAAAAAAAAAAAGAAAAAAAAGAAGAGAGGGAAGAGAGAAAGGAAAGGGGGGGAGCGAGGAGGGGGGAGGGAGAAGAAGGCCGGAGGACGGGGGTACTCACTGGGAGTTGCGATGGGGGTGCAGGTGGGCGTGGGGGCGGAGGAGCAGGACGGGAGGGGGAGCGCGGACGTGTGGCGGGGGAAGAGGGAGATGAGAGAAGAGGGGGTGGAGAGAAGAGAGGAAGAGGGGGAGGAGTGCGGGGAGGGGGGGGGAGTCAGCACGGGGGGGGGGGGGGGAGGGGGGGGGGTGCGGGGTGGAGGGGGGGCGGGGGCGGATGAGGGGGGGGGGGGGGAGGGGGTGGGGGGGGGGTGGGGGGGGGGGGGGGAGGGGACGGAGGGGGGGGGGGTGGAGACGGAGAGGGGGGGGGAGATGGAGGGAGGGGGGGGGGGGCAAGGGGGAGAGGGTGGGGGGGGGATGTAATACGGGGGGACGAGGGGGACGCGAGGGGGGGGGCGGGGGTGGGGGGGGGGGGGGGGGAAGGGGGGGGCCCGTGCGCGCCGCGCAACAGGGGGGGGGCGGGGAGCAGGACACGGAGAGCCGAAGGGGTGGCGGTGGCGAGGGCGGGGCTGGGGGGCGGGGGTGCGTGGGGTGCGGGTGTGGTGGACCAGGGGAGGAGGGGGGGGGGAGTGAGGGGGTCGGGGGCGGAGGGGTGGCGGGAAGTGTGGGGAGTAGGGCGGGCTTGGTGGGGCCGGGTGGCGGAGAAGGGGGGGAGGGGTGGGAAGAGGGACCGGGGGGGGTGCAGGGGGGAGCCCGGCCAACTCGCCAGGCGGCGTCAGGTGTATGCGGGGAGCGCCCGGGGGCAAATAGTGAGATGGCGCTGAGGGGGCGTTGGACGGTGGAGGGAGGAGGGGGGAGAGGGGGTCAGGGAGGAGCACGTGGGCGGTCAGAGTGGGGGGGAGCGCAGCCGGGGGCCAAGGGGAGTGGAGGACAAGTTAGCGGCTGGGGAGCATGACGGGGGTGCGGAGTGGGGGGGGGGGCGGGCGCGGTGGGGGTGGGGGAGGGCGGGCGCGGGGGGGGGGGGGGGGAGTGGGGGGGGGGGGTGGGCGGCGGGGGGGCGGGTGGGGGCCGGAGGGCGGGGAAAGGGGGGGAGTGGGCGGGAGCGGGGGTGCGGGGGGAGGGGGGGGGTAAGGGGGAGGCTGAGGGGGGGGGGAGAGGGAGGTAGGGAGGCATACTAATGGGGAGGGGGGGCGGGGGGCGGGGACCGGTGGGGGGGGAATGACGGCGGGTGGAGGGGGGGGGGGGGGACAGGGGGGGGGGGGGGGGAAACAAAGGGGGGGGGAGGGGGGAGACGAGGAGAGAAGGCGGGGCGGGGGGCGGGGGGGAGGGAGGGGGGCGGGGGAGGAGGGGGGGGGGGGGGCGGGGGGGCGGAGGGGGGGGGGGGAGAAGGGGGGAAACGGGGGGGGGGGGGGAGGGGGGAGGGGGGAAGGGGGGGGGGGAAGGGGAGGGGGGGTTAGGGGGGGAGGGGGGGGGGGGGAGGGGGGGAGGTGGGGGGGGGGGGAGGAGGGGGGGAGGGGGGGTGGGGGGAAGAAGGGGGGGGATGGGTGGGGGGGGGAAGGGGGGGGGTGGGGGGGAGAAGGGGGGGGGGGAGGGGGGGGAGGGGGAAGGGGGGGCGGGGGGGGGGGAAGGGGGAGGCGGGGGGGCGGAGGGGATGGGGGGGGGGGGGGGGGAGAGGGGGGAGGGGGGGGGGGGGGGGGAAAGGGGGAGGGGGGGGGGGGGGGGGGGAGGGGGGAAGACAGGGGGGGACGGGCAGGGGGGGGGGGGGGGAGGGGGGGGGCAGGGGGAACAGAGGGAGGGGGGGGGAGGGGGGGAGGGGGGGGGGAGGGGGGGCGGGGAGGGAGTGGGGGGGGGGGAGGGGGGGGAGGGGGGAGGGGGGGGGGAGGGAAGGGGGGGCGGGGGGAGGGGGGGGGGGGAGAGGGGGGAGTGGGGGGGGGGGGGGGGGGGGGGGGGAGGGGTGAGGGGGGCAGGGGGGGGGGGGAGGGGGAGGGGGGGGGAGGGGGGGGAAGGACGGAGGGGGGGGGGGGGAGGGCAAATGGGGGGAGGGGGGGGGGGGGGCAGGGGGGGCGTGGGGGAGGGGGTGGGGGGGGGGGGGGGGGGGGCAGGGGAGGGGGGCTGAGGGAAGGGGGGGAGGGGGGGGAGGGGGGAGGGGGGGAGGGGAGGGGGGAGGGGGGAGAAGGGCGGGGGGGGGGAGGGGGGGATGCGGGGGGGGAGGGGGGGGAGGGAGGGGGGGGAAGGGGGAGGAGGGGGGGGGGGGAGAGGGGCGGGGAGGGGGAGGAGGGGGGGGGGGGCGGGAGGGGGGGGGGGGGGGGGAGGGGGAGGGGGGGGGGGGGGGGGGGGCGAAGGGGGAGGGGGGGGAGGGGGGGGGGGGAGGGGGCGCGGGGGGGGGGAGGGGGAAAGGGAGGGGGGCGAGGGGGAGGAGGGGAGGGGAGGGGGGGGGGGAGAGGGGGGGGGGGGGGAGGGGGGAGGGGGGGGGGGGGGGGGAGGGAGGCGGGGGGGGGAGGGGGGAGGGGGGAGGGGGGGGGAGGGGGGGGGGGGAGAGGGGAGGGGGGGAGGGGGGGGGGGGGGGGGGGGAGGGAGGGGGGGGGAGGGCGGGGGGGGGAGGGGGGGAGGCTGGGGGGGAGGGGGGGGGAGGGGGGGACGGGGGGGCGAGGGGGGGGAAAGGGGGGGGGGGGGGGGGGAGGGGGGGGGGGAGGGGGGGGGAGGGAGGGGGGGGGAGGGGGGGGAGGGGGGGAGGGGGGGGGGAGGGGGGGGGGGGAGGGGGGAGGGGGGGGGGGAGGGGGGGGGAGGGGGGGGGGGGGGGGGGGACAGGGGGGGGGGGAAGGGGGGGGGGGAGGGGGGGGGGGGGGGGCGAGGAGGGAGGAAGGGGGGGCGGGGGGGGAGGGGGGGGGGGGGGGAGGGGAGGGGGGGGGGGGAGGGGGGGGGGGAAAAGGGGGGAGGGGGGAGAGGGGGGAGGGGGAGGGGGACGGGGAGGGGGGAGGGGAGGGGGGGGGGGGGGGGGGGGGCAGGGGGGGGGGAGGGGGGGGGGGGGAGGGGGGGGGGCGGGGGGAGGGAAGGGGGGAGGGGGGGGGGGGGAGAAAGGGGGGGATGGGGAGAGAGAGGGGGGGGGGGGGAAGGGAGGGGCGGGGGGAGAGGGGGGGAGGGAGGGGGGGGGGGCGGGGGGGGGGGGGAGGGGGGGGAAGGGGGAGGAGGGGAGGGGGGAGGGGGGGGGGGGAGGGGGAGGGGGGGGGGTGGGGAGGGGAGGGGGGGAGGGGAGGGGGGGCGGGGGAGGGGGGAGGGGGGGGGGGAGGGGGGGGGGGGGGGAGGGGGGGGGTGTGGGGGGGGGGGGAGGGGGGGGGGAGGGGGGGGGGGAGGGGGGGGAGAGGGGGGGGGGGGGGGGGAAGGGGAGGGGGGGGGGTGGGGGGGCGGGAGAGGGGGGCGGGGGGGGAGAGGGGGGGGGGGGAAGGGGGCGGGGGAGGGGGAGAGGGGGGCGGGGGAGGGGCGGGGAGGCGGGGGGGGAGAGGGGAGGGGGGGGGGGGAGGGGGGAGGGGGGGGGAGAGGGGGGGGGGGGGGGGAGGGGGGCGGGGAGGGGGGGGGGGGGGGAGGGGGGAGGCGGGGGGGGGGGGGGGGGAGGGGAGGGGGGGGGGGAGGGGGGGGAGGGGGGGAGGGGGGGAGGGGGGGCGAGGAGGGGAGGGGGGAGGGGGGGGGGGGGGGGAAGGGGGGGGGGAGCGGGGGGGGGGGGGGGGGGGGGAGGGGGAGGGAGGGGGGAGGGGGGCGGGGGGGGGGGGGGGGGGGGGGGGGGGGGGGGTGAGGAGGAGCGGGGAAGGGGGGGGGGGAGGGGGGAGGGGGGGGGGGGGGGGGGAGGGGGGAGGGGGGAGGGCGGGGAGGGGGGGGGGGGGGTAGGGAGGGGGGGGGAGGGGGGGGAGCGGGGAGGAGGGGGGGGGGGAAGGGGGAGGGGGGGGGGGGGGGAGGGGAGGGGACGGGGCGGGAGGGGGGGAGGATGGGGGGGGGGGGAGAGGGGGGGGGAGGGGAGGGGGGGGGAGGGGGGGAGGGGGGGGGGGGGGAAGGGGAGAGAGGGGGGGAGGGGGGAGGGGGGGGGCGGGGGAGGGGGGGGGGGGGGGGGGGGGGGGGGAGGGGAGGAGGGGAGGGGGAGGGGAGGGGGGGAGGGGGAGATGGGGGGGGGGAGGGCGGGGGAGGGAGGAGGGGGGGGGGGGTGGGAGGGGGGGGGGAAGAGGGGGAGGGGGAGGGGGGAGAGGGTGGGGGGAGGGGGGGAGAGGAGGGGGAAGGGGGGGGAGGGGGAGGGGGGGGCGGGGGAGGGGGGACAGGGGGGGGAGGGGGGGGGAAAGGGGGAGGGCGGGGGAGGAGGGAAGGGGGGGGGGTCGAGAGGGGGGGGAGGGGGGGAGGAGGGGGGGGGAGGGGGGGGGGGGGGAGGGGGGGAGGGCGGGGGGGGGGGAGGGGGGAGAGGAGGGGGGGGGGGGGGGGGGGAGGGGAGCGGGGGGAAGGGGGGGAGGGAGGGGGGAGGGGGGGGAGGGGGGGCGGGGGGAGGGCGGGAGGGGGGAGGGGAGAAGGGGGGGGGGAAGAAGAGGGAGGGGGGGAAGGGGGGGGTGAGGGGGGGGGGGCGGGGAGGGGGGATGGGGAGAGGGGAGGGGGGGAGGGAGGGGGGGGGAGGGGGAGAAGGGGGGGGGGGAGGGGGAAGAGGGGGGGGGAGGAGGGGGGAGAGGGGGACGGGGGAAAGGGGGGGAAGGCGGGGGAGGGGGAGAAGAGAAGGGGGGGAAAGGAGGGGGTGGGGGGGGGGGGGGGGGAGGGGAGGAGGGAGGGACAGGGGTAAGGGGGGGGTGGGGGGGGAGAGGGTGGGGATGGGGGGGGGGAGGGGGGAGGGGGGGGGGGGGGGGGGAGAGGGGAGGGGGGAAAGGGGGGGAGGGGGGGGGGAGGGGGGGAAAGGGGGGGGGGGAGGGGGAGGAAGGGAGGGGAGGGGGGGGGGAGGGGGGGGGGGGGGGGGAGGGAGAGGGGGGAGGGGAGGCCGGAGGGGGGGCGGGAAGGGGGGGGGGGGGGGGAGGGGGGAGGGGAGGGGGGGGGGGGGGGGAGGGGCTGGGGGAGGAGGGGGGGGGGGGGGGGAGGGCGGGGGGGGGGAGGGGGCGGGGGGAGGGGGGGGCAGAGGGGAGGGAGGGGGAGAGGGGCGGGGGAAGGGGGGGAAAGGGGGGGGGGACGGGGGGGAAAAGGGGAGGGTGTGGGGGGAGAGGGGGGGGAAGAGAGGAGACGGGGGGGGGGGGAGGGGGGGGGAAGGGGGGGGAGTGAGGGGGGGGGGGGGAGGGAGAGGAGGCGGGAGAGGGGGGGGGAGGAAGGGAGGGGGGGGGGGCCGGGAGGGGGGGGTGGGGGGGGGAGGGGGGGAGGGGGGGGAGGGGGGGGGGAGGGGGGAGGGAAGGGAGGAAAGGGGAGGGGGGGGGGAGGGGGAGGGGGGAGGAGGGGGAAGGGGAAGGGGGAGGGGGAGGGGGGGAGGCGGGGGGGGATGGGGGGTGGGGGGGGGGGAGGGGGGGAAAGGGGAGGGGGGGGGGGGGGGGGCGGGGGGCAAGGGGGTTGGGGGAAAAGGGGAGGGGGGGAGGGGAGGGAGAGAGGGGGGGGACAGGGGCGGGGGAGGAGGGAAAGGGGGGAGTGGGGGTGGGGGGGAGAGGGGGAAAAGGGGCAGGGAGAGGGGGGGGGAGGGGGGGGGGGCGGGGGGAGGAAGGGGGGGAGGGCGGGGGGGGGGCGGGGGGAAGGGAGGGGGAGGGGGGGGGAGAGGTGGGACGGAGAGGGGGAGAGGCGGGAGGATGGGAAGAGAGGTGGGGTGAAGGGGGGGAGGATCGAGGAAGGGGGATGGG
>JAIWJD010000007.1:1756626-1772840 GCA_022818045.1 Neotoxoptera formosana | reverse complement strand
TAAGATAAAATAGAAAGAAATTTTGTTAGTTTAGTTTTTTTAAAAATAGATAAAAATTAGAAAGAATTAAAAAAAAAAAAATTTTTAAATTAAAAAAAAGATTATAAAAAATTATTTTAGTAAAAAATTTTTTAACATTTTTTGTAAATTAAAAATAAAAAAAGATTTTTAAAATTTTTTAGAAGAATAAAAATTTTTTTAGAGAAAGTAATAGAAGAAAGATTATTTTTTAAAATTTTTGAAAAGTTAGTTTAATTAAAAGAAAATTTTTATTTAAAATAGATATTTTTTTAATAAAAATTTTAAGGTTGTTTTTTAAATAGTAATTTTAGTAGTAAAAAAATTTAGATAGTTTTTAAGAAGTTTATTAAGATATTAAAATTAGATGGAAATTAAAAGAAGAAAAAAGTTAGTATTTTTGATAAAATTTATTAAAAGTAGGGAAAGAAGAGAAAGATTTTAGTTTTTATTTAGTTTATAGAGATTAGAAAGATATTAGTTAGGAAAAATTTTAAAGTTTTTAAAGATTAGAAAAAAGTGTAGTTTTGTTTAAAATTTAAAGTAAAAGAAAGAAAATTTTAGAAAGGGAAATTAGTAAAAAGATTTTTTTTATTTTTTTTTTTTAAAAAAAAAAATTTTTTTGTTAGAATTTTAGAAAAGTTTTTAAGAATTGGGGAGAAAAAGGAAAAAAATTTTTTTTAGAAAAAATTTGATTGTTAAATAAAAAAAATTTAAGTTTTTAGTTAAAAAAGTTTTTTAAAAATTAGTTTTAGAAGGGTTAAAAAGAAGTTTAGAAAAAAAAGTTAGTAGAAAAAAAAAAATTATAGAAAAGATTAAAAATATATTTAATTTTTTTTAGAAAATTAGTTAATTGGGTAAAGTTTTGGGTTTAAAGATTTTATTTTTTTAGTAGAAGATGATAGATAGATATAGAACTGGATAGTAGATATTAGTTAGTAGTTTATTTATTCTTTAAGATTGGGAAAAATGAGTTATTTTGATATAGTAAGGAGTTAGTTTAGTAGAAGATTTTATTGTAAGTAAGATAGATTATAGAAGTATTAGAAGTAGAAGAAGGAGATTTTAGTATTAGAATAGAGGATTAAAGACCTATAGGAGATTTGTTAGACTTAGATTAGAGATATAGAATAGATTAAGTTTAGTAGATTAGAAGATAGTAAGAAATAGATTATGTTAGATAGAATTTTAGATATCTACGTTTTGTTTAGAGATAGACTTTTAGTGAAGAGAAGATTTAGTATTTTATTAGAAGATTTTTGAGACTTATAGTTAGAAAGATAGAAGGATTTAGATTATTTAGACTTTAGTAATGTAGAAGAAGATTTAGATAGTAGTAGATCAGTTTATTTTTAGAGAAGAAGATGTTAGTAGTAGAATATATAGAGGTTAGTTAGTTAAGAGTAGATAATGATTATTATTAGAAGAAGATAATGATATTAGATTAGATAGGAAGATTTAGATTTTTATTAGATTTAGGACATTAAGTAGGATTTAGTAATTGAGAATTTATTAGATAGGTAGTTAGATAGATATAGATAGATAGTAGAAGGTAGAGATTAGAGTGATCATAGAGAATATTTTAATATTAGTAGTATTTAGGAGAGAAATAGTAAAGCTAGGATCCCCTCCCCCTTTTAATTAGTAAGTGCAACAGCACTCGCCGCTATACATATGCGATATTATTAAATAGAAGATAGAATAAATAGTAGAGAGGAAGAAGATAGAGATTTTTTTATAAGATATAGAGAGAAGAGGGTTAAGACTAGTTCTTAGATTTCTAGATATTCGTAGGATTTTTAAGAGAAGATAGAGAGATAAGAAGTTTTAGTTAGATAGGGATGAAGTAGAAAGAAGATTAGAAGGAAAATATTATTAGATTGTAGAAATTAGAAGATAAGTAGAGAAGTTATTTAGAAGAAGTTGAATTAGGATGTTAGATAATTAACGAGAGATTATAGATAGTTAGGAAGTTTTAGAATATTAGTTTTAGATAGGAAGATATTTAGAAGAAATATTAAAGATAGATAGATTATAATAGAGTATTTTCTTAGTTAGAGCTTAGATAGTTAGTAGAATTTTAGAATTAGAATTCGATAGTTTTATATATGATTTAGAAGAATAGAAGAAGAAGAGAAAAAGAAGTAGAAAGTATACAAGAGTTATTTGTAGAAGTTAGATTTTTCTTAAGTAGAGATATAGAAAGATAAACTTTAGAAGATATAGAAGAATAGTATGAATTAGTTAAGTTAGAAGATAGGTAGATTTATCTAGAGACTTGGAGAAGATTAATTTATTAGAAGTAGAAGGATTAGTAATCAATATGACTATAAAACCGGTAGAAGAAGTTAAGAAAATAGATAAAGTTAGTTATAGTTTAGAGATTTAGTTATTATCTAGATTTATGAGAAGTAGTAGATACTTTATTATAGAAGAAGAGAATAAGGAAGATAGATTAGATTAGTAGATTAGAAAGATAGAATTTAGATTTAGAGTAGTTAGAAGAGACGAGATGATTTAATAGAAATAGATAGAAGTTTAGTAACTTTTAGACATATAGATTTTTGATATTGAAGTAGGATAGAAAGAATATATAGATTATTAGAAGATTAGATAGATTTAGGGGATAGTAGTTAGAAAGAGAAAAGAAGTAGATAGTTTAAGGTAATTAGACCCGATATGTATAGATAGAAGTCTTAAGTAGAGGGTATATTTATTTAGGGTATAGTATTTAGATTTTTTAACTAGATATTAGTAAGAGAATAGATTAGATAGGATTTTGAGAATAGATAGATAAGAGATAGAAGATAGATTGAATTTGAAAATAGTTAGTTATTTAGAAGATTAAGAATAGATAAGAGAAGAGATATAGTTATTTTAATTTTTAGAAGAATAGAGATAGTTAGATAGATTAGGTAGATTTATTTATTAGAATTTATAGATTAGATTATAAGATTATAGAGAAGAGAGAAGATAATAGATTTATAGGAGTAGTTTTAGGGGATTTAGAAGAATAGGTTAGATTAAGTTTTTAAGAATAGGGAGAGACTAAGTTTAGATTAGTTTTTAGTACTATTAGATAAGATAGATTAGATTTAAGGATTATTAAGTTGATCTTAGAAGTTTTCTTTAAGAAGGAAACCCTCTAGATTAAGATAGAATATAGATTTTTAGATCTAGATAGAGTTTAGAAGTATTTTATATTAGTAGTTTAGAAGAAGATAAGTAGAAAAGTAGATTTAAGGAATTTTAATTATGTAGATAGTATTTTTTAGCAAGTAGTTATTAGAAGATTAGAAGAGTAGTTTTTTAGAGATTAGATTTTTTAGTTAGATTAGAACAGAAATTTTTTAGATACGAGATAGAAAGATAGATATATTAGTAGATTAGATAGAAAATATAGAAGTTTTTAAGAATAGAATCTAGATGACAGAAAGAAGGATATTATAGAAGTGTGTATAGATTAGTATTAACGATCACGAAGATAATGGTACTATGATTAGAAAAATAGATAGATTAAGTAGAATTTATAGTAGGATAGAATAGAGAGAAGAAGATATAGAAAATATAGAATATTTTAGAATTTAAGAGATAGAGTTAGAGAGATACAGATAGATACTTTTAGAATAGATTTCTTAGTAGATTTAGATAGTAGATAAGAAGTTAGAATTTAAGAATAGAGAAGATAGAAGTAGTATTAACAGATAGACAATTAGTATTTTAAGAAGATGTTTTTATTAGATTAAGATTATTTAGTTAGATATAAGTTTAGAGATTATATTTTTAGAATTTAGTTTAAAGAAAGAGTAGAATTAAGATTTTAGAAGATAGATGGATAGGTTTATAGTTAGGGATTAAGATTAGCAATAGTACTAGAGATTTATAGATAGTAGAGTAATTAAATAGAGATTATGTATAGCATAGATCTTAGTTAGTTTAGTTTTTAGTAGTATTAGATTAGAAGAAGAATACTTGAAGAACTAAGGAAGGACTAGAGTAGACTTAGTAATAGATAGGTTAGATTAGTTAGAAAGATAGATAGAAATAGATAGGGTATTAGAAGAGAAGGAAGATTAGATAGTAAGTAGAGACTAGTAAAGAGATTTAGAAAGTATTAGATAGAATAGTTTTAGTAGAAAGTATTAGATATAGAGATTTATTATAGTTTTAGAAGTTAGAGAGTAGTAGGGAAAGATTTAGAAGAGATAGATATTCTTTTAGTTTATAGGAATTTTATAGAGAAATTTTAGGAAGAAAAGGCGGTAGAGTTTAGATCTATAGTTAGAATTTAGAATAATAGATAGAAGATATATTAGGTTAAGATTAATTTAGATAGTAGTATTATAGTTAGGATTTAAGATAGTATATAGAGAGAACTTAGTGATAGTAGAGTTTAGTTAGATAGATTTAGATATAGGAAGATAGAAAAGAGGATTTTAGAATTATAGAAAGAGGACTGTATAGATTGATTTAGAGATAGTTATTAGGAATTAGATAGATAGAAGTTAGATTATTAAAAGGATTTTAGACTTTAAGTATAGAGATTAGATAAGTAGATAGTTTAGTAGTTAAGGAAAGTAGAAGTATTTTAGTAGCTTTAGATCTTTTTATTTATGTATGAAGTTATAGAAATTTTTTGATAGAGATTTATAGTTTTAGTTATTATTAGAAGATTATAATTAGTATAGAGTATAGTAGAAAAAAGGTTAGTAAGATAGGAGAAATTTATTAGATTTTTTAAGATTAGTATTTAGAAAAGGAAGATTTTTAAGGAGTTAGAAGTTTTTTTTTAGAAAGTTTTAGATAAGAAGAAATTTAGATTAGATTTTATAGACTTTATATTTTAGTCTTTTAAAAGATTAAGATTAGTTTTAGTATTTAGAATTAGTGAGTAGATTTGAATGATAGAATTAGTTTTTAGGATAGTTTAGATAGAGATATTAGTAGTAGGAAGAAGATTTTTAGAGTTTTTTAAGGAATAGATTAAGAATACTTAGTAGAGATAAGAGAAGTTAAGAAAATTAGATAGGAAGAGTTATAGATTAGTAGAGTATAGATAGGTAGAGAGGATAGATTTTTAGAGAAAGAAAGATTTAGATTATTTATAGGATAGATAGTAGAGGATAATTAGAGGAAGATTAGAAAGAAATAGTTTGTAGATATACATATAGAGGGTAGATAGATTAGAGATAGAGATAGATTAGAGTTTGAATTTCTAGGATATTTAGAATTTTATAGAAGATAGTAGAAGATAGAGAAGATTTATATTAGATTAGAATAGATTTATTTTAGTATAGATAGTAGTTAGAGAATTAGATTTAGATCCTAGTAGAAAGGAAGATATAGTAGTAAGATAGAAGTATGAGAAAATTTAGAGAATTAGAAGTTATAGTTATAGTTTTATATTATAGATTAGGTAGAAGACTAGTATTAGAAAAAGTAGATAGAGAAGAGATACTTAGTTAGTACTTTTAAGTAGATAGATTAGAGGGTAAGATATGTTTAGTAGAAGCAAACTTTAGATTAGTATTTTAGAAAGTTAGTAAGTTACTTTTAGAATAAGAAAGATAGAAGTTAGAGAAAGATAGAAAGATTAGGTGAGGTTTTTTAGAGAAGATTTAGATAGAAAAGTAGAGTAGTTTGATTTAGAATTTTGATTTTTAGATTTTAGAAGAGAAGAAGATTAATAGATTAATGAGAGGGAGATAGAAGTAGATTTAAGAGAATATTAGTATTTTTTAAGAATTAGTTAAGTACAGTAATAGTAGGATAGTAAGTAGAAGTTTTTTTAGAGAGGAGATAATATAGGACTTAGAAGAAGAAAAAGAATATATTAGATTAGAAGATAAGAAGAGATTAGTCAATAGTAAAATTCTTTTAGATTAAGTATGTAGATTCTAAGCTTAAGATTAATAGAGTAAGAGTTAGGGAAGAATTTTAGAAGGAAGTTTAAGAGGGAAGACAGGATAGAAGATAGATAGTAGAGGTTTTAATCATATAGATAGATAAGATAGAGAGATTTAGTTTAAGTATTTAGAATTCTTAGTCTAGAATCTATAGAGTAGTAATAGATATAGATATAGAAGTAGATAGGAAGTAATATTATTTATTTAGTTTTAAGATAGACAGAAAGATTTCAGGTAAATAGAGTAGATTTTTTTTAGATTTAGATTAGAATTGTAAGGAAAGATATTTTTATAGAATTAGAAACTTTAGGTAGATAGAAGATAGAGTAGATAGTAGAGAGGTATAGGAAGAAGGAAGAAAAACGATTAGTAATTTAGGTTTAGAATAGATTAGAAGATTAGGTTTATATTTAAGGAAGTATAGATTTTAGATATTTGAAAGATTTTATTTATAGGTATCTTTTTTTAGAAGATAGATAGAGAAGTTTTAAGTATAGGATTTCTTATTGAATAGATTTTTAGAGATATTTAGAAATTAGAATGAAAATTTTAGATTATAATTTATATTAGTAGAAGAATCATGCAGATTTTAGAAGGAGTTTGATAGAAATAAGAAGTAGAGATTAGATAGAGGAACTTAGACTAAAGATTTTTATTTTTGGATATAGAAAGAGAGTCAGAAGCTAAGGATTAATTTTGAATTTAGAAAAGAAAGTATTAGTAGTTTTAAGGAAGAGGATAGAAGATGGATAGTAGATTTTAGTAGAATAGGAGGAAATTTATTGATTAGATGAAGTTTTATAGTCTTTAGATTAGTAGATTAGAAAGTATATTAGAGAAAGGTATAGTGAAGGTTATTTTTAGATATAGTAGTGGGAAGGATTTAGAAGTATTTTAGTATTGGAGTTAAGAAGTTTTTAGTTTTTTTAGGAATAGAAAGAAGTTTAGTAGTAGAAGTTAGGAGAGATTTAGATTATAAGGTTTTAATATATTTAGATTTAGATTAGAAGAAATTTTAGTAGGGAAATATAGAGTAGAAGATAGTAGTTTTATTAGATTAGTAGATTAGATTTAGAAGTTAGTTAGAATGATAGAAATTCAGCCAGGAATATTAAGAATAGTAGAAACTTAGATTTAGAATAGAGAGGTAGATTTAGAAAAGAAGATAGAAAGATAGGTTTATTAGACGAGGAAGAAGAAAGAAGATTAGAAGAAGATAGATAGATAGATTTTAGCTTTATATAGAAAGGATTAGAGATTTAGAAGAAAAGAAGCTAGAGATAGAAGAGAAGATTAGAACTTTAGATAGAAGATAGTAGTTAGAATTATTAAGAAGATATTATAAGAGTTAGAAAGAAGAAGATTGATTAGATAAATCTTTTTTAGGAAGATATGGAAGGAATTTATACGGGAAGTAGTTTAGAATAGAAAATAGAAAAATTTTTTAGATTTAAGTAGTTAGAGGAAGGAGATATAGATAGTTAGATAAAGGAATTAGAAGAAAGTTAGAGAATAAGATAGTAAGGTTTATTTAGATAGGTTAGTAGAAGAGGGGGGAAATAGATAGAGAATAGAATTAGTTTTTTAAGAGATTAGAAAGCTAAGAGCTTTTAATTACGATCAATTTAGATTAGAGAGAATAGAATAGAAGCAAGGGTATATAATTATATATTTATTATAGAGAAATATAGTTATTTTTAATAAAGTTTTTTAGAAATTTTTAGTAGATTTTAGATCATTACCTACGTAGATTTAGAAGGAAGATAAGCTAGGAAGGATAGAGCTTATTAGGAAATTAATAGAGAGGAATAGAAGTTAGAGTAGATTTTTCTAAGATATTTTAGATAGATAAATAAGTTATAGAATAGATAGAGAGATAAGAAGTAGAGAAGAAGATTTAGAATTTTTAGAAGATTTAGATAGAATATAGAATTTGATAGTTGATAGTATATTAGAATATTAGATCATTTAGAAGAAGTTAGAAGGGATTTTTTTTTCTGGAAGATCTAAGATTTAGATAGAAATAGATAGATTATAGATAGTAAGAGATTATTTTTTTATTAGCAAATAGATAGTAGAGTCTAGAATATAGTTTAGAATTAGATTTAGGAAATTAGAAGAAGAATAGTTTTAGAGTTATAGAGAAGTTAGTTAGATTAATTAATAGAAGTTTTTAGATTAGAGAATAAGAATTGATTTTAGAAAGGGTAGTATGAAAGATATAAGATTTGATTAGAGATTATAGATTAGTAGATAGATTTTAAATAGATAAGTAGAGATTAGAGTAAGAAGTAGATATTGGAGGTTAAGAAAGATAGGATAAGTAGATAGAATATAGAAGGATAGTTTTTAGAGACTAGATTTAATTAGAAAGATAGTATTGATGTTTAGATTTTTATATATAGAGATAGGATTTAGAATTAGGAGTAGATTTAGTTTTAGAAGATTAGGTTAAGATTATAGAGTATGAAGTATATAGAAAGATGAAAAGAGGTAGTTAGATAGATTAGTTTATTAGATAGAAATTTTTAGAATTAGATTATTAGATATCTAGGATAGGATATTTTTAAGAATTAGATAGAGGAAGGTAGTAGAAGAGGGACTAGTAGATTAGATAGAATAAGTATTAGAGATAGTTAATTAGATAGAGTTTAGAAGTAGATATAGATAGATTTACAGATATAGTTAGACTATGTTTAATAGTTTAAGGTAGTTAGTAGCTAGATATAGTTTAGTAGATTAGAAAGAATTTAGAATTATAGATAGAAGATAAGATATATAGTTAGATTAGTAATTAGAGAGAAAGATAGATAAGTTTTAGATAAGAAGAGTAGAAGAAAAGAAGTAAATAGAATTAGAAGAAGATAGACCCCCCCCCCCCCCCCCCCCCCCCCCCCCCGTGTTTAGTAAGATAGATAGAATTTAGGGATTAAGAGATTTTTATGTTAGTAATGAATTTTACTATGATAGTAGATAGAAAAGGGGGTGGGGGGGGTGAGGGAGGGGTGTTGGTAGAAGAAAAGATAATTATTTTAGAAAATAGAGATGCTTTTGAAAGATAGACTAGTAGTTTTGAATCCTGTGGTTAGTAGAATAGATAAAAAGGTTATTTAGTGTATGATAGATTTAGTTAGTAAAGATTATAGTTGAATTTTTTAATAATAGATTAGAAGATAGATAGTAAGGATTTTGAGAAGATAGTTTTTTTTTAGATTAGATAGTAGATATTTGTAGTTAGATTATTAGATTATCTTTTAGTAGTTAGAGGCGGTAAGATAGAAGATAGTTAGTTTACGATTTATATGAGTAGAAGAGATATATAGGAGAAGATTTGAATAGATAGTATAGATTAGATTTTAGGTAGATATCGATTATTTTTAGATAGTTCTATAGATTAGTAGAGTTAGAATTCCTGTTTAGGAAATTTATTTTATTCTTTTTATATGAAATTAGGATAGAAGGATATATGGTATAGAAGGATAGAGAAGAGATTTTTAGAAGAGAGAAGTTTTATTTTATATAGTTTTTAAGTTATTGTTTGAAGTTTAGATAGTTAAGATTATTATATAGTTTTAATTAGAGGTTAAGTTAGTAATAAGTGTTTTAGTAAAGATAAGTAGTATTAGAATTTAGATTTTTAGGTCTAGAAAGAAAAGTTTTAGTTAGTATGTGATAGATAAGACTTTAGAGAGATTAGTTTTTAGAAGATTTTAGAGTTTATTTGAGTGACTTGTATAGGTTTGAGGAAGTATGTAGATATAGATGTTTGTTTTGAGACTTTGATAGAGAGAGAATAGTTTAGATTTAGAAGTATAGAGTAAGAGGAGATTTTATAGTTTTGTATGTCTTTGTGTTAGATTAGGTAGATAGATCTTGTTATGGAGTTTTTGTATGTTAGTTTGTTGTTTGTTTATTTAGTATATGTAAGGTTTTTTGTTTTAGTATTATTTAGAAAGTAGAGCTTTGGTAGGATTGGGTGTGTGGGTTGGTGTTGTGGTGTGAGTGGGGGGTGTTGTGTGTGGTTGTGAAGGAGTGGTGTGTGGGTGGGTGGGGGGGGGAGGTGTGGTGGTGTGGTGTGTTGTGGGGTTGGTGTGTGGTGTGTGTGGGTGTGTGTGTGGTTGGGTTTGTGTGGTGTGTGTGTGTTGTCGTGGTGTGTTGTGTTGTGCGTTGTAGTGTATGTGGGTGTGGGGGTGTGGTGTGTTGTGTTTGTTGGGTGGTGTGTTGAGGTTGTAGTGGTGGAGGGTGTTTTTGGGGTTGGATGAGATGGGTGTGTGTGTATTGGGTTAGGTGGGGTGAGTGGGGAGTTGGTGGTCGGTGTGTGTTGTGAGTGTGTGGGAGGTGGTGGGTGGTAGTGGTTTGTAGTGTGTGAGGGGGGTTGTGGTGTGGTGTGTGTCGTGGTGTTTGTGTGAGTATTGTGTTGGTGGTGGTGTAGTGCTGTTTTGTGTGTTGAGTGGTGTGTTGTGTGTGGTGGGGTCGTGTTGTTGTGGGTGTGGTGTGTATTGTGGTGTAGTTGGTGTGGGGTGTGTTGTATAGTTGATGTGGTTTTATTGTTTGTTGTTTGTTGGTGGGGTTGGGTGTGGTGGGTGGTGGTGGTGGGATGTGTGTTGTGGTGGTGTGGGTGGGTGGTGTTGGGAGTGTTTGTGATGGTGCGTTTGGGTGTGGTGTTGTAGGGTGGTGAGTTTGAGTCCTTTTGTGATGGGATAGTGTGTTTGTTGTGGGTGTCGTGTCGTGGTTTTTGTTGCTGTGATGTGGTTGTGGAGTGGTTGACGAGGAGATGTAGTGTAGTTGGAGTATAGTTGGTGATTGATTGATTTTGGTGAAGTTGTGTTTGAGTGAGTGTTGTGAGGTGCTGAGTGTGTGTTGTCGGTGTTGTTGTTTGGTAGAAGTTGTTAGGTTAAGTGAGGGTTATGTGTGTTTAGTGTGTGTTTGTTGGTTATTTTGAGAGTTGATGTTTGTTTGAGAGGTGTTGTAGTTTTAGATGAGTTGTTGGTTGATTGTGGTGTAAGGCGGTGGTTTGGGTTTAGTTTGTTGTGGGGTAGTTGTCCTGTGGGGTTGGTGGTGTGTTGGGGTGTGGGGTTTGGTGGAGGTTGAGGTTAGTAGAGTAGGTGGGGTTGTGGGGTAGGTCGAGTTAGTAGTTTTTTGTTTTAGTAGATTATTTGGTGTGATGTAATAGTTGATGGCTGATAGTGTATGGTTGTTAGAAGTAGGATTGTGTAGTTTGTCGAGGGTGTGAAGTGAGTTGTTTAGAATTGAGAATAGTGAGTTGTAATTTGTAGTGTTGTTGGTAGTAGGATGTATAGAGATAAGATAGTTTATGTTGTTAGAAGGAGAACGAGTTTGATTATATTGTTAGTTAGGATGTTAGGAAGTAAGGGAGTTAGTATGAGATATAGAAGAAGTTAGATTTTGTTTTTATAGATTTTATGTATTAGTAGTAGAGAAGTTAGAATTTTTTAGAAGGATAGATAGATAGAGTAAGAAGAACTTATTAAGAGAATAGAAGGATTAGGTAAGAGAATTAGAGAGTTAGAAGGACCCCCCCCCCCCCAGAGATTTATAGTATTTTATTTTTTAGAGAAGAAAAGAAATTAGATTACTTATAATTAGAAAAGAAGATTTAGATTAGAAGAAGATACGAATATAGGATTTAGATAGAAGATAAAGAAAATATAATTTTTATAGGAATTTAGTTTTTAAGATAGGATAGAATATAGATTTTAGAAGGAGTAGAAAGAGAGATAGAAATAATAGTATTAGAGAATTTAGTATGGATTTTAGAAAAGTTATATAGATATAGATAAGAAGAGTTATTTTTTAGAGATAGATTTTTAGAGTTTAGTTAAGATTAGAGAATTAGAGAGTAGAAATAGGAGAATCTTAGATTAAGAATATCTTAAGATATGTTAGGTGTATTTTTAGTAGAGAAGAGTTAGGAAGATAGAGAAGAGTACTTATAGGATATAAGTTTGAGATTTAGTGTAGTATGATTTTTAGACTTAGTAGATTATATAAAAGTTAGATAGATAGATTTTTTAAGAGAAACTTTTTAAGATATAGGAGATTTAGTTTAAGGTGAAAAATTAAAAGGTTTGTACGAGAGGTATTAGTATTAGTAAGTAGTAGATACTTATAGAAGAAGAGTTTTAGAGATTTTAGATAGAAACTAGTAGAAAGATTAGAAGATGAGAGTAGATATAGTAGGTTAGTTAGTTTACTAGACGATAAGATTTTGATAGTAGGTTATTATTATTTTATTTAGAAGAAGAAGAGAGTTTTAATGAGATAGAAAGTTTAGGATAGACAGAGAAAGATAGATTTTAAGATTTTTAGATTAGATAGTTAGGAAGTAAGAGAGTAGATTTAAGTTAGAAATATAGGAGAAGATAGATAAGAAGAAAGGTAGTTTTTTAAGATTTTTTTATAAAGAGTAGTAATAGATCTTTTAGGTTAGATAGATATAGATATGTTTTTAGAAGGATCAGAGTTAAAGTTAGTATAGTAGATTAGATAAGATAAGAATTTTTAGAAAGTTTAAATAAGAGTTAGAGAGAAAAGTAGAAAGGAATAGATTTTTATAAGATATAGTTCGTGACTTTAGATAGAGAGAAATAATAGTAGAGTTAGATAGATAGATAGGATTTTATAGGGGGTTAGTAGTTCTAATATAGAAAATTAGTAGGAAGTATAAGGAAAATTTTTATAAGAGATGTGAGATTTATTATATTCTTTAGAAAGGTATTTTAAGAAGTTAAGATTTTAGATAGAATTGATAGAAAGTTTTTAGATAGTCTTGTTGAGTAGACTCTTATTTAGATTAGATTTTAGATAGAAATAAGTAAGTAGAAAGATTAGGTTATAGGTGTTAGGAGAATATAGTATAGGATTAGAAGATTAGAGATAGAAGAGAATAGAGAAAAGATTAGTTTAGAGATATTAGAGATTTTTTAGATAGATAAGAAGATTGTAGGAAGTTGAGATTAGAGTAGAGTTAGTTTTTTTTTATAGATTAAAGATTAGTAAAGAAGATATATGATTTCTATAGGGTAGAATAGATTAGAACGATTTATAAGTTTTAGATAGTAGAAATAAGATAGTATTAGATTAGCAAGAATTCTAGAAGAATAGGATTAGATAAGAATATTTATATTCTAGAATTGTAAGAAGGGATTAAGTAGTTTTTTCTAAGATATATAGAAATTTAGGAAGTTTTTAGAGAGTTTAGATTAGAAGATTAGAGATGATATGAAGAAGATTAATAGGTAGATGATTTTTGATACTTGATAGGGATTACTATAGTAGTTTGTTTAGATTCTGAGATATTTTGTAGTTAGAAATAATTCTAATAGAAAGTAGAAAATTGATTAGAAGATTTTATAGGATATGTAGATTAGATAGATTAGAAGACATAAGACAGATATATTTTAGTATATAGATTAGAATAGTTTTTAGATAGAGATAGGTAGATTAAGATATTTATTAGATTAGTTAGAGACTAATAGATAGTATAGAGATTAGAGGTAGAAGTATTATTTAGAAGGAGAAGATTAGATATTTAATTTTAGAAGAATTAGAAGATTAGAAAAGAACCGGTTTTAGATTTTAGATAGATTAGATATTATTTCTAGATCTTCTATATTTTAGATAGAAGATAGGAAGAGTAGATTTAGAAAATGAAAGTTTCGTATAATTAAGTGAAGAAGAAAAGAAAGAAAACAGAGATTTAGTTAGAAATTAGATAGAAGATAGATGATAGTTTAGTTAGTAATTAGATTAGAAAGAAGGATATTTATGTGATAGAGTAGTAAGATTTGTCATTACCCCCCCCCCCCCCCCCCTTAGAATAGGATAATTAGATTCTATAAAGCAGATTAGTTTAGTTTATTAATTTTAAGTAGAAGAAATTAGTTAGATAGAATTATGTTTTAGATAGATTTTAGTATTTTGATAGAAGTAAGATAGTTTAGTAAGTCTTTTAGGAAAGTTTTTAGAATTAGATTTAGAGGATAGAACATTAGAAGAAGGAGATAGAAGAGTTAGATAGTTTTAGAAGAGTAGAGTTTTAGTAGGAAAGAAGTAAATAGGATATTAGGGAAGATAGGATTAGGATTTTTTTAAATAGAGAATAGGATAGGATAGTTAGAGATAAATAAGTTAGTTAGTTAGAAAGATTATAAGTCAGAAGATAGTAGATTAGAAGATTAGAGAAGACTTATTTTTAGATAAGAAGATTAAGATTTAGATAGTTAGATAGAGGAAAGATAGGGAAGTTAAGAGTAGGTGAGAAGTTAGGATCTAGAAGTTTATTACTAAGGAATAGTAGTTTAGATTTAGATTTCTAGAAGAAGAATTAGATTATTTAAGAAATTTATAGAGAAAGATAGATAGATTAGATAGTTAGTTATTAGTTAGAATTTTAGTAGTTAGTTTATTAGAAAGATTTTATTAGGATAAGGTAGATTAGGAAGTTAGATAGGATTAAAGTTAGAGTTATCAAGTAGATAGATAGAGTGATAGAGAGAATAGATATAGGAAGAGGGAAAGAAGATTATAATTTTAGAAGAAGAGAAGTAGTAGAATTTTAAGATAGAGATTAGATTTATAGAATTTTAGAGGAGATCTAGAATTAGTTTTTTAGAAGAGTATATAAAGGGAAGAAAGAGAAGTTTAGAATTTTTATAGAAGTGTTAGATTATAGATGAAGTTAGAAGAATAATAGATTATAAGTTTAAGATTTAAATTAGAATTTTAGAAGTAGAAAGTTTAGAGAAAAGAAGTGAATTTAATTTTTTAATTAGATAGAATTAAGAGAAGAAACTAGTTTAGTTATTTTTAGATAGATTATAGAATTAATTAGAAGTAAAAAAAAAAAGAAATTTTTAGAAGAAGAAGAAAATTTTTAACAAAAAGAAGAAAGAAAGTTTAAAAAACTCTAGTAGAAAAAAAAAAAGAAAAAAAAAAAAGTAAAAGAAAAAAAAAGGAAAAAATAAAAAATTATAGAAAAAAAAGAAAAGAAAAGCAAATGAAAAGAAAAAGAAAAAAGAAAAAAAAAAGGAAAAAGAAAAGAAAGGAAAAGAAGAAATTGGAAAGAAAAAAAAAAATGAAAAGAAAAGAGAAAAAAAAAAAAAAAAAGAAGATAAAAAGAAAAGAAAAAAAAAAGAAAAAAGAAAAAAGAAAGAGAAAAAAAGAGAGAAAAAAGAAAAAAAAAAAAGAAAAAAAAAAGAAAAAAGAGAGAAAAAAAAAGAAAAAAAAAAAAAAAGATAAAAGAAAAAAAAGGAAAAAAAGAAATAAAAAAGAAAAAAAAAAAGAAGAAAACAAAAGAAAAAGAAAAGAAAAAAAAAAAAAGAAAGAAAAGTAAAAGAAAAAAAGAAAAAAAGAAGAAAACAAAAGAGAATAAAAAAAAAAAAAAACAAAGGAGAAAAAAAAAGGAAAGAAGAAAAAGAAAGAAAAAAAGGAAAAAAAAAAGAAAAAAAAGAAGAAAAAGAAAGAAAAAAAAAAAGAAAAAAAACAAAAGAAGAAAAAAAAGAAAAGAAAGATAAAGAAAAGAAGAAAAAAAAAAAAGTAAAAAAAAAGAAAAAAGAAATGAAAAGAAAGAAAAAAAAAGAAAAGAAAAAGAAAAAAAACAAGTAAAAAAGAAAAAGAAAAGAAAAAAAAAGAAAGAAGAAAAAAGAAAAAAAAGAGAAAGAAAAAAAAGAAAAACAAAGAGAAACACCAGAAAAAGAAAGAAAAAAATGAAAAAGAATGCCAAAACAAACCGAAAAATACAAGGGAAAAAACAGAAAACAAACTACACGATTCAAACAAAGACACACATGAAACAAAAACCAAGAAAAGAAACAAGGAACCGCACAACAAAGAGCACAAATAAACAAAAAAAAAGAACCACAATATTCAAAACACAGATAGAAACTGAAAAAAGAAAAAAAATTAAGATAATAAAAAGACAGAAAAAGATTAAAGAAAAAGGAAAAGAGAAAAAAAAATAAGAATAGAATATAAAGTGTGGGTAAAAAAAGAGAAAAAAAAAAAAAAGCACAGATACAAAAAAGAAAAAAACAAAAAAAAAATATAAAGAATAAAGATTAACAAAAAAAAAAAAAAAAAAAAAGGAAAAAAAAAAAAAATAAAAGAAAAAATAAAAGGGGAAAAAAAAAGAAAGAGAAAGGAAAGAAAGAATAAAAGAAAAAGATAAAACAAGAAAATAGATAATAAATTTAAAGATAAAAAAAGTGAAAGGGAGAAAGAAGAAAGGGAAAAAAAGAAGAAGGAAAGAAAAAAAAGAAAAAGGGGAAA
>JAIWJD010000007.1:1734574-1756526 GCA_022818045.1 Neotoxoptera formosana | reverse complement strand
ATTTTTTTTATTTTTTTTTTTTTTTTTTTTTTTAGATTTTTAATTTAATTTTTTTATGTAATTTATTTTTTTTTTTATTTTTTTAATAAATTTTAAATATTTTTGGAAAGATTATTTTTTATTTAATTTGAAATTTTTTTTTATTATTAAAATAATTTTAAGATTTTATTTTGTTTTTTTTAAAATTATTTTTGATTTTATTTATTTTTTATTTTTTAATATTTTATATTTTTTGATTAATATTTTATAATATATTTAAATATAGATAATTTATTAAAATTTATATATTTATTTTAATTTTATTTTTTTAATTATTTTTATAATATTTAATATTATAATATATAGATGTATTTTAAAATATTATTTTAATATATATAAATTTATTAATATTTAAATAATATTATATTATAAATAAATTTTATAATTTAATATTAATTATAATTATATTTTATATTTATATTATTATATTATTAATATTTAGATAATATTATTTTATATATGATTTGATTTATATGATATAAATATATAAATTATATTATTTATAATTTGATAATTTTTATATTTATGATTGAATTTATTTATTTATTTATTATTATATTTAATTAAAATATATGATATTATTTGTATTTTTATATTTTTTTTTTATATTATTATTATTATAATTTTAATATAATTTATATTTATATATATTGATATTATAAATTTTATAATTTTTTTATATATATATATGTTTGATATATTGATATTATTATATATTTTATATTATAATTTTTGATATTATTTATATATTTAAATATTTTTATTTTTATTATTTTAAAATTTTATAGATTTATTATTTTTATTATTTTATTTTTTATTATTTTTATTATGAATTATTTTTTTTAATATTATTATTATTAAAATGATTATATATTATATTTATATTTTATGATATAATATTATAATTAATGATATTATATTATATATTTTATATATTTTAAAATATATTATATTTATATTTTATTTTATATATTATGTGATTATATTTTTTATAATTAAATTAATTTATATATAATGATATAATTTTAGAAAATAATATATAGAATTATTAATTATATTAATTTTATAATATAATATTTTATATAATTGAATGATGATTATATAATTATTTAATTATATTTAATTTATATTAATTGATTAAATTAAATTTATTAAATTATTATTGAAATTATATATAATTATAATATTGATATTATTTATTAATTTATTTATTGATAATTATTGAAAATATATATTAATTATGATTTTTATATAGGATATTTTATATTATATATATTAATTGATATTATATATTTAAATATAATTAAAATATATTATATTTATATTAATAAATATTTAATATTTGATAATATAAAATTTTAATATATGATATAATAAATATTTTATTTATTATATATGATTTAATATATAATAAAATGATTTGATATATAGATTAATATATATTTAGTATAATAATGTATATATTATTTATTATTTATTATTTATTTATAATGAATTATTATTAATTTTTTTTATTTAATAATATATTTTATAATATTATATTATATTATATTTTTATATTTTATATATTGAAATTTAATGATATATATTTTGTAATATTTTGATTATTATTTTTAATTATATAATGATTATATTTGTATTATTTATTAAATATTATTTTTATATATTATTTTTTTTGTTTTTAATATTTATATTTAATGATTATATTATTTATAATATATTATTATAATATTATTTATAAATTTGATTTATTTATTTTTATATTGATTTATAAATTTTTATTTTAAATATTTATATATTTATTTTCTAACAAATATCTGTTATTTAAAATTTTATTATTTTTTATTTTGATTTTTTATTTTGTTTTAATATTTATTTTAAAATTTTCTATATTATTTTTTTTGAGATTTTTTTTTTGTTTTCATTTAGTTATGTTATTTTAATTTAATTTTTTTTTCAAATAGATAGTTGTTAAATATTATTTACAATTTTTTTTCTAAATTTATTTTTTTCAAATATTTATTTTAGCTTTACAACTTTATTAATTTTTTTTTCAATTAATTTATTTTTTTTCTAATCTTAATTTTTTGTTGTGTTACAAAAATTTTTTTTTTTCAATATTTATTTTAGCCAATTTTAAACTTTTTTTTCATTATTTTTAATTTATTTTGCAATAATCATTTTAAAATTTATATTTTTTTATTTAAAATATTTTTTTATTTTAATTTTACATTTTATTTCTTTTAAATATGTTTACTTATTTCTGATATTTGGAAAATATACAATATTACAATAAAAATATATAAATTTAAAATAAAATATTTGAAAAAATAAAATTTAAAGAAAAAAAAAATTCATAATATTATAAGTATAATTTATTGTGAAAAAAAAATAAAATGTTAACAAATAAATCATTTAAAAAAAAAAAAAATATACAATTTTTAAATTAAAATTGAAAAAAAAATTAAAAATAGTGGAAAAAAAAAATTTAAAAATAAAAATATAAAATTTAAAAAAAAATTATTTGAAAAAAAAAATATAAAATTTGGTTATGAAATTTGGTTGAAAAATGAATAAGTATCAATCAAAATATTTTTTAAAGTTATTTTGTAAATATTATTAATTGTACTCTAAAAAAGTTAATTTCCAAAAAAAAATAATAAAAATATTATTTAAATAGGGGTGTAATAAAATGAAATTAAATTAAATAAAATAATGTAAAAAAAAAATTAATTAGTAATTAAAAAGAAATATTTGAAAAAGAAATTAAATTAAAATAAAAAAAATATTTAAAATAATAATATAAATTTTTAAAAATGAATATTTGAAAATAAAATTAAAATATGTTGAAAAAAAAAATCTGTGAAAAGTTTTAAAAGGTACGTATTGTGAAAAAAAAATAAATTTATTATTGTTAAATTTATTTTTGGTTTTTTTTTTGCGTTTTAGTGGTTGTAGTTTGTGTGGGTATATTTTTATTTTTTTGATTTATATTTTATATTGTTTTTGATATTTATGTATTAGTGGTGGTCTCTTAATATTATTGGGTGTGGGTTGTGTTTTTTATATGTTTTAGTATTTAATTTTATGTGGGGTTTATATTTTGTTATTTGGGTTTATGTATATTTGTCGGTTTGAATGGTGGGGGGGGGGTGTATATTTAGTTTGGGATCTTGGGTGGGTGTTGGGGAGGGAGGGGGGGGAGTGATTAGTTTGTGTGGTTTTTGGGGGGGGGGGGGGTGGTGGTACATTTGTTGGTGGTGTTTTGGTGTGTATGATGGGGGGTGTATATTTTGTGTAGTTTTGTTGGGTTGGGGTGGTGGTGTTTTTTCTTTGTGGGGGGATTGTTATGGAGGGTTTTGGGTGTGTGGGGGGGGGGGGGTGGGGGGGGGGGATATATGTGGGTGGGTGTATGTGTGAGGGGGTGGTGTTTTTTTTTTTTGGGTTTTTTTTTTGGTTTTTTTGATTTTGTTTGTGTGTGTTTCGTTTTTTTTTTTTGGGTTTTTTTCTGTTTGGTTTTTGTTTTTGCTGTTGGTCTTTTTTTGTGTTGTTTGTTTTGTATTTTGGGTTTTTTTTTTTTTTTGGTTTTTTGTTTTTGTTTTTTTTTGGTTGTTTTTGTTTTTTGTTGTTTTGTTTTTTTTTGTTTTTTTTTTGTTTTTATTTTTTTTTTATTTTTTGTTTTTTTTTTTTGTGGGTATTTGGTTTTGTTGGGGCTCTTTTTTTTTTTTTTTTGTGTTAATTTTTTTTGTCTGTTTGGGATTTTGTTGGTGGGATTTTTTTTTTTATTTTTTGTATTTTTTTTTTGTTTTATTGTTCTTTTTTCGGATTTTTTGTTTTTTTCTTTTTTTTTTGGTGGTGGTTTTTTTTTTTGTTTTTTGGGATTTTGTTTGTGTTTTTTCTTTTTCTTTTGTTTTTTTTTTGTTTTTTTTTACTTGTTTGTTTTTTTTTTTTTTGTGGGTTTTTTATTTTTTGGTTTGTTTGCTTTTTGTTTTTTGTTTTTGTTTTTGTTTGTTGGGAGCAGTTTTGTTGGTTGAGTCGATTTTTTTTTTTTGATTTTTTCTGTCGCATTGCGTGTTTGTGGGGGTTTTTAGTTTTGTTGTTTGTGTTTTGGGTGTTGTGTGTTTGTTTTTTGTGGTTTTTTTTGTGTGTAGTATTTTTTTCGTTTTTGTGTTTTTTGTTTTTTTTGTTTTTTGTTGGTTTTTTTTTTGTTGGTGTTTTTTTTTTGTTTTTGTGTACTTTATGGTTTGTTGATTTGGGTGGCATTATTTTTTTGGGTTTTTTTTTTGTATGTTGTTTTGGTTTTTTTTTTTTTTTTTTTTTTTTTTGTTTTTATGGGGTTTTGTTTCAGTGGGTTTTTTGTGTAATGTTTTTTTTTTGGGCTGGTTTGTTGTGTTTGTTGGGTTTTTTATTGTTTGGTGACATTTTTTTTCGTTTTTTGTGTTTTGTTTTGGGGGGGTTTATTTTTTTGGGGTTTTTGGGGTTTATAAAGTGTGCAATATTATTTTTTATGGAAATATTGGTATTTATAAATATTTTTATGATGTTTTATTTTTGAAAAGAGGTTGAATAAATAAACATCGTTCAAATGATAATATTTGAATATAAATATTGGGAATTAAAATTACATTATTTTGTATATTGTAAATAGTTAATTAAATATTATAACAATAAATAAAATATATAAAATTCTTTTAATAAATATTTGAAATAAATTATATTGAAAAATTGGGGCTTAATATTAGTGGTTAATTTGAATATTATGTTGTTTCTTGGGGATTATTTTTTTGTTTAATTTGGTATTATTTATTGATGGTAATAAAAATTTTTTAAATGTTTTATATAATGTGGTGTATAATTTTATTGGTATAAATTGAAAATAGAAATGTATATCAGTGTGTTATTTAAAACATGTTTTTAAATAAAAAAATTAAAGTTTAAATTAAAAAAGAAATTAAAAAAAAAATAAAATTTCATAAAAATAATATTTTAATATTAAATCATATGTGAAAAATAATATTAAAATTTAAAATAAAATAAATATGTTAAAAAAAAATATAAATTTTTAAATTATAAATATTTGGAGGACTAAAAAATTTTGTTAAAAATAAAATAAATAAATATTTGAAAAAAAAAAATTAAAATAAAATAAATAATTGTAAAAAAAATAAACATTCAAAAAAAATATAATAAATGATAAAATAAATATTTGGAAAAAAAAATATAAATTACATAAGATATAAAAAAATATTTAAAAAAAAAATATAAAATTTTAAAAATTAATGTTTGAAAAAAAAAATTTAAAAAAAAAATTTTAAATTAAAATAAGTTTAATATTTGATAAAAAAAATTATAATTTCAAAAGAAAATACTAAATATAACAAATAAAATATTTTGAAAAAAAAATGAAACTCTTCTATAATAAAAAAAGTTAATTTAAAAATAAAAATATATAATTTTAAAATGAATATTGAAATAAAATAAATTAATTATTGAAATAAAAATATTTAAAATTTTAAAATACACTTATGTGAAAAATAAAATATAAAATTTTTTATATATATAAATATAAAGATTTTTGTTTTTTCAAATATTTATTGTAAAATTGATTGTTTTTTTTCATAATTTTATTTAATTTATTTATTTTATTGTTGTTAATACTTTCTTTTTTTCAAATATGTACTTTGTGTTATTCTTTTTATTATTTGGTGTGTGGGATAATTTTAGGGTGTTTTGTTTTCATTTTATTTTTTTTATTTTTATGGAATTTGGGTGTTTAAAGATGTATTTATTTTATTTTAAATATTAATATATTATGATGGAAAATTTTGATAAAAAGTTATAATTTTTTTGGAAAAAATAAAATTTAAAAAAAAAAAATTTTAAATTAAAATAATATAAATAATTGAAAAAAAAATAAAATTTCAAAAAAAAATATAAAAATATAAAATAAATATTTGAAAAAAAAATTAAATTAAAAAAATATTTATTTTAAAATTTTATATTTTTTTTTGATTTTTTTTTTTAAATATTTATTTTAAAATTTTATATTTTTTTTAATATTTTATATTTTAAAATAAAATAAAATAAATATTTGAAAAAAAAAAATTTAAAAAAATAATTAAAAATATTAAAATAAATATTTGAAAAAAAAATAAAATTTTAAAATAAATATTTGAAAAAAAAATTTTTAAAATAAAATAAAATAAATAATTGAAAAAAAAATTAAAATTTCAAAAAAAAATATAAAAATTTAAAATAAAAATTTGAAAAAAAAAAATTTAAAAATAAAATAAAATAAATATTTGAAAAAAAAATATAAAATTTTTTTTTAAATATTTATTTTCAATTTTGAGAGGTGTGGTTGTTTTGGGGTGAATAATGTTTAAATTTTTAAAATAATGATGTGGAAAAAAAAATGAAAAATTTTAAAATAAATATTCAATAAAATTTAAATATTTTAGATTATAAAAAATTGAAAATATTTAAAAATATTTTAAATTTTAAAATAATTAGTTGAAAAAAAAAATAAAAACATTTAAATAAATATGTGAAAAAAAAAATTTTAAAAAAAAATATTCAAATTTTAAATAATATTTGAAAAAAAAAAAAATTTATAAAAATAAAAATTAAAAATATTAAATAAACATTTGAAAAAAAAAAATCAAAAAAAAAATATAAAATTTTAAAATAAATATTTGAAAAAAAAAAATTTAAAAATTTAAAAATAAATATAAAAATTGAAAATAAATAAAAAAAAATTTTTTTTTCAATTATTTTTAATTTTATTTTCAAATATTCATTTTAAAATTTTATATTTTTTTTTTAAATATTTTTTTTATTTTAATTTAATTTTTTTTTCAAATAGTTATTTAATATTTTTAATTTTTTTTTTAAAATTTTTTTTTTTCAAATATTTATTTTATTTTAATTTAAAATTTTTTTTTTAAATTTTATTTTTTCAAATATTTATTTTAAAATTTTATATTTTTTTTTTTCAAATAATTTTTTTAAAATTTTATATTTTTTTTTTAAATTTTTTTTTTCAAATAATTATTTTAAAATTTTATATTTTTTTTTTAAAATAATTATTTTAAAATTTTAAATTTTTTTTTCAAAAATTTTTAATTTTTTTTTAAAATATTTTCAAATATTTATTTAAAAATTTTATATTTTTTTTTTGATTTTTTTTTTTTTTTCAATTATTTATTTTATTTTAATTTAATTTTTTTTTCAAATATTTATTTTATAATTTTTTATTTTTTTTTTAAATTTTTTTTTTCAAATATTTATTTTATTTTATTTTTAAATTTTTTTTTTCAATTATTTATTTTATTTTAATTTAATTTTTTTTTTAAAATTTTTTTTTTTCAAATATTTATTTTAAAATTTTAAATTTTTTTTTCAATTATTTTTAATTTTATTTTAAAATATTCATTTTAAAATTTTATATTTTTTTTTTAAATAGTTTTTTATTATTTTAATTTAATTTTTTTTTCAAATATTTATTTTATTATATTTAAATTTTTTTTTCAAATAATAATTTTCAAATTTTTTTTTTTTCAAATATTTATTAATTTTTTTTTTATTTTAAATTTTTATTTTTCAAAAATTTATTTTTAAATTTTAGATTTTTTTTTTTTTAATAATTATGTAAATTTAATTTTTTTTCAAATATTTCATTTTAAAATTGTTATATTTTTTTTTTTTCAAATAATTATTTTTAAAATTTTAAATTTTTTTTTCAAATATTTTTTAATTTTATTGTCAAATATTCATTTCAAATATTTTTTAATTTTATCTTTCAAATATTCATTTTAAAATTTTATATGGTTTTTTAAATATTTTTATTATTTAATTTAATTTTTTTTTCAAATATTTATTTTATATTTTTATATTTTTTTTTGAAATTTTATTTTTTTTTCAATTATTTATATTATTTTAATTTAAAATTTTTTTTTTAAATTATATTTTTTCAAATATTTATTTTAAAATTTTATATTTTGTGTTCAAATAATTCTTTAAAAATCTTTAAATTTTTTTAAAATTTTTTTGTTTTTCAAAGAATTTTATTTTATTTTATTTTTTAAATTATATTTTTTCAAATATTTATTTTAAAATTTTATATTTTTTTTTTCAAATAATTTTTTTAAAATTTTATATTTTTTTTTTAAATTTTTTTTTTCAAATATTTTTAATTTTTTTTTCAAATATTTATTTAAAAATTTTATATTTTTTTTTTTTTAAATATTTATTTTTAATTTTTTTTTTTTTTTTGAAATATTTATTTTAATATTATTTATTTTTTTTTTTAATTTTTTTTTTCAAATAATTATTTTTTATATTATTATATTTTTTTTTTGAAATTTTATTTTTTTTTCAAATTATTTATTTTTATTTTAATTTAATTTTTTTTTTTAAATATTTATTTTATTTTATTTTAAAATATTAAAAAAAATATAAAAATTTAAAATAAATATTTGAAAAAAAAATGAAAAATTTTAAAATAAATATTCAAAAAAAAATTAAAAATTTTAAAATAAATAATTAAAAAAAAAAATTAAATTAAAATAAAATAAATAATTGAAAAAAAAAATAAATATTTGAAAAAAAAAAATAAAATTTTAAAATAAATATTTTAAAAAAAAATATAAAATTTTAAAATGAATATTTGAAAATAAAATTAAAATATATGAAAAAAAAAATTTAAATTTTTAAAATAAATATATTGAAAAAAAAAAAATATAAAATTTTAAAATAAATAGTTGCAAAAAAAAAATTTAAAAAAAAAATATAAAATTTTAAAATAATTATTTGAAAAAAAAAAAACCTCACTCTAAAAATTGTAAAAATAAATATTTAAAAAAAAAAATATAAAAATTTAAAATAGATATTTGAAAAAAAAAAATTTAAAAAAAAAATTAAAAATATTAAAATAAATATTTGAAAAAAAAAAATCAAAAAAAAAATATAAAATTTTAAAATAAATATTTGAAAAAAAAAAATTTAAAAATTTAAAAATAAATATAAAAATTGAAAATAAATATTTAAAAAAAAATTTTATATTTTTTTTTCAAATATTTATTTTATTTTATTTTTAATTTTTTTTTTTTTTTTCAATTATTTATTTTATTTTATTTTAAAAATTTTTTTTTTCAAATATTTATTTTAATATTTTTATTTTTTTTTTAATTTTTTTTTTTTTTCAAATTATTTATTTTAAAATTTTATATTTTTTTTTTTCAATTATTTTTAATTTTATTTTCAAATATTCATTTTAAAATTTTATATTTTTTTTTTAAATATTTTTTTTATTTTAATTTAATTTTTTTTTCAAATATTTATTTTAATATTTTTAATTTTTTTTTTAAATTTTTTTTTTTCAAATATTTATTTTATTTTATTTTTAAAATTTTTTTTTCAAATATTTATTTTAAAATTTTATATTTTTTTTTTCATATATTTATTTTAAATTTTTATATTTTTTTTAATATTTAATATTTTAAAATAAAATAAAATAAATATTTAAAAAAAAAAATTAAATTAAAAAATAAATAATTGAAAAAAAAATTAAAATTTCAAAAAAAATATAAAAATTTAAAATAAATATTTGAAAAAAAAAAATTTAAAAATAAAATAAAATAAATATTTGAAAAAAAAATATAAAATTTTTTATATATATAAATATAAAGATTTTTTTTTTTCAAATATTTATTTTAAAATTTTATTTTTTTTTTTAAAAAATTTATTTTTAAATTTAATATTTTTTTTAAAATATTTTAAATTTTTAATTTTTTTTTTAAATTTTTTTTTTTTTAAATAGTTATGTTTCAATTTTTCAATTTTTTTTTTGAAATATTGTTTTTATTTTTAATATAAGAATATTTAAAGAAAAATATAAAAAATTTTAAAATAAATATTTGAAAAAAAAAAATATTTAAAAATATACAAATAAAATAAATACTTTGTAAAAAAAAAAATTTAAATAAAAAATTAAAAATTTTAAAATAAATATTTGAAACAAAAAAAATAAAAAAAAAAAATTTTAAAAATGAAAATTATTTGAAAAAAAAAATAAAATTTTAAAATAAATAGTTTTACATTAACATTATAAAGTAATGTATATTTAATATAGGTAAAATAATGTTTAGGGTAAAGTTTTAATATGGATTCTTATGACTTACATATTATGTAAATATAATCAGCGAACACTAAAGATTCGAGATAATTTATTCTAATTAATAGGTGGGTGTAAAACGTTTATGACATTGACCTTACAGGATATAATAATATTCTCTCTTTTTTTGTATAGTTTTAATTAGGTTTTTTAAGATGAATACCGGTCCCCTGGAATATTCGAAGAACACTAAATTCGTACATTTTACAAGCATTGAAATATTAATATTAACGGTAAAGTTTTCTGTCCCACGAATTCCTTATAATATAACTTTAGAACGAAAAACGGTCAAAGTTTTAGAATTTATCTGCAAATTAATTCATTCGTGTTACATACCTTTATATTATATTAAACTTGAGCGTTTTTTTGAACTTGTATAAAAAAAGGTGACGGAATAGTGTGATAGCGTGTAATATTATTGTTATTCAAAAGTATATGCAGGGTCGTATTATGCCTGTATTATGCAATTATTAGAAACACTAAACGTCTAGATAATAATAATAACCATATGTATGCGTTAGAACCAACACGCTAATGACATTAATATATAATTTATACAGCCGTGGCATAGTTGTGATTTGGTTCGTTGAGGCCCTGGGTGGGGGGTTTGAATCTAATTTTGTATAATAGAACTCCGAGTGTCAAAGAGTACTAAAAAAAAAAATATATTTGCTTGGAATAAGGAACAATCAAAAAAAAAAAAGAAGTCAAAATAAAACGATAAAATCTAGTAAAAAAAATTGTTTTATTTGTTTTTACAATTTAAAAAGTATTACGTGAAAGAAGAATCTTTGAAAATGAGGATCTTACGGAAATGATCCGGGTACAATTTTTAATTACATTCGTTAAATACGTTGAACATGCTTAACACAATACAAGTTATATTAATAATTGGTAACCGGCTGTAAGAAAAATATTGACAGTGTACGTAAACTACAGTGATTGAATAATAAAAAAACAAACAACAAACATTTAGGTTTTAAAAATTTTTATTTAACGTTGTAAATTTGATCTCTCACATTGCAGACAATCAACATCAAATCTTCCTAAAGCTCATTAGCTAACCAATTGGTACAGTCGCGAGGAACGTAAAAAGGACTTTGATTCGAGTTCAACGTTTGAGTACCAGCAAGGAGACAAAACAGTGAAAACAGAATTCGATATTGCCATTCATCAAACCATTTGATTGAGTTAAATAACCACTGTCTCAGTTACGTATTAGTTTCGGTCAATAGGAATATTGGCTAGAGTATAGTGAGCTCCTACGTCCTACGGGAAATAATCGTGTAAATGGAAAAAGGGAACTCTGAGTAGGCAAGTCACTGGCAAACCACAACGATTTACGCTGACTATCTCAAACTACAGTGAGTCACTATACATTAACATGGTTGCGCCCTCTGTGGACCCGCTAGGGCACGTCAAGGTGCGTATAAACAAGGACTTCCATCCATAGTATAGTGGGATAATACCGAAAGATTATTTTGATAATATTAATAATATTGGATATTATTATAAACAAATTTTCTTCTTTTTTCTTTCCCGATAATTTAAAAAGCACTGATAATTTTCAAAATTTGCCCTCCTAAAAGTACCAACTAGATCCAATTTGGCTAATCATCAATCTCCGTCCTAGTTTTTCGATTAAGGCATTGTGTCTACCTAAACTCTGTTCAATCGAGAGAGCACGCCGCGCCCACGAAATCGTTCGTTCTGCCCATCCTCTCGCGTCCACCCCCAAGTATTCCCGAATCTTCCGACAAATACCGAGCAGCCGTCCGTTGACGGTCTACATGCGCATGAACCGCGTGCTCTCTCGCTGTAACAAGTATAAGTTCTAATCGGCAAAAAACATAAAAAGTACTCATCATCATGGTAAATTAATAAAATTAACTCTCCGTTCAGATCTAAAAGGATTTCGTTCGACAATAATCACTAAATAATATTTATCAAGGTATAGCAGTTGAAGCCCAACCCTTTTCCTTCAGCAGGCCACTTTGGTAACAATTATCTTCAAAGCGGGCCAACCAAACAATATAAAAGTACGAAATAACCTTACAATTGGACGGTTTTCTGTATCTTTTGACTATCGAAGAGCTTATGGATTGCGGTACACATTGGAGGTATACACAAGACAAATTTAATTAAATTTTATCATGCGGGTACCGGGGTTACCTTACCTATTAAATTAGTCTCATCATAGGTATGCTATTATAAGTGCACGGGTGTTATCGATAGTTAGATCGTTTTACTAAGTTTAAGTGTTATCTATAAAGTGAGAAGCAATTCAATAAAAAATATCAACACCTACACAATGTTTCAAATTTTAATTTAAACGAACAAAATTCAATTAAAAAATTCAATTAAAATAATAATTGTACAAGCGAGTTAGAGATAGATGTTAAAAAGTTTTTAAGTAGGTATAAGAATTTAATAGCTAGTGAAACAAAACCCCTCATGATGGAGATTATAAAAATACCTTGTATTTTAACCGTGTTTTAGACCCGGTAATTTATAAATATGGTTACTATTTTTATAGAAAATCAATATTTTCATGCTTCGAATTCCAAATAACCCACCGTACTTGTAACGCTAACTCACTTATTATAGTTAACGGAGAGTACATTTTTAACTTACTAATCAGTCATACTGCGAGAATAAAATTATCATTTAATGATGACATTTTTTTAACGAAACAATCGTCCCATGGCGGTGATGGAGTGCTACACACGATTTTTCTTATTTATTAATAAATATTCATTACTATACAATATATAGGTACGCTGTATGAATCAATATAATGTATCCATTATAACCGCGATATACTTTCCTAAGTTTCTATCGCAAATCGCGAAAACCGTAATATAATAACGCGATATTATTATGGGTAGTAGCAGCCGCACACATAAAAGAACAACCTATTAAGTCTCTGTGATATTTTACGATATATAAAAACATTGGAACCAACCAAAAAGCTATCTACCGGTAAGTACCGTCACCAACGCATATAATACGACGTTTTGCACATTTAAACGTAGAGCGGTGCATCGTGCACCGATATCACCACAAACAGTAACATACATACTTTAAAAGTAACCTTTATAAAATCAATTTTAACCTACATACTTAGTACCTATTTTTAAAGTTTATTTTAATATATAATTTTTTCCAACTGGCATATCAAAACGTTTGCTAAGTTATACTACACAAGCACATATGAATTAATTTAATAATTATTTTTAGTATTCGCTTTATCGGCCTATTCTCAAGTTTATAGGTACCCAATATATTTGAGCACCAATTTTAAGATACCTTTTGTACACGTTAGGCGTCACCGTTAGATACTCTTAATCCATTTCAAAATTTTGTACGTATCTAATACTAAATTACATTTAACGTTGTTCGTACCTATAAATAAATAGAAATATATATAATATACAGATAGATAGTGTTTACGTTCGCTCACTTCTTTTTACATAGTTTTAAGCCAGATGGAATTAAGGAAACAATTCAAAAGTTGTCAAACTGAAACATTTCATGAAATATTTTGAAAACTTTCAAGGCTATTACAAATGACAAATATTGAAACTTTATCAATATCAAAATTACATTGCTGATGAATACGTAAAATCGACCAGTATCATACTCATAGACCCATTCCCTATGTTTGATATTTACTAAAAAAATAAACAATTAATTAAACACTGCTGACAATATAGTTATTATTTCTCAAACGAGTATCATTTAAATACATTTAGATAGATAGCATCTATTCGCATAAATAAATCCCTTATAAATAAATTGTGATATTTTTCCAGGTGCATAAAAAAAGTTATTGAATCATTATAATTAATATTCTAACAAAATAAAGGATAAAAGTGCCAAAGGAAAAGATTCAAATATTTATTTGAAAGAATGTCAACAGATAGGTGAAAACATGAAATTGTACATCAATGTTTTTTATTTAAGCTAATTACTGAGAGGGGAATACAATAGGCTAGCACTTATTGTTTTCGGGGCTGGTTAAAATGTGTCTACGTCGTCAGACAAGTTTGTCAAAATACGCATAGGTAGTAGGACACACTTTATTACTCGTATTAGTACGTTATTACTTATTAGTAATGAGTCAGAACATAAATAATTTTGGACAGTGATTCCCGAAAACTTTGAATGCGAACCAGTGAGTAAAAAGAGAAAAGTCATTTTTGGACCAAATGAAAGAGGTATCATACGGCCAAAAATTGTGAAAACTACACTAAATACCTGAAATTTTGAGAATTGGTTTTAAAAGTTATATTAGAATAAAAATAAATTAGAAAATTGATAGTATATTAAAATAGAATGTCTAATTTTCAATAATTTATCGTCGTATCACTGATTTATATAATATGTTAAAGCGCCATCTTAAAGTATTGTATGTTATTTCTTTAGTCAAATTGATTTGTAATATATATAAGTTGAACATTAAAATTTGGTTGGACTAAACTCGAAATGTTTAGCTCTCGACCATGCATGATTAGATTATCCGATTAGTCTTCATATGACAATTGTATAATAAATATCAAATATTGTTCACAACCCCCCCCCTTATTTCCCCTCGGTGTTCATTGTTGGTAGTTGCAATATGTTAATTGCACACACTCGGAGAAGATAAAACTTCCTCTGAGCAATGATTTGGCCGGTTGTGCCGATCTAAAAACGGGATGGAAATGTGGTGTTTTGAAACATGCTTGTCTGCGACAGTTTATATTATACTATTTATCCGAGTAAAGTCGCATTTTAATCATTACCTAGTGCAACACACGTGTCCCGGCACAATACAATGCGCTTATGACCGGATAAAATCCGCATGGTGGAATTGGATCCATCGTCCTGAGACATTACATGCCGTAGAAAACAAAATCTAACTACAAGCTGTAGGAAAATCAACAATATAAGATTATTTATTTATTGTCCTTCGAACAACCTCAACGAATATTTACTTATATTTTTACATTAGATTTAAATACATGTTTTCTAATTGTTTAAAAACATAAGATTTGAAAATGAGTTTTTTTTATTTTTTTTTTTATTTATTTAATCATAAACTGTTTTCAGCACAAAAATGCTATTAACAAATTGAATATTTACATTGTCCATTAAATTAGGTGCATGCAATTTTTATAATGAATTGATAGTTGACTAAATTATTTAGTTAAGGTTTAAGTGTAACGTGTATTCTTCCTATAATTAGTCTTCTGTTTGATTGATCTTCATTATCTTTAAGGGGATGTCCTGTGCGAGTCGAGGTCGCAGAAGTCGTTGGCTGTTTTTTTTTCCTAAGATTGTAATGACGGCTTCCGCCGAATTTTTAGATTGGCGTGGAAGTTTTTGAATGCATCTTTATCCATGCGTTAATGAATGGATGCCCGTGTCCGTTGTGGGGTTTGATTGTTTCCTCATGAACCATGGAGCTTTGAGGCAAAAAAGATTGACCGAGTGTTATGTCGTTAATAGTTTAAGGTACCTCGTCCGTCGAGTAGAACACATAATGTAAGTGTAAATTTGAATTAAATGATAAATCATTGAATATATACATTAAAAATAAATCTGAACGAAAACATCGAAGATGCTTTACTAATAATATTTACATATTAAACGAATGTTTTATCCTATAGTATAGGTTATCTGCGATAGATGATGAAACGTACTGATTTTACAATGATTTACGTTTTATGAGTTGTTGTCTGAAGACATTTTTTTTTATAAATAACGGGACTTTTGAGTCATAATACAACATAATTTATTGTAGCCTTATATTTTTCAAAAAATCTGAAACTCTTTTTAATGTTTTATTTTAAGACGGTTAAGAATTAAAATTAATAATAATATGTAATATAGGAAACATATACACACTAAATGCACAATCAAAATAAATATAAAGAATTTAATAATCCTTTAATACGCTCACGTTTTTATAAAACTATTCACAATAAGTAAATATAGCTACGGATGCGAGTAACCTATACCACGTCATGACTTAAGCACAAATCGACACGATTTTCCTAGTCCACTACGAGCGTTTGTGTGCATAAAACCAAATATAGATATTACATCTTCGAATTTAAATACCTTTATGTTAGGTGATATAATTTATATAGTCATATCACGTGAGCTAATTTTTTGTTGTATACTATACTGAAAAATATTCTTAAAATCTACATGAAAATACAAAACGATCGTTTGACCTTTACTGCGTTCTTTGCGCTCGAGTAACGTCGCGTCCGTCCAAGTGTCCGTATAATTCGAACGTGGATTGTGGATTGCGTTTTCCTGCCCGATTGGAAACAATGACCTTAGTACGGTTCTGGCGCCAGATGATTATAGGCCTCGCGCACGTCAAGAAATATAGAGTTCGAAGAAACACAATAAAGATCCGCCTCAGAAACAGACCGGCGCAACCGCCAAACGACCTACCAATAAATACAACAAAACCAAAAAAAAAAACGGAAAGTTTTAATAATATGTACCCGTTGGTTTCCATATCGACACGTCATAATCTAATAATAATTATTATTACAGGACAATCATATACTTTCATAGACCCCCAAAAGTCGAGCATCCGAGGGACCAAGTCCGATCTGTATAGTATGCCCGTGCTCTGCGTGAAGTGTGCCGATCAGTATGGAATACGAGAATTCCTATGATATACGATACACCGCAATAGTAAAATGATTAGATTTTACTGTAGATTATATTTTATTTATAACGTCAAGGCCACGATATACAAAATAAAATATATGGACACAAATCACAAGGGGGATTTCGCCCTCGAATCTAAAATGTTTCGAATACATTCTAAATACGGTGGCAACAAGTATTTATGATTAATTTAAAGCGTAAGAACCACCATAATTCAAAAAATATCATTTTCTCTGCATATAATTTTAATCATTAGAGCACAACTATGTTTTAAAGAAATTGTATTTTTATTTTTTAACTATTTTTATCGTTATCATTTGTACATTTTTTCATAAAATATTAATTCACACAGATATTCTATCTGTTAAAAAATAGAACTTTGGTACGAATATATAGCATATGACAGCAAAAATAAATTAAAGTTTGTGATGCGCCGAGTGGAATGTACAACAAGATATCTACGAAAAATAATGGTCACTACTCAGCACAATATCATAACTTTGAATACGTATAATTAATGCACTACTCATAGGCAAAGCTACTTTTCATGTTCATGGGTGCGAACATTCTGAAGATCTTAACTCCCTCCCTCCATCAAAAAAAAATATTATTAGTATAATATAAACTGTACTAAACTAGGTATTGCGTTTGGTAGCATCCGCCACAAAATACAATTATTAAAAAAACTAAAAATTGTGAAGTTACTTCTATCATAATATATTATATACAACAAATGACTTAAATAAAATTAGTGATAAGTTATTCAATCAATTTACATATCATATAAATTATAAATTGCATGTGACTTGACTGGCTGATCACGTAGAGCCAAGCTACGACAGCTAGATGACCTTGCAATTTCCATGGTACCTTCGTTTACTACCAAGTGGGGTGCACTAAGAATAGATTATCTAAAATTCCTATGTATGAGAAGGTGTCACACAAGGACTTTGATATTATCGATGGGAATAGGACATTTTTTATGTTAAAAGTGCATTAGTTATTATTTAGGCAAATGACTCCGAAGCTCAATTATCACTTTTACATGGCCTTGATTAACATAACGATATCATCAAACGAATGGTATGTTTGTAGCTTAATACTCAGAAAACTAACACGACTGATTTTGACGAAAATGTCAGATATTTTTTTCTTAGATGTATCAAAAAGGTTTTAAAAGAGTAATTTGTGACTTGCGGTTGCCTTGTCGAAATTATATCACAAAGCGAGTAATAAACCGAATCCGATTTTGCAACGCACTAAAACCGAGATACACCCCAAAATTTTTTAAATACAGCGCTGATTGTTAATATTTGTTTATTTGTTACCGGATAATTTGGAGTTATACAGCTGCCAGAAAAAATCTGTTTCTGTTTTGTTATATAGCTGAAAAGTAAACAACTTAAAAATTATAATGATAAAAATATTACCAAACATTTCGTTTTTGTAGACTGCTTAATAAAATCGACATACTTATTATGCCAAGAGAAATTTTGTTTAAAACCATTAAGTATTGAAACAATGATGGCTTACGTTAAACGGTGTATCACTATATTTCAAATACAAATACCAAAAAAGCACATTAATATTTGGTATACTTGTATAATATTATATCAGATAATAAAATTTTGTTTGACATTATCCCATTTAAGTAAAAAAATATTTTATTTTTGAATAAATTGAATAAATATATTGTATAGGTAGTTAATATTATGTTACTAGATGACAAATTTTATTGTTATTCAATATTTTTTGGTAAATATATAAAAAAAAATATTAAATAACCATAACTTTGATTTGTTAATGAAAAAGTCATCCATTGTTTTGAAATTGTTTAAATTTGCAATATCGTAATAATTTATATGTTCACTTTACTTCCATTGTATATTATTATTTTATTATATAAATTTTTAGTGTCGTATCATAAGTAGATAACAAATTTACGGGAAGTTTTAGGGGATAAGACCGCCTGCCGAGTGTTTTTAAGAGGGTACACCGAAAAAAAAAGCCACTTAATTTAATAAGTTTCTATAACGTATGAATATATGATTACAAACTAAATACAAATCACTTAGATATTCCTTTTAAGTGAAATGTTTAATAATAGTCACTTTATCTGTTAATCAGGACCACATATTTTAAGTTTCTATAATGGAAAATATGAAACGTTTTTAATAGGAGGTTTAAGCCTATTTTTATTAATGTAGCTTGATAAATAGAACATTGTTGAAATCGGGTTTTTTACCACTTTTAAAAAGACTTTTGATGTCTTTCAAAAAGAGTGTAAACTGGTCTAATGACAATGATTCAAGACAATTTGACAAGAGAATTTTGATCTTTTCTCATAATATGAACGTAATACTCCTCTTGACCGATTCCGATATGACTAAACTGCCTTACAGCACCGTCGAGATGACGGTTCGGGCGATCGTCATTTCAGAAATGGCTTTTGGTGGACGCAATCCGGCAATTGCAATCGCATTTCAGCCCGGCACCATTCGTTTATCACGAACGCGTTTCCTGTTCGGAGGGTATAAAGCTTTTGAAGAATTCTGAAAACAAAGGATATAAATGAAAAAGTCCGTATTTTCTATGATATAATTAAGACCGTTTTTTTTTTTAAAAACAAATAAAAATTTCAAATGATGTAATGCCATTACTGTTTTTCCCGGACAGGCATAACAAATCTTCGACTTGCACGTCGCAACAATCGTTTTCTGCGCAATAAAAAAAAGAATTGATCATATTAATATTATCCTACATTCTTTTGTTCAAAACCAATAATGGGGTTTGGTTTTTTTATTATTTTTGCTCTGCGTTTTTTCTTAAAACGTCCAGTGTTCACTTACAGCCATGAGGCCGAACATATGAACTCTAGATAACACCGCAGGTGATGGCCATGTGATTCATGTAACACGCATCTTGCAATTCCCTCCGCAGGTATTATTTCGTGCCCATCCCCGGTGGAGCTCTCGTCGGCGAAAAGACACCTCCGAGCGCTTTTCGGGTTCAGTTCTTCTGGTCCTGGCGTGTTGTATATCCCTGTCTCCACACAGACGTGAATGATACCAATGCTGCCGGCCGGTCACGACGCATATCCGATCCGAGTGGAGCACCTCTCGGGGTTCGCTGATCATATCTGGAATTGTACAATGTATAACGTGTATGCCCAACCGTCTTTTTTCTCAGTCGATAATGCAGTTATTCTAAATCTTATTTTTAGAATTTTTAAATATATCTTCTTATCAAGACCATATTTTCAAATCCTAGAGATTTTTTTCGTACTATTTAAGGAATGTCCTGCGGAGATCCATCACCAACCTAACCTAAACCTAACCATAATGTAGGCATGTTTATTATACATATCATTTTTTATCAACCAAGGGCCTTGTCTCGAATTGATCATGGACACCCTTGCTAATAGCATCAGTTCATCCAACACAATGGCCGCCGCATACCCCGATGAAAACCATTATCGGCGGACCGTCCACCTCCCTTACTCGGGAACAATATGAGCACAACAAAAGTTGAATCGAAGTTGATTATTGATCACAATCCGTTTGTGTATTACCAAATAAATAACCGGGTAACAACCACCCTGTAATTTAAGCGAGAGAGCACAATCGCAAACACTAAATTGATGCAAACTGTTCAACAACCATGCATTACATAGAGATATGCTATAAATCGGGGTCAGTATAGGGGGTTGCGTATATTAAACAGTGAAAAGATAATGATATCATACGGACCGACCGTGAGTAGAGAATAGAATCTTAAAGTTTCTAAGAGCAACAAAAATGTATAAATATACCTAAATAATAATATAGGAGTATTGAATAAAAAAAAATGTAAATCACCCTACGTGTATTATAGTGTTTCATAATTTAAATTATCGATTTCAAATCTTTCACTCTATACACTCATTATTATTAATGGTCCGAGGTACAGTCGTTTATTCCTATTTAATTATATTTTCATGGTTGACGCAGTTAACTTCTTTATACATACGAGATAACAAAAATATAAACATCACTTTTTTCGTAACGAATTATATTACCTACAATTATCTTGGCAAATCCAAATGGGTCATGACATGAACTCGACAAAAACCGCCTTACCAGGACTTTTCAAAAAGTTTAAGATAGTTAAAATTTTAATTTCTTCCGAATCCGTTTGGATTAAAATATAATGCAACAACAAATGTCTTGAATGTTGAAATACTAATGTACCGGTGGTGTTCTATTTTTTTATTCTGGTCTTATGATCATAAAGTTATGATGCATATACAACTATAAATGGTGTTATCTCATAGCCCCTATTATTCATATTCACCATGATATTCTATTTAAATTAAGAAAATAAATACCATAGTAAATTTGCTCATGATATAATGCTGTTTGAGACATAGTGCATATACAATATTAAAATAATGATCATGTAAGTTATAAAAAAATTCAGAAAACTAGAGTTTGAATAAATCATTATTAAAGGTAAAAACGAGGTAGAGCATTCACCTTGGTGAACTCACTCTGTTGTGGCTGATCTACCGAGTTTTTGAGACTTCCAACGACGCCAAGTAAACGATCGTCCGCAGAGTGCGCCATTTTAGTTTTGAAATAAAGACTGGGCCAAATTTGTGAAGTGAGCCGAGCCCTTACCTCGGGGCCAGCCCTTGAATTACGACAGTGACATTTCATTGTTTTACATACATAAATAAAAAGAAATAAATTACTAAAAGCCGTGCCTTAATTGGTTGGAGTCTTTTTTTATTTTTAATTTAGACATTATAGCCACGTATTAAATAAAATTAACTAAGTATTAATATATATGCAATAAGTACCATTGTTAATACTTTGTAATATGGTTACTATTTATTGAAACATTTGAATTTCTTGAATTTTTGGCCGTTCTGGCTCCACATAAAATTAATTAGGGCAAATTTAATGGTTTGGGGTAACAATAAATGTAGTCAATAAGAGTTCCCCTAATGATACTCCAAATGAATAGCATTATAATTTACATATAATAATATTAAATAGCTGTTAGCAGTTATTGACACAA
>JAIWJD010000007.1:1722074-1724574 GCA_022818045.1 Neotoxoptera formosana | reverse complement strand
AAACCAAAAAAAAACCCAAAAAAAAAACAAAAAAAAAAAAAAAAAAAAAACCAAAAAAAAAAAAACACAAAAAAAAAAAAAAAACAAAACAAAAATAAAACAAAAAAAAACAAAAAAAACAAAAAAAAACCAAAAAAAAACAAACAACAACAAACAAACAAAAAAAAAAACAAAAAAACAAAAAAACAACAACAAAAAAACACAAAAAACAAAAACAACAACACAACAAAAAAAACAAAAAAAAAACAACCAAAAAAAACAAAAAAAAACACAAAACAACAAAAAAAAAAAAAACAAAAAAAACAACACAAAAAAACAAAAAACAAAAAAAACAAAAACAACAAAAACAAAACAACCAAAACAACCAAACAAAAACAAAAAACAAAAAAAAAAAAACAAACAAAACAAAAAACAACAAAAACAAACACAAAAAAAAAACAAAAAAAAAAAAAAAAAAAAAAAAACAAAAACAAAAACAAACACAAAAAAAAAAAAACAAAAAAAAAAACAAAAAAACAAACACAACAAAAAAAAACAAAAAAAAACAAAAAAACACAAAAAAACAACAAACACAAACAAAAAAAACAAACAACAAAAACAAACAAAAACAAAAAAAAAAAAAAAAAAAACCAAAAACCACCAAAAAAACAAAAAAAACAAAAAAAACCAAAACAAAAAAAAAACAAAAAAAACACAAAAAAAACACAAAAACAAAACAAAAAAAAAAACAAAACAAAACAAAAAAAACAAAAAAAACACAAAAAAAAAAAAAAAACAAAAAACAAACAAAAAAAAAAAAAACAAACAAAAAAAAAAAACAAAAAACCAAAACACAAAACAACAAACAAAAAACAAAAAAAAAACACAACAAAAACAAACAACAAACAAAAAAAAAAAACAAAACCAAAAAAAACAACAAAAAACAACAAACAAAACAACACACAAAACAACACAAAAAAAAAACAACACCAAACAAAAACAACACAAAAAAAAAAACAAACAAACAAAAAACAAAAAACACACAAACAAAAAAAACCAAAAAAAAACAAAAACAACAAAAAACAAAAAAAACACAACACAAAAAAAACAAAAAAACAAACAAAACAAAACAAAAAAAAAAAAACACAAAAACAAACAAAAAAAAAAAAAACAACAAAAAAAAAACAAAAAAAAACAACACAAAAAACAAACCAAAACAACAAAAAAACAAAAAAAAAAACAAAACAAAAAACACCAAAAAAAAAAACAAACAAAACACACAAAAAAAACAAACAAAAAAACAAAAAAACAAAAAAACAAAAAAATAAAAAAAAAAAAAAACAAACAAAAAAAAAAAAAAACAACAAAAATAAAAAAAAAAAACAAAAACAACAACAAAAAAAAACACAAAAAAACAAACACACAACCACAAAACAAAAAACACAAAAAACAAAAAAAAAACAAAAAAACCACAACAAACAACAAACAACAACAAAAAAAAAACAAAAAAAAAAAAAACACACAACAAAAAAAAAACAAACACAAAAAACAAAACAAAAAAACAAAAACAACAAAAAACACCAAACAAAAACAAAAAAAAACAAAACACACACAAACAAAAAAAACAAAACAAAAAAAAAAAAAACAAAAACAACAAAAAAACAAAACAACCAAACAACAAAAAAACAAAAACAAAAAAAAAACACAAAAAACACAAACAAAAAACAAAAACAAAAAAAAAACACACAACAAAAACAAAAAAAAACACAAACAACAAAAAACAAAAAAAACAAAACACAAAAAAAAAAAACAAAAAAACAAAAAAACAAAAACAAAAACAAAAAAACAAAAAAACAACAAAAAAAACACAAAAACAAAACAACAAAAACAAAACACAAAAACAACACAACACAAAACAAAAAAAAAAAAAAAAACAAAAAAAAAAAACACAAACAAAAAAAAACAAAAACAAAAAAAACAAAAACAACAAAAAAACAACAACACAAACAACAAAAACAACAAAAAAACAAAAAAAAAACAACAACAAAACAACAAAACAAAAAAAAAACAAAAAACAACAAAAAAACAAAAAACAAAAAAAAACAAAAAAAATAAAAAAACAAAAAACACAAAAAACAAACAAAAACAAACAAACAAAAAAAAAAAACAAAAAAAACCAAAAAAACAAAAACACAAAAAAAAACAACAAAAAAAACAAACAAAAACAAACAAAAAAAAAAAACAACAAAAAAAAAAAACAACAAACAAAAAAAAACACAACAAAAAAAAAAAAAAACAAAAAAAAAACACAAAATACAACAAACAAACAAAACAAAAAAAACAAAACAACCAAACAAAAAAAACACAAAAAAAAAAAAACAACAACCAAAAACAAAACAAACAAAAAAAAAAACAAAAAAAAAAAACAAACAAAAAAAAAAAAACAACAAAACAAAAAAACCCAAAAAACAAAACAACAAAAACAAAAACACACAAAAAAAAAAACAAATAAAAAAAACAA
>JAIWJD010000007.1:1668274-1699474 GCA_022818045.1 Neotoxoptera formosana | reverse complement strand
TGTTTTTTTGGGTTTTGTTTTGGGGGTTTTTGTTTTTTTTTTTTTGTTGATTTGGTTTTTGGTGTTTTTTTAAATTTGATTTGGTGTTTTTTGTGTTTTTTGTTTTTGGGGTTTTGTTTGGGATTGTTTTTTGGGTGTTTTTGTTTTGTGGTGTGATGTGTCTGTGGGTTGTGTTTGTTGTTGTGTGTGTGAATTGTTATTTTGGTTTGATGTGTTGTTTGTTGTGTTGATGGTTTGGTTTTCGGATGTGATTGATGGTGATTGTTGTGTAGTGATGTGTTGATGGTTATGGTGTGTGTTTGTTTTGGTGAGGTGTTGTGATTGTTGAGTAGATTGTGTGTGTGTTTGTGTGATTTGTAGTGATTGTGATGTTGATTGTCGATTGATTGTGTTGTGTGGTGCTGGTGATGCATTTTGTGTGTGATTTTGGTGTTGATGGTGGTGTTTTGTGTGGATTTTGATTGTTGTGTGTTTGGTGATGTGGTGCTTGTGTGTTGTGTGTTGGGTTGTTGTGTGCTGTTGTGTGTGTGTGTAGTGTGTGGTTCTTTTGTGTTGATGATTGTGAATGTGTTTGTGTTTATTGACATTTGTGTTGATTGGATGTGGTGGATGTGTGTGTGTGTGTGTGTTTTGAGTGTGGTTGTGTTTGATTGTTGAAGATTGTGTGTTGTTTGTGATTGTGATTTGTCGTTCTGGTTGATGATGATTTGATTGTGGTGTGTGGTGTGCTTGTTGTGATGATGTGATTGTTAGTGTAGTGTGTTGAGTTGTTGTTTGTGCTGTGTGTGATGATGTGTGGTGTGGTGTGATGTGTGGAGTGTGTGTGTTGTTGTGTGTTGGTTGGTGTTGTGTGATTTCGTGTGTGTGTGTGTGTGCTGTTGTGTGTTGATGTGTGTGTGTGTGTAGTGTGTGTGGTGTTGTGTGTGTTGTGTTGATGATCGTGTGTGTGTGTGTTTGATGTGAATGTGTGATGTGTGTGTTGTGTGTGGATGTGTGTTGAATGTGTTGATGTTTGTGTTGTGTGTGTGTGTGTGAATGCTGTTGTGTGTGGTGATTTTGTGTGTTGGTGATGTGAAATATGTGTTGTTGTAGTGTGTGTTGTTGTGGTGTGTGATGGTATGTGATGTGTGTGTGATGTTTTGATGGTGTGTGTGTGTGATTGATGGTTGTTGTGTGTTGTGTGTTGTGTGTTTGTGTGTGTGTTGTTGTTTGAATGTGTGTTGTGTTTGTGATTGTGTTGATGTGAATTGTTGAGATGTGAATGTGTGTGTGCTGAAGGTGAGTTGATGTTGTGGTGTGTTTGTGTTGGTATTTTTTTGTTGATGTTGAATGTGGTTGTGATGTAGTGTGTGTGTTGTGTGGGGTGATGTGTTGTGTGTTTGTGCTTTGATGATGTGTGATGTGGTGTTGTGTGTTTGTTGTGTGGTTGGATGTTGTGGGGTGTGATGTGTGTGTGGTGTGTGTGTGTGTGTGTGTGGTTGGTATGTGATGTTGTGTTGTTTGATGTTGTTTGTGTGTTTGGTTTGTGGTGCATGTGAATTGTGTGTTGGTTGATTGTGTTGTGTGTGGTGTGGATGGAATGTTGTGTGTGTGTTGTGTGTTGGATGTGTTGTTGTTGTGTTGAATGTGTGTTGTGTGATGTGTGTTGCTGATAGTGTGTGTGTGTGTGTGTGTGTTGTTGTGTGTGTGTGGTGTGGTGTGATGATGTTGTGTTGTGTGGTTAGTGGTGTGTGTGTGGTTATAGTGTGTTGCGTTGTGTGATTGTTGTGTGATTGTGAAATTGTAGGTGTTGATGTTGTTGTGTGTGTGAATTGTGTGTGTGTTGTGTTTGTGTTTGTTGATGTGTGGATGTGTGTGGTTTGATGTGTGTGTGATGTGTGTGGTGTGTGGTGTTGTGTGTGTGTTGTGGTTTGTGATATGTGTGTGTGATGTGTTGTTTGAATTTGTTTGTGTGGTGTGTTGTGTGTGGTGATGTGTTGGTGTGATTTTTGAATTTGTTGTTGATGTGGTGTTTTGTTTGTTTGATGTGTTGTGATGTGTGAATGTTGTGTGTGGTATTGTGGTTGTGTTTTTGTTTGTGTGTGTGTGTGTGTCGTGTGTGATGTTGTGTGTTGTGTGATTGTTTTGTGTGTTGTGTGTGTGTGTGGATTTGTTTGTGTGTTGTGTGATTGTTTGTTGTGTGGTGATTGTGTGTTTGTTTGTTGATGTTTTGTGTGTGTTGTGTGTGATTGTGATGGATTGTTGTTGTGTGTTGTGTGTGTGTGTTGTGTGATGTAGTTGTTGATGTGTGTTTGGTCGTGTGTGATGTGGTTGGATTTGTGTGTTGTTTGTGATGTTGTGTGTGTGTGTTTTGATGTTGTGGTTTGTGTGTGTTTGTTGTTTTGTTTTTGTTGTGGTGGATGTGAGTTGTGTGGGTTGTGTGTGTGTGTGATTGTTGTTTGTTGGTGTGTTGTGTGTGTGTGTTGTGAATGTTGTGTGTGATTGAATGTTTGTGGTTTTGTTTGTTGATGTGGTGTGTGTTTTGTGTGTGGTGTGATTTTTGTGTTGTTGTTGATGGGATGTGTGTTGTGGTTTGTTGTGTTGAATTGAATTGTGATGTGTGATTGTGTTTGTGTGTGATTGTGTTGTGTGTTGGTGTGATGTTGTTGTGTGTGTGGTTTGTGTGTTGTGTGTTGTGTGTGTGTGCTGTTGTTTGTGTGGTGTTGTTGTTGTGATTGTGTGTGTGTTGAATTGTGATGTTTGTGTTGATGTTTTTGGTGTGTGAGTGTGATTTGGTTTGTGTGTTGATGTGTGTGTGCTGTGTGTCTGATTGTGTGTTTGTTGTGATTTGGTTGTTTTGTTGTGTGTGTGTGTGTGTGTGTGATGGTTTGTGTGTGTTGATTGTGTGTGTTGTTTTGTGAATGTTGATTTGTGTGTTTGTGGTGTGTTGATGTGTGTGTGTTGTTGTTGGTGTGTTGTGTGTTGGTGTTTGTGTGGTGTGATGTTTGTGTTTGATGGATGTGTTTGTGTTGTGTGTTGTTGATGTGTGTGTGTGGTTGTGATTTGTGTTTGTGTGTGTGATGATTGTTCGGTGTTGGGTGTGAGTGTGTGGATGTGGTTGTGTGTTGTGTGATGTGTGTGATTTGTGTTGATTGTTGTGGTTGTGTGTGATTTGTTTGTTGTGGTGTATGTGTGATGTGATGTGTTGTGTGTGTGTGTGTGTGTTTGAATTGTGTGTTGTGTGTGTGTGTGTGTGTGTGTTGTGTGTTTTTGTGTGATGGTTTTGTGTGTGATGTGTTGTGATGTGGTGTTTTGTGTGATGTTGGTGAACTTGTGTGTGTTTGTGTGTTTTGTGTTTGATGTTGATTGGTGTTGTGTGATTGATGTGTGTGTGATGTGTGTGATGTTGATTTGTGACATGTTGTGTGTGTGTGTGATGTGTTGTTGATGTGTGTTGTGGTGTGTGGTTGATTGTGTTGTGTGTTGTGTTGTGTGTGTTGTGTTTGATGTGTTTGTGTTTGTTGTGTGTGTGTGTGTGTTGTGTGTTGTTTGTGTGTGTTGTGTTTGTGTGTGATGTGTGTGTGTGATTTGTGTAGTGTTTGTTGTGTTTGTTGTTGTGTGATTGTGTTGTGTATGTTTGTTGTGTTGTGTGATTGTTGTGTTGTGTTTGTGATGTGGTTTTGTTGGTGTGTGTGTGTTGTGTTGTGTTGTGTGTGTTGTTGTGTGTGTTTGTGATGTGTTGATGTTGTGTTGTGTGTGTGTGTGTGTGATGGATGTTGTGTGTTGTGTGATGTGTGTGTGTTGGTGATTGAGGTGATGTGTGTGTGTGTTGATTGTGTGATGTGTGGTGTGTGTGTGGTGAGTGTTGTGTGATTGTGTGTGTGTTGTGTGGTGTGTGTGATGTGTGTTTGTGTGTGATGTGTGTGTGTGTTGTGAGATTTGTGTTGTTTGTTTGTGGTTGTGTGTGTTGTGTGTGTGTGATGTTTGTTGTCTGTGATTTTGATGTTTTGTTGAGCTGATGTGTTTGATGTGGTTTGATGTGATGTGTGATTGTGATTTGAGTTGTGTTTGTGTTGTGTGTGTGTTGCTGTTGATGTTGTTGTTTGTGTGATTGTTGTGTGTTGTGTTGTGTTTGTGTGGTGTTGTGTGTTTTGTATGATGTGTGTTGTGATGTTGTGTGGTGTGAGTGTTGATTGTGTTGTGTGTTGGTGAATTGATGTGTGTGTGATGTGTGTTGTGTTGTATGTTGATTGATGGTGATTGTTGTGATGTTTGTTGGTTGAGTGTGTGTTGTGTGTTTGTTTGTGAGTGTTGTGTGATGTGTGGTGGTGTTGTTGGCTGTGTGTGTGAATGTAGTGTTGATGTGTGTTGTGTGATGTGTGTGTTGTTTGATTGTGTGTGTGTATGTTTTGTTTGTGTGTGTGAATGTGTGTGGTGTGTTGTGTGGTGGTTTTGTTTGAGATTGGTGTGATTGTTGTGTGTGTTGTTGTGTGTGTGTGTTTTGATGTGATGTTTGATGTTGTGTGTGTGTGTGTGGAATTGATGGTGTGTGTGATGTGTGTGTTTTGATTGTGTGTTGTGTGTGTTGTTTGTTGTGTGTGATGTGTGTGTGTTAAATGTTGTTTGTGTTGTGTGTTGTGTGTGTGAGTTGTGTGTTGTTGTTGTGTGTTTGTGATGATTTTGTGTGGTTGGTGTGATGTGTGTTGTGATGTTTGTATTGATTTGTTTGTGTGATTTGTTGTGATGTTTGTGTTGTTGTGTGATGATGTGTTGTTGTGTGTGTTGTGTTGTTTTGTGTGTGATGTGTGGTGATTGTGTTTGTGTGTGTTTGTGTGTGTTGTGTTGTGTTGTTTGTTGTGTGAATGTTGGTGTTGTGTGTGTGATGTGTGTGGTGTTTGTGTTGTGTTTGATGTTGTGTGTTGTGTGTGTTGGTTGTGTTGTTGTGTGATGTGTGTGTGTTGATTTGTGTTGTGTTTTGTGATTGTGTTTTGTTGTGTGTGTGTGTGGTGTGTGGTGATTTGATTGTGTTGTGTTGTTGTGTGTGTTTGTGGTGTGTGATTGTGTGTTTGTGTTTTTGTGATGATGATGATTGTTGTGTTGAATGTTTGTTGTGTGATGTTTGTTGAATGTTGTGTTGGTTGTGTTTGTGGTAATGTGTGTGTGATTGTTGTTGTTGTGATGTGTTTGTGTGTTTGTGTTGTGATTGTGTTGTGATGTGTGTTTGATGTTGTGTGTGATTGTGATTTTGTGTGTGTGTTTTTTTGTTTGTGTTTGTGTGATTGATGTTTGTGATGTGGTTGTGTTGTGTGTTGATGTGTGTTGTGTGTGTGTGTGTTGTTTTTGTGTGTGAATGATGTTGTTTGTGTTGATTTGTGTTTTGTGTGGTGTGTGTTGTGTGTGATGTGTGTTGTGTTTGTGATTGATGTTGTTTGGTGTGATGGGTGTGTTGGTGTGTGTGTTTTTGTGTGTGTGTGTTGATTGTTGTGTTGTGTGTGATTTGTTTGTGTGTGTGTGTGTTGTGTGTGTGTGGTGATGTGTGATGTGTGATGTGTGTGATTTGTGTGTTGTGTGTGATTGTGTGTTGATGTGATTGATGTGTGTGTTTGTGTGTGTGTGTGTGATGTGTGGTTTTGTGTTGATGGTGGTGTGTGTTGTTGTTTTGTGTGTGTGTGATGTGTTGTGTGTGTGTGTGTTTGTTTGTGGGTGTGATGTTGTTGATGGTGTGTGTGTGTGTTTGTGTTGATGTGTGTGTTTTGTTTGTGTGTTTGTTTGTTGATGTGATGTGTTGTGTGTGAATTGTGTGGTTGTGTTGTGTTTGTGATTGTGTGTGTTTGTGTTTGATTGTGATTTGTTGTGTTGTGTGTTGTGTTGGTGTGTTGTTGTGTGTGTGTGTTGTGATTGTGTTGTTTTTGTTTTGTTGTGTGTTGTGTGCTTTTGTTGATTTGTGATTTGTGTGTGTGTATGTGTTGTGTTTGTGTGTGTGTGTTTGTGATTGTTGTGTGTGTGTTGTGTTTTGTTGTGGTTGATGTGGTGTGATTGTGTGGTTGTGTTTGTGTGTGTTGTGTGGTGTTGTGTTGATTGTGGTGGTGTGTGTGTGATTTGTTTGGTGTGTGTTTTTGTGTGTGGTGTGTTGATGTGTGTTGTGTGTGATGTTTTGTTGTGTAGTGTGGTGATGTTGTGATGTTTGTTTGATGGTGAATGTGTGTGTTGTTTGTGTGTTGTGTGTGTTGTTGTGTGTGTTTTTTTGTTGTGTGTGTGTGATTTGTGTGATTGTTGTGTGTGTTGTGTGTGTTGTGTGTGTGATGTGGGTGTGTGTGATGTGGTGTGTGTTTGTGTTTGTGTGTGTGTGTTTGTTGTGTGTGTGTGTGTTGGTTTTTGTGGTTTGTGTGATGTTGTTGATGTGTGTGTGGTGTGTTGTGTGTTTGTTTGTGTGTGTTTGTGTGTGTGTGTGATTGTGTTGTGATTTTTTGTGTGTTTTGGTGTTTGTTGTTGATGTGTGTTTGATTTGTTGTTGTTGATTGTTTGATTGTGGTGTGTGTGTGTGGTGTTTTTTGTGTGTGTGATTGTGTGTGGTGTGATTTGAGTTGATGTTTGTTGATGTTGATGTGTGTGTGTTGTGTTTGTGTTGTATTTGGATGTGAATGTGTGTGATTTGTTGTGTGATGTTGTGTGTTGTTTCGATGTGTGTGTGGTTGTGTTGTTGTGTGTTGTGTTGTTGTGTGTGTTGTGTGTGTGTGTGTGTGTTGTTGTGTGTGTGTTTTGTGATGTTGCTTGTTGTGATGTGTTGATGTGGTGATGTGGTGTGGTTGTTTGGTGTTGTGATTGATGTGTGTGTTTTGATGTTGTGTTTGTGTTGTGTTTTGTGATTTTGTGTGTGTGTGTTGATGTTTGTGTGATTGTGTTGTGTGTGTTGTGTTGTGTTGTGTTGTGTGTGTTTGTGTGTGTGTGTTGTGTTGTTTGATGTGTTGTTGTGTGTATTGATGTGTGTGGTTGTGTGTTTGTTGTGTGTTTGTTGTGTGTTGTGTGTGTGTTTGTTGTAGATTGTTGTTTTGTGTGGTGTGATGTTGTGTGTTGTTGTGTTGATGTGTGTGTGTGTGTGTGTGATTTTATTGTGTAGTTGATTGGTGTGGTTGTGTGTGTTGTGTGTGTGTGTTTGTTGTGTGATTGTTGTGTGTGTGTGTTGATGTGTGTGTGTTGATGGATTGTTGTTGTTTGATGTTGTGATGTGGTGTGATGTGTTGGTTGTGTGTTGTTGATTGTGTGTGTGTTGTGTTGTGTTGTTGTGTTGGTGTTGATGATGTGATGTGTGTGTTGTGTGTGATGTTGTGATGTTGTGTGTGTTGTGTGTGTGTGTGTTTTGTGTTGTGATGTGTGTTGTGTTGATGTATGTGTGTGTGTGTTGTGATGTGTTAGTGTGTTTGTGTTTGTGTGTGCTGTTGTGTGATGTGTGTGGTTTGTGTTGTGTTGTTTGTGTGTTGTGTGTTTGATGTTTGTGATTGTAGTTGGTGTGTTGTTGTGTGTGTGTTGATGTTGTGTGTGTGTTGTGTGTTTGTGTGTGTGGTTTTTGTGTGTATTGTGTGTTGTGTTGTGTTGTGTGATGATGTGTGTGTGTGTTGTGTAGTGTGTGTGTGTGTGAGGTTTGTGGGTGTGATTGTGTTGTTGTGATGTTTTGTGTGTGTGTGTGTTTTGTGTTGATTTGTTGTGTGTTGTGTGTGTGTGTGTGTGTGTTTTGATTTGTGTGTTGTTGTGTGTGGTGTGGATTGTGTGTGATGTGTGTTGGTGTGTGATTTGTGTGTGATTGTGATTGTTGTGTTGTGTGTGTTGATGTGTGTGATGATGTGTGTGGTGTGTGTGTTGATGTTGGTTGTGTTGTGTGTTGTTTGTGTTTTTGTGATGTGTGTTGATTGATTGTGATTTGTTGTGTTTGTGGTGTGTGTTGATGTTGTTGTTGTGTGTGTGTTTTTTTGTGGATTGTGTGTGTGTGTTTGATGTTGTGATTGATTTGTGTGTTGTGTGTGTTTGGTGTGTGTTGTGTTGTGGGTGTGATGTGTGTGTGTTTGGTGTTGTGGTTGTGTTGTTTGTGTTGATGTTGTTGTGTTTGATTTGTGTGTTGATTTGGTGTTGTTGTGTGTTGTGTGTGTGTTGTGTTGTGTGTTGGTTGTGTGTGTGTGTGGTGTTGTTTTGTGTGTGTGTTGTGTGTGTGATGTGTGTAGGTGTTGTGTGTGTGTGTGTTGTGATGTGTGTGTGATGTGTTGATTGTGTGTGTTGATTGTTTTGTGTGTTGATTGTGTTGTGATTTTGTTGTGTGTGTGTGTGTTGTGATTGTGTGTTGTGTGTGTGTTGTGTGTGTTGTGTGTGAATTGTGTGATTTGTGTGTGAATTGTGTGTGTTGTGTTGTGTGTGTGTGTGTTTTTGTGTTGTGATGTGTGTGTGTGTGTTGTTGTGGTGTGTGTTTGTGTGTGTGTTGTTTGTTTTGTTGTGTTGTGTGATGTTGTGTGATGTGGTGTGTGTGTTGTGTGATTGTGTGTTGTGTGTTGTGTGATGTGTGTGTGTTTGTGTGTTGTGTTTGTTGATGTTGTGATGTGTGTTGTGTTGTGTGTGTTGTTTTTGTGTGTGTGTTGTTGATGTTTGTGTTTGTGTGAATTGTGTTTGTGTGTGTTGATGTGTAGTTTGTTTGTGTTTTGTTGTGCAATTGTGTGTGATGTGTTGTGTGTGTTTGTGTTGTGTTGATGTTTGTGTTGTGTTGTGTGTGATGTTGTGTGTGTGTGTGTGTGTGTTGATGTGATTGTGTGTGTGTGTTGTGTGTGTGTGTTGTGTGTAGTTTTGTGTGTTGGATGTTGTGTGTGTGATGTGTTGTGTTGTGATGTTGTTGTGTGTTGTGTGGATTGTGTTGTGTGTGTGGTTGATTTGAATGTGTGTTGTGGTTGTTGTGATGTTGATGTGTTGTTTGTGTGTGTGTGTTGTGTGTGTGTTGATTTGTGTTGTTGTTGATGTGTTTTGTGTGATGTGATTTTTGTTGTGATGTGTGTGTGTGTGTGTTGATGATTGTTGATGTGTTTGATTGTGTTTGGTTGTGTGTGTTGATTGTGTGTTGTGTGATGTGTGATGTGTTGTTTGTGATGTGTGTGTGTGTGTGATATTTTGATTGTTGTGTTGATTGTGTGTGTGTGTTTGTGTTGTGTGTGTGTGTGTTGTGTGTGTTGATGATGATGTGTGTATGTGTTTTGTTGTTGTGATGTGTTTGTGTGTGTGAATTTGTGATGTTGTGTGATTGTGTTGTTGTGTGATGTGTTGTGTGTTGTGAGTGTTTTGGTGTTGATGATTGTTGTGTTTGTGTTGTGTTGTGTTGTGTGTGATGTGTTGTTGTGTGAATTTGATTTGTTGTGTTTGTGTGTTTTGTGTTGATTGTGTTTGTTGTGTGATTGTTGTGTGTTGTTGTGTGTGTTGTGTGTGTGTGATGATTGTGTGTTGATGGTATTGTGTTGTTGTTTGTGTGTGTTTGTGTGTTTGTGTGTGTTTTTGTGTGATTTGTGTGTTGTGTGTGGGTTGTGTGATGTGTTGTGTTGTTTGTTGTGTGGTGTGTGATTTGTGTGTTTGTGTTGTGGTGTGTGTGGTGTTTGTGTTTTTGTGATTGTGTTTTGTTGTTTGTGTGATTGTGTGTGTTGTGATTTGTTTGTGTTGTGGTGGAATTGATGTGTTGTTGTGTGTGTTTTGTTGTGTTGTGTGTGTGTGTGTGTGTTGTGTTGTGTTGTGTGTGATTGTTTGTTTGATGTTGTGTGTTGTTTTGTGTTTTGGATTGTGTTTGTGTTGGTGTGTGTTTGTGTGTGTTGAATTGTGTGTGATGTGTTGTGTTTTGATTGTTTTGTTGTTGGATGTTGTGTGTGTGTTGTGTGATGTGTTGATGTGTTGATTGTGTGTTGTGTGTGTGATTGTTGTGTGATGTGTGTTGTTGTGAATGTGTTTTGTTGTGTTTTTGATTGTTGTGTGTGTTGTGTGTTGTGATTTTTGTGTGTGTGTTTTGTTGTGTGTGTGTGTGTTTAGTGAATGTTTTGTGTTGTGTGTGTGTGTGTTGTGTGTTTGTGTTGTGTTGAATGTGATTGTGTTGTTGTGTGTTGTTGTGATGTGTTGTGTGTGTTGTGTTGTGTGTTGTGTGTGAGTGATGTGTGTGTGTGTTGTTTGTGATTGGTGTTGTTGTGTGTGTGTGTGATGTTTGTGTGTGTTGTGTGTTGTGGTGTTGTGTGATTGTTTGTGATGGGTGTGTGTGGTGTGTGTTTGTTGTGTGTGATGTTGTGTTGTGTGATGTTGATGTTTTGATGTGATGTGTGTTGTGTGTTGATCTGTGTGTGTTGTGTGTTTGTGTGTGTGTGTGTGTTGATTTTGTGTTGTTTGTGTTGTGATTTGTTGTTGTGATGTGTTGTTTGTTGTGGTTTGATGTGTGTTGTTGGATGTTGTGTTGTGTGTGTTTTGTGTGATTTGTGTGTGTGATGTGTTGTTGTTGTGTGTGTGTGTTTGTTGTTGTGTGTGTGTGATGTGTTGATTTGTGTGTTGACTTTGTTTGTTTTGTTGTTTGTGATGTTGTTGTGTGTGTGTGTTGTGAAGTTTTTTGTGTTGGTTGTGTGTGTGTTGGTGTGAATTGATGTGTGTTTGTGTAGAATTGTGTGATTGTGATGTGTTGATTGTTTGTTTGTGTGTTGTGTTTTTTTTGTTGTGATGTGTGTGTTTGTTTTGTGATTGTTGTTTTGTGTGTGATGTGTGTGATGTGTTGTTGTGGTTGTGTGTTTTTGTGTTGTTTTTTTGTGTGTTTGGTGTGTGTTTGATGTGTGTGTGTGTAATTTGTGTGTGATTTGTTGTGGTGATGTGTGTTGTGAATGTGTGTGTTGTGTGTGTGGTGTTGTTGTTTTGGTTGTGTGTGTTGTTGTGTGATGATTGTGATGTGTGTGTGTTGTTGTGTGTGTGATTGTGTGATGATTGTGTTGTGTTGAATGTTGTGATGTGGGTGTTGTTGTGTGGTTGTGTGATGTGATTTGTGTGTGTGTGTGTGTTTTGTGTTGTGTGATTATGTGAATGTGTGATGTGTTTGTTGTTGTGTTGTTGATTGTGATTTATGATGACTGTGTGTGTGTGTGTGATGTGTGTGTGTGTTGATGATTGTGTGTGGTATTGTTGTTGTGTGTGTTTAAAAAGTTGTGTTGACTGATGTGTGATGTTTTGTGTGTGAATGTGAATATATATAAATATATATATAAAATATAATATTCATATATATATATATTATTTATATATATATAAATATATCATATATCAAATATATATAATCCATAATAAAATATAAATATATAAAATATAATATAATATATCATAAATAAAAATATCATAATATATATATATAAATATATATAATATATTAAATAATAATAATAATATAAATAATATATAAATAAATATTATATAAATCAATATCTATATATATAATCATATATATAAATAATATATAATAATAATATAATATAATAATATATATAATACAATATCAAAATATATAATATATAAAAAATAATATAACAATATTATCAATATCAAATATATATCATATAAATATATAAAATATATATAATATATATAAATAATATCATATAATAAATAATCATAATATATTATATATAAATATATCATATTATATAATATATATAATATAATATAATAATATAAAATATAATATAATAATAAATATAAATCAAATATATATATATAATATATAATAATAAATATTTATAATATATAATATTATTAATATAATTAATATAAAATATATATCATATCATATATATATATCAATAATAATAAATCATATAATATATATCAAATAATATATATATAATATAAATAATATATAATTATATAATATATATATAATTTATATATAATAAATAATATATAAATATAATATATTATAAATATATCAAATTATATATAATATAATATAATAATAATAATAAAATAAAAATAATCATAATAATATAATAAATATATATTAATATATTAAATATCATATATATTCAATATAATTAAATATAAATAATATAATATAATATAAATATATATATATATAAAATAATATATATATAATATAATCATATTATATATAAATATTATATAATATATAATATCACCAATAATATAATATATATAAATATAATAAAATAATTATATATAAATATTATATTATAATAATATAAATATATAATAAATCAATAATATATAAATATAATATAATATCAAAATATATAATCATTATAATAATATATATATATAATAAATATTAAATAATCAAATTATAATTCAATAAATATTTTAATAAATCAATATATATATATAAATATATATTATAATATATATAATATATAATAAATATATATATATATATATAAAAATATATCATATATAAAATATATATATATATAAATTATAATATATAAATATATAAATATATATATTATATATAATAATATAATAATATATCAAATATATATATCAAATATAAATATAATATCAAATATAATATTATAATATATATATAATATATAATATCAAAATAATAATAATATATATAATATCATAATAATAAATCCATATATATATATAAATATAATATATCATATATCATATATAAATATATCAATATATAATATATATATCATATATATATAATTTATAAATAAAAAATATAAAATATAAATAATATATAATATATCAATTATATATATAATATATAATATCATTAAATAAAATAAATATAATATATATATATCATAATATAATATAATATATAAAAAATAATCAATATATATATATATATAAAATAATATATATTATATATATATAATATATATAATATATATTTAATATAATATATAATATATATATAATATATAAATATATAATAATTATATAATAATAAATCAATATTTATATATATATATAATATATATATATATATATCATCAATATAAAATATAAATCAATAATAAAATAATATTATAATAAATATATATTATATAATATAAAAATAATTATATATATAATAATAATATTATATTAAAATAATATATATAAATATATATATATCATATATATCATATAAATAATAATATAATATATTCATTATTATATATAATTATATAAATTAATAATAAATATATATAATATATATATATATAATAATCATAATATATAATATTATATATATATATATCAATTATATATATATAAATTATATAATTAATATATAATAAAATATAATATATCATATATATATAATATCATATATATAATATAATAATATATATATATATAATATCATAATATTATATAATCAATATAATATATATAATATTATAAATCAATATATCATTAATATATATATATATATATATATATAATATATCATAATAATAATAATAATAAAATAATATTAAATATAATATAATTTATAATATTAATAATATATATATCAATATATATAAATATATCATATATATATAAATATAAATAATTATATATAATATATATATATATATATAATATATAATAAATAATATATATAAATATATATATATATATAAATATAATTATATATATATATAATAATTATATATATAATAAATAATAATATAATATCATATATATATATATATATATAATAATATAATAATCATATATATTAAATATATAATATATATATATATAAAATCTATAAATATATATAATATATATAATATAAAAAATATAATATATAATAATATAATATATAATCAATATTATATATTAATATAATCATAATCAATTATATATATAAATAAATAATTCAATAATATAATAATATAATTATAATATATATTCAATCATTAATAATATATATATATATATATAATATATAAATTATATAAATAAATATCAATAATAAATATAATAAATATTAATATTTAAAAATATATATATATATCAATAAATTATAAATAATATATAATAATCATATATATATCAATATAATATATAAATATATAAAAAAATATATATAATATTATAATAATATATATTATAAATTATATAAATCAAATATATAATATAAATATAATTAAATATAATAATTATCATATATATATAAATATATAATAATATATAATATCAAATATATATATAAATTCAAATTAATAATATATATTATATAAATAATATATATAATAATAATAATATAATAATACATATCAATATATCAAATAATAAATAATCCAATTATATATAATATATAAATATATAAATATAATATATACTATAATAATATATATTATATATATATATAATATATATATAATAATAATATATATAATAATATAAATTAATATAATATATATAATAATAAATATTAATAATATATATATAATCAATATATATATTATATATATATATCAAATATCATATAATATTATATATAATATATTAATAAAATATATATATAAATTATCAATATAATATTTAATAATATATAATATATATAATCATTATAAATATATATATAATATCAAATATAAATATAATATATATATAATATAAATATATATATACTATAATCATATATATAATATATATAATAATATAATAAAATATCATAAATATATAATATAATATATTCAATAATATATATAATAAAATCATAATCAATAATATATAAATATTAAATCAATTATATATAATATATATATATAATATATAATATAATAATATATAAATAATAATCATAATTAATATATATATATATTATAATCATATATAATATTATATATAATATCATAAAATATATATATACATAAAATATAAATATATATATATATAATATAATATTTATATATATATATAATATATAATAAATATAATAATAATAATATAAAATATATATTATAATAATATATTTATATATATAATCAAAATAATTAATATATATAAATATAATATATATCATAATATATAAATATAATATATATCAATAATATATAATCATATATATATATATTAATATAATAAATCATAAATATTATATCATATATATATAATAATATAATCAAATTATATATATATATTATAAATAATCATATCATTATAATATAATATTAATATATAATAAAATATAATATAATATTATATAAATATATATAATATATATATAATTATATATATATAATATAAAATATATAATATCATTATATAATCAATAATAATATAATAATATAAATATAATATATAATAAATACTATATATATTATATATATATCATATAATATAAAATATATAAAATTTATAATAATATATATAAATATCATCATATATATATATTATATATAATATAAAATATCAATTTTAATATATTATATATAATATATATAATATAAATATATTTATAATATAAATATATCATATATAAATATTAATAAATCTAAAATATATATAAATAATATATATAATAAATATATATAATATAAAATATAATCATATATATATTAATATCATATATAATAATATAAAATATCAATAATATATCATAATAATATAATAATAAATAATATATAAAATATAATCAAAATATAATATATATTATATTTAATCAATATAATATATATAATATATATATATATAATATTATAAATATAATATAATATATCAATAATATATATATAATATAATATAAATAATATATATATAATATATAATATATATAATAATCATTATCAATAATATATTATACAATAATCATATATATATAAAATATATATATATAATATAATATATATAATCATATATATATTAATAATATAATTATATATAATAAAATATAATATAATATATAATAATAATATAATTAAATATAATTATATATTAATATAATAATATATATAATATTCAATTAATATATAAATATAATTATATATATATATCATCATATATATCAATTATATATCATATTAAATCATATATTAATATAATATATAATAATAAATATAATATAATACTAATAATATATATAATAATAATAATATAAAATCAATATATATATCAAATATATCATAAATTATAATATATATCAAAATATAATATATATATATATATATTAATATAATAATATATATAAATTATCATATATTATATTATATAAATATATATATATAATAATAATATATAATAATAAAAAATATATAATATAAATATATATAATTATATATAATAAATATATATATATAATATTTAATATAATATATATATATATATCATATATATAATATAATAATAATATATAATATAAAAATATCATATAATATATAATATATAAAAATCATAATTATTATATATCATAATATATATATAAATATAATATATATAAATAATATATATAAAAAATCATATATATAAATAAAATAATCATATATATATAATTAATAATATATAAATATTAAATATATATCAATAATATATAAAATCAATATATAATATATAATATATAAAAAAAATATATAATAAATATAATATATAATATATCAAATATATCATAATATAAATAAAATATAATATATATATAAAATATAATAATAATATAATTATAATATTATATATATTATCATATATATTAATATATATAATATAAATATTATTAATATATATAATCATTATATTAATATATATATAAAATCATATATAATAAATATAATATAATATATATAATATAATATAAATAATATATATATATATAATAATCATAATATATAATCATCATATAAATAATATATAAATATATTATAAATATTATATATATCATATATATTATATAATATATATAATAATAATATAATATAATATCATAATCAATAATAATATAATTATAATAATTTATATAAATCAATAAAAATAATAATCATCATAATAATAAATAAAATATATAATATAATATCAATATATATATATATATATATCTATATATATATAATATATATATAATATCATATAAATATATAATATAATTAATATATATATATATAATATAATATAATTAATAATAAATCATAATATATATATCAATAATATAATATATAATATATATATATATATAATAATATTATAATCATATAATATATTAATAATATATAATATATATAAATATTATAATTTTTTAAAATATCATATATAATCTTAATATATAATATATATTATATATATATCATATATCAAATATATATATAAATATAATATATATAATAATATATATATTATAATATCATAATATAATAAATATATATATAATAATATATATATATTATATATTATATATAAAATATAATATATAAATATATATAATAAATATATAATATAATTATTAATATATAATATAAAATATATATATAATTTTATATATATATATATAATATATATATTATATAATATTTAATAATATATATTATATATAAAATATCATATTATCTAATATCATATATATATATAATATAATATATATAATATATATAATCAATATAATCTATTAATATAAAATATAAAATATATATAATAATATATATATATAATATATAATAATATTATATATAATAATAATATTATATATAAATAAATTAATCATATATAATATCATATTAAATATCATTATATATCATATTATATAAATATATATATCAAATATAATAATAATATATATATATATATATATAATATATATATTACATATATAATTCATAATATATTATATCAAATATAATCAATAATATAATATTATAATCATATAAATATCAATAATAATATATAAAATATATAAAATAATATAAATAATATATAATTAAATAATATAATATAAATTATATCATATATAATCAATATATATATAATTATAATTATCAATATCATAAATATATATAATTAATATATATATATATATATAATATCAATATAAAATATATTATATATATAAAATAATATATCATATATATAATATATAATTATCATAATATATCATAATAATCATATTAATATATAATATCATAAATAATCATATATATAATTATATAATAAATATATCTAATATATATAAAATATATATAATATATTATTTAATATTATATATATAATAATAATATATATAATTAATAATATATATATATAATATAATATATATAATAATATATTATATATATATAAATCTATATATCAATATATAATATTAATATATATCATAAATTATATAATATATATATTATATATCATATAATAAATATATATATAATAATATATAATATTAAATATATAAATATAATCAATAATAATATATCAATAATATATAATATATATATATATCTAAATAAATATATCAATATTATATAAATAATATATAATATTCATATATTATATTAAAAATCAATTATATATCATAATATCATTATATTATATATATAATATAATCCATAATTATATATTATAATATATATATATAATATATTATATATAATATATTAAAATATATATATAAAATATATTATATATATAAAATATATATATATATAAAATAAATCATAAATAAATATATAAATAATTATATATATTATAATATTATATATAATATAAATATATAATATATATAAATATAAATATTAATATATATAAATATAAAATAATTATATATAATCAATATATCATATAATATATATATAATAATATATCATATATAATATATCAAATATAATCATCAAATATATATATATATATATAATATATATATTATATAAATATACATAAATATATATATAAAATATATCATATATAATATATCAATATAATAATATTATATATATAATCATTAATCATATTAATCAATTATATATAATCATAAATAATATATATCATATAATATATATAATATAATATATCAAATATCATAAATATATATATATATCAAATATATATATCATATATATATATAATTATCAAATATATATACTATTAATATATATATTATAATTATATATCATATAATATAATATATCTATAAATATATCAAATATTCAATAATAATCAATATAATATAAAAATATTATTATCATATATATTATATATAAAAATATAATCATTAAATATCATATATCAATATATTTAAAATATTATATATATATTAATATTTAATAATTATATCATATAAATAAATATTTATATAAAATAATATTATTAATAATATAATATATATCATATATAAATATATTATAATAAATAATAAATATCAATAATATATAAATATATATATAAAAATAATAATCATATCAAATATATATAAATTAATATATATATATCATATTCAATAAATATATAATATCATTTATAATATATATAAAATAATATATAATCTATAAAATATATAATATATATATATATACTAAATATATAATATTATAATATATATAATATAAATATATAATAATATAAATATATAAATATTATAATATAATCAATATTATAATAAATTATAATTATATATATAAAATATAATATATATATATATATAAATATAATCATATAATATATATATATATATATATAATAAATATAATTCATATAATATAATATATAATATAATATATATATAATATATAATTATCATAAATATATAATAATATATAATAATAAAAATCAATATATATAAAATTATCATAAATTAAAAATATAATATAATAAAATCATATATATAATAAATATATATTTTATATAAAATATTATATATATATAATATAATAATATATATTATAATAATAAATCAATAATTATATAATATATAAAAAATATATATATTATATAATTATATATATCAATATTATATTTTTATAATAATAATATATATATATTAATATATATAATAATATAAAATTTAATATCATTCTCAATATATATATATATATATAATAATAAAATATATATATCATCATATAATATATATAATATATATAAATAATAATATAAATAATATATAATATATATATCTATTAATATAATATATATAATATATCAATAATTATATATATATATAATATAAAATATCAATAAATTATAATATATATATAATATATATATCAAATATAATAATATATATAATATAATTAAAATATTATATAATAATATATATATATATATAAATATCAATCATATCAATATATAAATCAATATATATATAATCAATAAATATATATAATCAATATATATAATTATAATAATAATATATATATAAATTATATCATAATATTATTAAATTATTAATAATTAATAATAAATATATCATAATATAAATATAATATATATTAAATATATAATAATATATCAATATATAATATAATTATAATATATATATATTAAATAATATATATAATAATAATATAAAATATATATATCACAAAATATAAATATCTAATAATATAAAAAAAATAATTAATAATCATATTATAATATAAAAAAATATATATATATCCAATAAATATATATATAATATAATTAATATAAAATATCAAATATATAATCATATATAATAATATAATATATATATAATATATATATATCAATATATATATATATATATATATATATATATATAATATAAATAATATAATAAATCCCATAATAAATATATAATAAATATAAAAAATAATATATATAAATATATATATAATTATATTCATATATAATAATATAAATATATCAATTCAAAAATCATATATATATATATATAATATTATATATATCATAATTATATAATAATAAATAATATAAATTATATATAAAATAATCAATAATTAATAATTATATAATAATATAAAATAAAAAATTAATATCAATAATAATAATAAATCAATAAAAATTAATATATATAATAATTAAATTATTAATATATAATATAATATATATATAAAAATAATATATCATATAATAATATCATATATAATAAAAATATAATAAAATCAATAATATATAATATAATAATATATAATATATTAATAAAAAATATATATTATAATAATATAATATATATTATAAATATAATATATATATATAATAATATATATATAATATCAATCTATAATATATTATCATAAAATAATTATAAAAAATATAAATATAAAAATAATATCAAAATTTATTATATATAATATCATATCATATATAATAATCAAATATTAATATCATAAATAATTAATATTAAAATAATATTATATATAATAATATATATAATTTATATAATATATTATATATATATTTTAAATTAATATTATATATCAAATATATATATATCAATATATAATAATTAATATATATAATATATATATATAAAATAAATCAAATAATATAAATATATCAATATAAATCAAATATAATAATATATATATATAAAATATTAATCATAAATCATATATTATATATATAATACATATATAATATATATATTAATATATAATAATTAATATATAATATAAATATATAATAAATATATAATAAATAATAATATAATATATTATCAATATATATATATATATAATTATATATAAATAATATATTAATATAATATTATATAATATTATAATAAATATATATATCCAAATATAATATTAATCATATATAATATATAAATAATATAAAATATATATCAATATCATATAATATAATAATATATATATCAATATAAATATAATATATCATATAATATATAATATATATTCATATAATAATATAATAAAAATATATAATCATATTACATATAATAATATAATATAATCAATAAATATAATATATATATATAATTAATATATAATATATAAAATATAATCAATATAATATATAATATCATAATATAAAAAAATATAAATCAATCAAATAATATATATAATTTAATCATATATAATAATATATATATAAAATTATAATATATATTTATATAATATAAATCATATCATAATATATATATTATTAATATCAATATATAATATTATAATATATATAAAATAATATATATATATCAATATAATTATATATATATAATAAATAATATATTAATATAATCATATATATAAATAAAAAATATATAATATAATATATAATATATATAATAATAATATTCAATATAAATAATATATATATATAATATTATATAAATATATCAATAATAATAATATAATATATCATATATATATATAATAATATAATATATAATATATAATAATATATATATATATTTATATATATATATATAATATATTATATAATATTATATATATATATAATATATAAAATCATATAATATATAATATAAAATAATAATCAATAAAATCATATATATATATAATATATATATCATATTATATAAATATATATATATATATAATATCATATTATATAATATAAATAATATAATAATATAATCAATATATATATATAAAATATTAATATCAATAAATATAATAATATAAATATATATAATAATATATATATATATAAATATATCTTAAAATATCATAAATTATATATATTAATATAATCATAATATATAATAATTATATAATATTAATAAATAATAATTATATAATAATTATAATATATCAAATCATATATAATAATATATCAAATATAATTAATAAATATATAATATTAATATAATATATAATATAAATAATAATAATTATATCATATATATACATTATATATATTAATATATATATATTAATATTAATATTATAAAATATATATTATATATAAATATATATATATCATATATTATAATATAAATTATAATCATAATATACTATATCAAAATAAATATATATAAATATATATATAATATTAAAATATATTATAATTCATATATATAATATATATATATAAAAAATAATAAAATATATATATATATATAATTATAATAATCCAATAATATATATATAATATATAAATAATATAAATATCAAAATATATAATATATATAATATATATAATATAATATATAATAATATCAAATCAATAATCATAATAATATATATAATCAATTAATATATATATATATAAAAACTATATCATCATAATATATAATATATAACATATATATATAATCATATATAATTTATAAAATATAATATATATTATATAATATTATTATATATATATATATAATAATATAATATTAAAATAATAATCAATATATATAATAATATCCATTAATTAATATTATAATCCATATAATATAATATATTCAATAATAAATTATATATATATAAATAAATCCAATATTATATATAATAATATAATTAAATATAATATAATAATCAATATATATATAATATATATCATAATATATAATAATATATAAATATATATAATATAAATAATATATAATAATATATATATATATAATCAAATTAATATAATATAAATATATAATATAATATTATATTTCCAATATATCAAAATAAATAATATCATATAATTATATTATATAATAAATATAATAATCATCAAATATATATATTATATAAATTATAATATATCAATTTTATATATATATATATTATATAAATATATATAATAATATTATAATAAATAATAATATAATAATAAATATATAAATATTATAATATATCATATTATATTATATATATAATAATATTATAATATAATAATCAATAAAAATATCAATTATATAATATAGTTTATAATATATCTTATAATATAATATATATTTCCAAATTTTATTATATATATAATATATATATATTAATATATATATAATAATAATATATTATTAATATATATATTAAAATAATTATTATATTATAATATAATATAATATAATATATAAATATAATATATATTTTATATCATATATTAATAAATAATTATCATTTATATTATATATAATAATTAATATATCAATAATATATATATATATATATATATAATATAATTAATATAAAATATAATATATATATAAAAATATTTTATTATAATATTAATATATATTATAAATCATTAATAATAATAATAATATATATATAATTAAAATATCATAATATTATAATCCAATAAATCATATATATAAATAAATTAATTATATATATAATTTATTATATATATATCATATTAATAAAAATATAATATAATATTATATATAATATATATAATAATAATAAATATACAATAATCATATATATAAATAATATAAATATTTATATCAATATAAATTATATTAATAATATAATATATAATAATATATATATATATAATCATAAATAATATTAATATATATATCATAAATATATAAATTCATATATATATCATATATATATAATAATAATAATATATATAATAATCATAAATATATATATATATAATAATATATATATTATATAATATATAATATATATATATATTATATATCTAATATATTAAATATAAATTATAATATTATATCAAAATATATCAATATACTATATCAATATATATAAATATTATATATAATAATAATATATCATTAATATATATATATCAAAATCCATATAATAATATAAATATATAATAATATAATATATATATCAAATAATCATATTAAAATATAATTAATATATAATATATAATATATTCAATATATATATATAATCATAAATCATATAATATTATCACATATATATATAATATATATAATAATATCAATAATATTAAAATATATAAAATATAAATTATAAATATATAATCATATATCAAATAAATATATAAATCCAAATATATATAATATATCTATTATATATAAATTATATAATAATATATATAATAATATCTATATATCATATAATTATAAATATATATATAATCATCAATAATATATATATTATAATCAATATAAAAATATAAAATAATTAATATAAATATATATAATAATAAATAATAATATAATAATATAATATAATATATATATTATAAATATAATATATATATATTTATCAATATATCAATATATATTTATATATATAATATTTTTAATATATATATATCATATATTCATAATATTATAATAATATAATATATATATAAATATATCAATTCATATATAATAAAATAATATAAAATAAATATATCAAATATATAACAAATCATATCATAATTATATATAATATAAATCATATATTATTAAATAAAATATAATATATATAAAATAATAAATATAATTATATCATTTATATATATATATATAATAAATATATATATTATTAATAATATATATCCATATATATAATATATATATATAAATAATAATCATATTATATATAAAATATATAATAAAATAATCATAATATATATATAAAATAATAATAAAAATATAATATCATAAATTAAATAATATATATCAATAATAAATATATATTATAAAATAATAAAATATATCATAATATTATAATAAAAAATAATATATATATTAAATATATATAATTAATTATAATATATATATAATATTCAATATAAATAAATATAATATAATTATATATCATATATCAATCATATATATATAAAATATAATTTAATAATATCATAAAATTAATAAATAATCATAATATCCAAATATAATAATATTATATAATATCATAATATATAAATATAAATATCAAATATATATAATATATATTAAAATCAATAATATATAAATTAATAATATATAATAAAATCAATATATAAAAATATAAATCATATATATAATATATATCATCAATAAAAATATATATATAAAATAAATATATATAATTTATTATATTAATAATATATCATATTAAATATATATATATATCAATATATCAAAATCATATAATATATCACAATAATATATATATCATATTATAATCCATATATATATATCATCAAATATAATATATAATAAAAATATATATATAATTCATAAATTATATATATAAATATAAATATATAATAATAAATATATATAATAAATATATCATCAAATATATATATTATATTAATATCCATAATATATCCAATAAAATCAATAATTCATCAATATAATATATATATATACAATTATATATCATAATATAAATATAATAAATATATATTAATCATAATATAAATTATAAATCATATATCAAAATATAATTATCATAAAAATCATATATATAATATATCATATAAAATAATAATCCTATAATATATAATAATCTCATAATAAATATATATATATCAAATATAATATAAATATATATCAATATAATATATAAATATATATAAATAAATATATAATATATAATATATATAATCCAATAAATATAATCCATATAATATATATTAATAAAATAATAAATATATCATATATATATATATAAATATATCATATAAATATATATATAAAATATATAATCAATATAATATATAATATCATTAATATTAATATATAATAAATATAATTAAATAAATATATATAAATATTTTTAATAAAATAATATATAATATATATATATATATATATTATATATAAATATCATATATATAATTATTATATATAAAAAAACTCAATATATATCATAATAATATATATATAATCTAATATAAATCATTCATATTACTAATAAAAAACATAATTTAATATATCAATAATAATATATATAAATATAAAATCATATAATATATATAAACTATTAAATACACAATATATTATAAATAAAATATATCATATATTAATATAATATATATATAATATATATAATCCAATAATAAATATCCATAAAAATCCATATATATATATATATAATCAATAAATATATAAATATATATAATCATCCATATAAATATATAATATAATCAATAAATCAATAAATATAATTATAAATTATCAATAAATAATATATATATATATCATAATTATCCATTATATCATAATAATATAAATATCAATATAATATATATATATATCATCATATATATCATATAAATATATATATATATCAATAATATCAATAATATAATAAATATATATATATAATATATAGAATAATAATATATATAATTACATAATATATATAAATATATATATAATAATATATATATATTAAATATATCAATCATAATAAATATATATATATCATAAATAATAAATATATATCCAAATATCAATATATCATAATAATATATATCATATATATATAATATACTCAAATATCATATATCTCACATATATCAAATATAAATAATATAAAATATATAATAATAAAATATAATATATATTATAATAAATCATCATATAATATATATATATCAATAATATAATATATCATATATATCATCAATAATATAATATAATATATATATCAATAATATATATCAATAATAAATATAATAAATCAAAATTAATAAATATAATATAATCATATATATATAAAATATATAAATAATATATCAATAATATATATATTAATCATATAATAATTTAATAAATATAATCATATATATATAAATATAATATATCAATATATAATATTAATAATTATTATAATCATAAATATATATATAATATATATCATATATAATAAATATATACAAAATATATAATATCATAATCATAATATAATAATATATAATAATATATATCAAAATAATAAATATATATTCATAAAATATATATCATATATATATATATAATCATAATATCATAAAATAAATATATATATTAATAAAATAATTATATTATAATTATATAATATAATATATAATATTAAAATATATCATATAATCAATTAATAATAATATATATATCATATAATATCCATATATATATATAATATCATATATAATAATATTATTCAAATATAATTAATATATAATAATCATAATATAAATCATAAAATATATCTAATATAAAATAATATTATTATATATCATAATATAATAATTAATATATTATAATATCAAATTATATAATATCATATCATATATATATATAATATATATATTTATCTCAAATATAATATATATAATATATATCATATAATATATATAATTAAATATAATATAATATTATATATATATAAATATATCTAATTATATTATAAATAATATAAATATAATTTATATATCAAATAATATTTATCATATCATCAATTATATATATATAATAATCAATTCAATTAATATATATAATTTTTATATCAAATATATATCTATATATAAAATAATAATTATCCTATAATAATACATATAAAATATAATAAATATTTATTATATTAATATATCACTGAAATATCATATTATAATATCTATCATATAATAATAATCAAATATATAATTCATATAATCATAATATATAATATATACATAAATAAAACATATATATATCTATTAATAAAATATATAATATATATTTCATAATAATAATATATAAAATAATCATATATCATAATCTATATCCATATATCATAATATATATAATCATATATATATAATAAAAATATATATAATATATTATAATCCAATATAAATCCATATAATCTATATTAATAATTAATATATAATATAATAATCCATATATATACATTTAAATATAAATAATTAATATATAAATATATATAATATCATAATAATTAAAATCAAACTAATAATATATATAATAATCAATAATAATTATATAAATCATAATATCAATACACTATAATATATATAAATATATATATCAATATCATAATATCATATATCAAATATATATATAATAAAATAATATCCATATCAATAATATATATATATAATATCAATATAATTAAAAATAATATAATATTTATAATATTAATAATAATCTAAATATTATCAATAATTATTAAATAAATTTATTTATCCATAATATCCATATATAATAATATTTTATCCAATATAAATAATATAATTATAATTTAATAATAAAAATATATATATTTAATATCATATAATAATAACATATAATATATATATAATATAAATTATAAAATAATTAAATATACTAAATAATAATTAATATATAATATAAATCATAATATATATAATCCATATAATATATTAATCATATATATAATAATTATAATATAAATATAATTAGAGATAAATAATATATAATTATAATATATTATCATATATTTAAAATAATCCAATTATATTATTATATTTAATATATAAAAAATATTAAAATATATCAATGAATTTTAATTTAATAAATATATATATCTATAATAATTAAATCCATATAAAAATATAATTAATTAAAATTTAAATAAAAATTAATTATTTTCATTATTTTAAAAATATTTATCAATTATTATATTATATTATTAAAATATTTTTTATTAATTAAAAATTTATTTAATATTATATAATAATATATTTTTATCAAAATATCATCAATTTTTTATAATTTATAAATATATGTATTATTAATATTAAATTATTAATTTTATAATAAATTTCAAATTATATTTTTTATTTTATTATTTTTACATACTAATTTTTATATCCTATTTTAAATTCAAAAAAAACAATTAATAATATTTTATTATAATATTTTTTTAATTCAATAATTATATTTTTCAATAAATAATATAATTATTTAAATTATTTTTTATTTTATTTTATTAATTTTTATATTTTTAAAATATATCATATATTTTTATTTATATTTAATATTTTATATAATAATATTATTATATATTTATTATTAAATATTTTAATTATAAATTTTTATTTTATTATATTTTTTTAATATATTATTTTATAATTTTTTATTTAATTTTTATTATATAAAATATTATTATATATAATAATATAAATATAATTAATAATTTTTAATCATATTAAAATATTAATACATGAAAATATTTAATAATTTATATTATATATTATCATTTAATTTTAATTTATTATAAATTATTATAATTTTAAAATTTTTATGTGTAAAAAAATTTACAATATTTATATTATTTTTTTTAATTTATCTATATTAAATATTAATTATAAATATTTATAAATAATTAATATATAATATTTATTAATAATTTAATTTATCAATTATATCATTATATATAATATATAATTTTTTAATATTTAATTCATATTTTTATATAATTTTTATCATTAATTTTATTTAAATTAATTTATTTATTCATAATTTTATAAATAAATTTTAATATATTTTTATATTATTTTATATTAATAATTTATTAATTATTTTAATTTATTTTTTAAAATAATTAAAATTAAATATAATTCATATATTTTATTAATAAATATATATTTAAAATACTATAATTTATCAATTTTTAAATTAATTAATAATTAAAATTTTAAATAAAATTTTTATTTTATAATTATATATAAAATATATCAATATATTAATCTAATTAATATTATAATTTATAATATTAAATATTTTATTATAATATATATATAAATTTATATTATTAAATTTTTTAATTTTTATATTTTATTTATAAAATTTATTATTTTATTTTATTTTTAATAATAATTTTTTATTTATTTAAAATTATTTATGTATAATCTTTAATTTTTTCAATTAATTTTAAAATTTTTTTTATTCATTTTTAATTTTATTTATTTTTTTTAATATAAATATAAATTTTTATTTTTTATTCTAAAATAATATTCATAAATTTTTATATTTATATTATTAATTCATAAAAATATAATTTTTATTTAATATTTATATTTCATAAATTAATTTATTTTTATTTTAAATTTATATTACTATTTATATTTTCTTTTAAATAATTTTAATTTTCAATTTTCATTTTTTAAAAATTATATTTAATAAATTTATTTTTCTTTTTTAATTTTCCATTTTTTTTTTATAATTTATTATTTTAATATTATAATTTTATATATATATAAATTTTATATTTAATTATTTTTAATATTTTATAATTTTATAATTTTTTTTATTCTAATTCAATAATATTTTAATCATATTTTATATTTTTAAAATTATTATTATTCAAAACATATATATATTATTTTTCATTATAATTATAAATAATTTTTAATATATTCAATTTAATATAATAACATAAATTATTAATATCAAAATTTTTTTATATTTTTTATAATTTATATTTATCATAAAAATAT
>JAIWJD010000007.1:1652687-1668174 GCA_022818045.1 Neotoxoptera formosana | reverse complement strand
CCCCTCCTCCCCCTTTCCCCCTCCTTTCCTCCCCTTTTCCCTTTCCTTCCCCCCCCTCACGCTTTTTTCTTCCTCCCCCCTCCTTCCTCTCCTCTTCCCTTTCTCCTCTCCCCTCCCCCCTCTCTCCTCTCCCTCCCCTTCTCCCCCCCTCTCCCCTTCCCTCACCCTCGCTCCCTCTCCTCTCTCTGCCCCTCTCCCTCCCTCCCTCCCCCTTCCCCTCCTCCTCCCCCCTCCCCTCTTCTCCCCCCTTCCCCCCTCCCTCCCCCCTACCTTCCCCCCCCCTTCCCTCTCCCCTTCCCCCTCCCTACCCTTCCCTCTCTCGCGCCCCCCTCCCCCCCTCTCCATCCTCGCCTTCCCCTTCTCCCCCTCCTCAGCCCTCTCCTCTCTCCCTCCCTCTCCTTCTCCCCCCCTCCTCGCTCTCCCTCTCCTCCTCTCCTCCTCCCCTCCTCCTCCTCCCCCCTCCTCCCACCCTCTCCCCCCTCTACTCTCCTCTCCTCCTCCCTTCCCACCTCCTCCACCTCTCCCTCTCCTCTATCTCTCTCTCCCTCCTTCCTTCTCCCTCTCCCTCTCTTCTCTCTCCCTCTCATCTCCTCCTCTCCCTCCTTCCTCCTCTCCCTCTCCCTACTCCTCTCCCCTCTTCCCCCCTTCTCGCCCCCCCATACCCACCCATTCGCCTCTTCCCCCCGTCCTCTCTCCCCTTCCCCTGCCTACTCACTCTCTTCTTCTCTCCGCCCCCTTCCCCCCTCCATCCTCCACTCTCTCTCCCCCGTCCCCCCCCCCCTCCTCACGTCCCCCCCTCCCCTCACTCCCTCCGTCCCTTCTCCCCCTCCCTTCCTCCCTCCCTACCCTCCCTCTCCTCTGCACTCCCTTCCTCCCCCCTTCCGCTCCTCTCCGCTCTCCTTTCTCCCTCTCCTTCCAGTCCTCCTCCTCCTTACCTCTCAACCCCTTCCTTCTCCCTCCTCCCCTTATCCTTTCCACCTCTCCCCTTCCCTTCCTCTCGACCTGCCGATCCAGGCTCCTTTCTCTCCTCTCCCCTTCTCCCCCTTCCCCTTACCCACTCCACCTCTCTCTTCCCTCCCCCTCTCCTAGGCCTCTCCTCTCCTCTACCCTCCTCCTCCCCCTCCTGCACTCCTCCCCTCCCACCTCACCACCCTTCCCCCTTCCTCTCCTACCTTGACCTTCCTCCACTCCACTCCTCCCCCTATTTCCTCCTCCCTCCCTCCCCCTCCCGTACCGTCCCACGACCATTCCTTCCACCCCTTCGCTCCCCCCTACATCCTCTCCCCGCCCTCTCTCTATCTCCTTCCCTCTACTTCTCTCTTACCCCCCCCCAACCTCCATTATCTCTCCTCCCCCCCTCCCTATTCTAGCTTTCACTCCTCCCTCCCCTGACTCTTTCTTCCCCTCCTTCACCCACCCCTATCCCTCCTCCCCTCCCCACACTTCCCCGCACCTCTTACTCTCCTCCTCCTCTCCTTCCCACCACCTCCTGGCGCCCCCGTCCCTCATCCCTATCCCTCATACCCTCCCTCGGCCCTCCCCTCCCTATCATCTCTCTCCTTCCTCCCGCTCTTACGACCTAACCATCTCTCCTCTCCCCCGGCTCCCTCCTCCTCTACTTCTCGCCACCCTTCTCTTCTCCCATTCTCCCCCTCCTACCCCTCTCTCTTCTACTTTTATTTGCTCTTCCCCGCCGGCATCTAACTGACTTCCCTCTCTCCTGCTCTCCCCCCTCCTACTCTTTACCTCACCTCTCTCTCCCTCCTTCCTCTCACTTCACCCAACTCCTCCCCTCCTCCTCTACTCACAATTCTCTCCTCCGTCTAACCCTCCTTCCTCTCCTAGCTCTCCTCTTCGCGCTCCCCCCTCTCTCTTCTCTATCTCCCTCCACCCTCTCCCCTCCTCCTTCTCACCCTCTTCTCTTTCTCCCTCATGCCCTCCCCCCTCTTTCCCTCCCCTCTTACTCTGACCCTTCGCCGACCCCTTTACCTCCTCCACCTCAGCTCTTCCCACCTTCCTGCTTCTACCCCCCCCCTCCTCCCTACTCCCTACCCCTCTCACCTTCCCCTGCACCATTGGCCCCCTCCTTCTTCTCCCCCACCCTGCCCTCTCCTCCTCCCTCCAGCTTACCCGTTCTGCTCTACTCTATCTCTTATCCCCTCTCCTATACTCAGCTCGCCTTCCCCCCCCCCCCCCGTACTTCCCTCTCTATACCCCTCTCTGCCTCCCCCCTACCCTCACCTTTTCCCGCTCTGCCCCCCCGGCCCCCTTCCCATACATTCGCCTGCCCGACTCTTCCCCTCTCCCCCTCTCTCCTGCTCTCTCCCCACCTTTTCTATCCCTCCTTCCCTCCCCCCCTGCCCACTCCTCTCTCCTACCTCGCTCCCTCATTTCCCCCTCCTTCTACCCGCCCTTTTCCCGTCCATCCCTACCTCCCCTACTCCTCTCTCCCCTTCCTTTCCCCCTCACCTCCCCTTCCTCTCCGCCATCCCACTCCCTCCGCCTCTGAGCTGTTAGTCTCCTTCTCCCTAGCCTACTCTTCTCCAACCATCCCTCTCCCCCTCCCCCCCTCCCCACACTCGGTCCTTCTCTTTCTCCTCCCGCCACCGTCCCCTCCCCCCTCCCTCTCACCTCTTCACTACACACCTTCCCTCCCTGCTGCTTCGCCTTTCCTTCCTCCCCATCCTGCCCTTTCTTCACCCCTCCTGCCTTCATCCTCCTCCTCGCCTCCTCTCGACGGCTGCCGTCTACCTCTCCCCCTACCCCCTTGCCTCCAACCCTGCCCACTCACCTTACACTCTGGGCTCTTCTCCTTCCAATCCGCTCTCCCTCCCCTCACCTCTCCCTCCTCCTCCCCCCCTTCTCCTCTCTCCCCTAGCCCTTCTCACACCCTCCCTCCATCCTCTTCCCTTCCCTCACCTCTTCCCCTGCCCTCTCTCTCTCCTTTCCTCCTTTCTCCCTCCCCCTCCCTCCTTTCCCCCTCCCCCCTCCCTCCTTCTTCTCCCCTCTTCTCCCCTCCCCCATCCCCCCTCCCCCCCTCCTTCTTCACTCTCCCGCTTCTCCCCCTACTTCCCTCCCCCCCTAGTATTCCTACTTCTCACTCCCCTGCTACTCCTCATCCTCCATCTCCGTCCTTTCCCTCCTCTACCTCTCTCCCCTTCCCCTCCTATTCCTCGCCCCCATCTTCTCCTTCTCCACATCCCTCTCCTCTCTCTCTCTCCCTCTCCCTACCCCCCCCCTTACCCTCTATCAATTCCCTCTTACTCCTCTCATCACTCTCTCTCCTTCTCTCCTCCACCCACTCCCCTGTTTCCCCATCCCCCTGTACCCTCGCCTCACTTCAATCCCTACCTCCTTTTTTTCTTCTTTCCTTTTACCCCACCCCCATTCCCTCTCCCTCTCGCTGCTCCCCTCCTCCCCTCTCCTCTCCTTGCCCTCTCTCCCCCTGTTACCCTCTCACACCCTTACCTATGTTATCTCCTCTCTTCTCCCCTTCCTTCCGCCCACCTCCCTCCCCTCCTTCTCCTCTCCTGACCTCTCGCCTTTCTCCACTCCCGCCCTTGTTCCTCCCCCGTCCCCCCCCCTCCCATCTCCCTGCGTCTCTCCTGCACTCTTTCTTTCTCCCCTCTCTCCCTCCCCCTCCTCCCCCCTACTCCCTCCCTCCTCAACATTCGCCCCGGCCTTCCTCCATCCCCCTACCCCTGTCCCTTCCCTCTCTTTTTCTCCTTCCTTCCCTACGTCCTCACTCCCCCCCTCTCCTTCTCTCTCCCCCTCTTCTACCTCCTCACCCGCTTTCTCTCGCGTCCTCTTCTCCCCCCCCCTGCTTCTCTGCCCCCCCTCACTCTCATCTTCCTCCCTTCCTCCCTCATCCCCTTCCCCCTCTACCTCACCTGCCTCTGCACCCTCTCCCCATCCTCCCCCTCTCCCGCTCCCTTCCTGTTCTACCTCCCTTTCCTACCCTTACTTCACCTCCTCTCCATCTCCCTTCCCCCCCGTCCCCTCCTCTCACTCACCTCTCCCCACTCCTCCTCTCCACCTCCTCCCTCACCTCTCCCTTACCTGCCTTCCCTCCCCCTTCCTCTACGCCCTCTCATCTCCCCTCATCCACTCAACTTTCCTCCTCTTCACTTCCATCTGCTTCTCCTCATTCCCTCCTTCCCTCCGTCACCCATCCGCCTCTCTCTGCTCCTCCTCCTTCCGTCCTCCTCCCCGCGCTTCTTCTTCTCTACCACCCCTTTTCCCCCTACCTCCCTCTCCCTCCACCACCACTCTCTCCCTCTCCCCTCCCCTCCGCCCTTCGCCCACTCCTCCCTCCCTCGCTTTTCTTTCTCTACCTCCACTCGCTCCTTTATCTCTTCCTTCTTTCCTCCCTAGTTTCTCCTTATTCATCTCCTCTTCTACCTTCTACCTTCCTTTACCTTTCCTCTTCTTTGTCTCTCCTTTACCCTTTTTTCTCTTTCCGTGTTCCTTTGCCTTATTTCCCCTCTTCCTTCCTAACTCTTCACCCCCTCGCTCCTTACCTCCTCCCCCCTTCCTCCCTTTCACTCCCCTCCTCCTTCCCCTCCACCCCTTCCCCCCCCCCCCCCCCCCCCCCCACCCTCCCCCACACCCTCCCCCCACGCCCCCCTCCCACCCCCTAGCCACCCCACCCACCCCCCCCCACCCCGACGCCCCCCCCCCCCCCGCCCACCCTGACCCCCTCTCCTCCCCCCCCCCCCCGCCTCCACTTCCACCCCCCACCTGCCCTCCCCCGCTCTCCCACCCACCCTCCTCCCACACCCCCAAGGGTCAAGGGTGGGGGTGAGTTTGTTGCCCCGCCCCATTCCCCCCCCCCCACTCCCCCCGCCCCTCCCGACCGCCGCCGCTCCGGCCGCCCCCTCCCCCCTCCCCTCGCCCGCGCCCCCCCCCCCTCCACGCTCCCCCCCTCCCTCCCCACCCTCCACTCCCCCTACGCCCCCCCCCCCCTCCCCCCCACCCCACCCCGTCCCCCCCCCCCTCCGCCGCCTCCCCCCCGCCCCGCCGACCCTCCCAACGTACCGCCGCCCGCCCCTCCCCCCCCTCACCCCCCCCCCCCTCCCCCCCCGCCCCCCCCTACCCTATGCCCACACCCGCGCCCCAAACACCCTCCCCTGCCCCCCCGCTCAGCCCGCACCCCCCCCCCCACCCCCAAACCACCCCCCCCCCTCCCGCCCCCCACAACCCCTGCACCCCTCCTCCCCCACCTCCCCACACACCCACTCATTCTCCCCCTTCCCCCATCCGTCCAGTTCTTCCATGTGTTCTTATATTCTCTTCATCTGCTATTAAACTTCTCTCCTTCTCTTTTACCATGCTGACTATCCCTCTCTCTCCCTCCGGTCTCCTCCCTTCTCTACTCTCTTCTCGTTTCTCTGCTTCCTCTCCTCTGAATCGTTTCTTTCCTCATTTCTTTCTCTCACCTCTTTGTGCCTTTTTCTCCTCCTGCCTTGCTATCTGCCGTCTGATCTGGCCTTAGTCTTTTTTCTCTCTTTCCTGCTGCTATCCTCTCTGCCTGATTTTCTCTCTCTTTCTCCTTTTTCGTCTTTCTCTTCTTACCTCTCGTTCTCTTTTCTTCTCGTCTCTCTTCCCCCCCTTTTCTTCTTTCCTTTCCTCTTCTGTCCTACCTTTTCTCTCTTACCTTGGCTCTTCTCTCCCTCATTCCTCTACCATCGCCTCCCGTTCCATCCCTTCCTCCTCGTAACCTCCATCTCCTATCCCTCTCATACTCTCGGCCCTCTCTCTCCTTTTTCCTCCCCTCCTCCCGCCTCCTCCCGCCCTACCCCCACCCCCTCCCCCCCTCCACTCCCTTCCCCCTCCCTCTCTACCCCTCCTCTCCCTCTGCTCTCTCCCCTTACCTTCCCCCTCACCTCCCACCTCCCCACTCTGCTCCCTCCTTCCCTCCCTCGCTAGTACTTCTCACCTCCCCACTCCCCCTCCCTCTCCCCCACTCCCCCTCGACCCTTCACCTCTCTCTTCTCCCCTCCTCGCTCCTCCTTCCACCTGCTCCCTCTCTCTTTTCTGCTTCCCTCTCCCCCCTTCTCTTCCCTCTTTTCTCATGCCCCATACACTGGCCCCCATCCCCCCTCCCTGCCCCCCCTCCCTCTCCTTACCCTCCTCCCGCCCCTTTGTCCTCCCGACCCTTCTCTCTCCCCCCCTCCACCTCTCTCCTACTCTCCTTTCCCTTCCTCTCCACCCCCTCCTTCCTCCCTACCTCCCGACTTCCCCCGTCCCCCCTCTAGCCTGCCTACTTCCTTCCTTCCTGCCCCTACCCCACTTCTCCTTCCCTGTCCTCCCCCCCTCTCCTTGCCCCTCCGTTCCTCTCCCCCCCTCTCCTCTCCTTCATCTCCCCTGCCCCGCCATCAAGCCCCCCCTCTCCACCCCTCCTATCCCTCCTCCTCCTTTCTCCTCTTTCCTCTTCCCTCCTCCCCCCATCTCCCCCTCCGTCCTCGTCTTCCTTTTCTAACTCTTGTCTTCTCCTCCTTGTTTCTGTATCTCCTCTCCTCTCTCTTTGTTTCTTCTTTTCCTCTTCTCTCTTTCTGCTTCTCACCATCTGACCTCTCCTCTTTATCCTCTTACCTCCCCTGCCTGCCCGCCTAAATCCTTCCTCTTATTCTCTCCCCCATCTCACCCCCCCTTTTCTCTACTCCCCTCTTATCTCCGTGCCTCCTCATTCTCTCCCCGCTTCTCCCCTCTCCTTTCCCCCGCCCCCTCCTCCCTCTCCTCTCCCCCCTCCTCCGTCCCCCTGAACTCCTCTCTGCCCCTCACTAATCCCTACTTTTCCTCCCCCCTCAACCTCCCCTCCTCCCCCTTCTCCCACTCTCATCCGCCCTCCACCCTACACCCCCCCCCTCTCCCTCTACAGCCTCTACGCCCTCTCCCTCTCTCCTATCTCCCTCTTCCCTCCATCCCACCTCCCTCCTGACCCTCGCCCACACTCCCTACCCCCCCCCCTCTCCCCGCCTCCTATTCCGCCTCGTCCTCTACCCCTCCTTCGCCCCCCATCCCTCTGTCGCCCCTCTCCCCCCCTTACTCCTCTCCTCCCTTACCCTCTCCTCTCCCCCCTCTTATCCCCTTCTCACTCCCTCGCCTCCCCTCCCCTCCTTCCTCCACACCACCCTCCTCCCCTTCACTCACATTCTAACTCCCTCCTCCCCCCCCTCCTACCCATTTCAGCCGTCCTCTTCTCTCTCCTCTTTTCTCCTGCCCCAACCCCCTACTCCCTCTCAGTCACGTCCTTCCTCCTTCCTCTTTCCCCTACCGCCTCTTCCCTCCCTTCCTCACTTTTCCTCGCCTACCTTACCCCTCACCCCTCTCCCACTTCCTCCTCCCTCCTCTCTCCGCCTCTCCTTCGCTCTCCCTACCTTCCCCTCGCTCCCTGCCCGCCGTGCCCTCTTCCTTCCTCCCCTAACCAGCCTCCCCCATCACTCTATCTCTTCCCTTTCCTCCCTCCCGCCCTTCCCTACGCCCTCTTCCTCTCTCGCCTCCTACCCATCTCCTCTCCACTCTCGTCTCGCTACTCGCTCCCCCATCCTTCCGCTCCTCTCTCGCCTCTCCTCTCTTCCCTTCTCGCCTTGTCTCTACTCTCTTTTGTATTCTTTTTACCTGTTCTTCTCCCTTACTTCCTTCCCCGTACTTTTGCTTCCTTCTCCTTCTCCCCCTTCTGCCCTTCTCTATCTATTCTTTCCTCCCTCTTCATTTCTCTGTCTTCTCCTTAGCTAAAAACCTTTTCTCTTTCTCCTTCCTTTCCCTACTTTTCGTGCTCTTTGTGGCCCCCCCCCTCGTTCCCGCCCCCCCCCCCCACGCCACCATCCACCCCCTACCCCCCCCTTCTCCCCAGCCCCTCCCCCACCACCCCTTCCGCCCCCTCCCTCCCCCACCCCCCCCCCCACCCACAGATATAGAATTCTCACCCCACCACCTCACCAACCCCGAACCCACCGCCCCCCGCACCCCCCGGCACTCGCCGCCATCTCCCTACCCGCCCCCTCCCCCACCCCCACCGCCCCCCCACTTCTCCCCCCACCTCCCCCCCATCCCCACCACCCCCCCACTCCATCACCACCCTTCCGCCCCTGCCCCACCCACCCGTCCCCACCCCCCAGCTCCCGATCCCCCCGCCCCCTCTTCCTCCCCCGAACCCCCCCCCGACACCTCCCCTCCCCCCCGCCCCCTCCCACCCGCACCCACACCCCTCCCCCCCGCGCCCCCCCCACCGCCTGCACCACCCCTCCCCCCTCGCCCAGCCCCCGCACCCCGCTCCCCACCTCCCTAACCCCCCTGCTCTCCTCACCCCCCCCCCGTTGTGTGTCCTCCCCCTTCTCACCCACCACACACACCATGCACACACAACAACGACGTCACCCCCGACCGAAATGAGGACCCACCCACCAGCAGGCCCCGACCCCAAACAACACATCACCCACACCACCACCACCAACCACCCCCCCACACCCCCATGCCCCGCCGCCGCCGCCCCCCCTGACGGCCGCCCGCTAACCAACCGCCCTCGTCCCCCCCTTTCTCCGTCTCCACCTGACCAACCCTTCTTCCTCCGCCCCTAAACCCCTCCCCCCTGCCTTCCACTCCCCGCCTCCCCTTCCCCTATCACCTGCACCCGTCTTCCCCTGCCCCTCCTCCTGCCCTCTCTCTCTCCTGCCCTCTCTCACCTATTCTCCCCGTATTCCCCTCCTGTTCCCTCCTCCTACTCCCACCCTCTCTCCCTTCCTCCTCTCTCTTCCCCTCCTCGATCCCTCCCCATTCCTCATCCCACCCACCTGACTGCTCTCATGTTCCCCCCCGCGCACCTTCCCCTCCCGCTCTCCCCTCCCTTTTGTCCCCCTCCTACCCTCCCCCATCTCTCTATCGCTTCTCCACCCTCTCCTTACCCTCTCCCTCCCCCTCCCGTCCCTCTCCTCCCTCCCCCATTCCTCCTCCCGCTTCCCTCTCCTCCCCCTCGCCTCCCTCACTACGCCAATCCCTTCGCCTCTTCTCGCAGCCGTCTCCCTCTCCCCTCTCCTCTTTCCCCACCTTTTCCTTCTCCCTCTCCCCTTTTCTTGCTCTCCCCCACCTGCTTCTCTCTCTAGCCATTGCCCCTTTCTCTCCTTGCGGCCCCCCTCCCCTCTCCGCCCGCCCAATCTCCGATTCCGACCGCCTTATACTCTCTTTCTCCCCCTTCCCTCTCCCGCCACCATCCCCCTCCCTGCTCTCCCCTGGCCAGCCCTCTACCGCACAGTCTGCACCTACCCTAGCCCTGAACCCTCCCCCTCTCTCCCTCCTCTCTCTCCTACCTCCCTACCCCTCATCCTCTACCCCCCCCCGCTCTGCTACCCTCTCTCTACTCTCTGCCCCACCTTCTTCCCTCCGGATACCCTCAGCCCCCTCCTTGCACCCCTGCCCACCCCCCCCCGGCCCCTCCACCCCCCCTCCACTACCACTCCACCCTTCCTCCTTGCCTCTCGCTCCTGCTCCCACCCCCTCTCTCCCCTCTCCTCCTCGCTCCACTCACCCCTCCCACCTCCACCTGCAGCTTCTCCCCCCCCCTCCCTCTGCCCCTCTCTTCACCGATCTCTCTCCCCTCCTCTGCTTCTCCCTTCTCTTCGCCTCTTTCTCTCTTCCCCCCTCCCCTCTTCACCTTTATTTCCCTTCCTCTCCTATCTCTCTCCTTCCTCTCTTCTTCTCCACTGCCCTCGCGCCTCGCCTCCGCCCCATCTCCTCCCTCCTCTACTCTCCTCTCCTCCTCCCACTCTCCCACCCTCTCCTACCCATCCTTGCTCTCCCCCTTTTCTCCTGACCCCTCTTCTATCTCTGCTCCTCTGCCTACCTCCTACTCTCCTCTTTCTTCATTCTCTCTCCGCCCTCTTCTCTCCCTGCCCCTCACCATCCTCTCTTTCCACACATCCTCCCCTCCTCTGCCTCCGCCGCCCCGCCCTTCTCTCTTCCCCTTCTGTCCCGGCTGCTTCACCTCCTTCTCCCTGCTCTCCCCCTCTTTTCCCTCCCCTTCCCTACCCCTACCCTCCTCCCACCTCTCTGACTTCATCCCCTTTCCCCCTCCTCTCTGCAGCCTCCCTTCGGTCCCCTCTCTCCACTCTCAACGCCTTCCCTTTCTCCCCTCCGCCTCCCAGCTCCCTCTTTACATTCCTTAACCCTCTCGTCCCTCCTCCCTCGCTTCCCTCAACCGCACCTACTCACTCCCCTCTCCCCTCTCACCCTTCTCCCTCTCCTCCCCTTTCCCCTCCTCTCCCCTTCCCCTTTCCTCTTCCCCTCTCTTTGACCGTCTTTCCCCTCCGTACGCCTCCCCTTCCGCTACTTCCGTTCTCTTCCGTCCCTCACTCCCCTCCCCTCCCCCTCCTTTCCCCCGCCTTACCCTACCCCTCTCTCCTTTTCCCTCCCTTCCTCTCTCTCTAACTCCCCTCCATCGAGACCGTCTCCCTTTCCCCCCCCCCCAATCCTCCTCTCTGCCTCCTCCCTTTCTATCTCACCCTACCCCTGACTCCCCTCCTCCCTTCTTCTTCCCACGCTCCCACCTCCCCGCTCCCCCCCTCTCCCTCCTCCCTCCCACCCTCCCTTATCTTTCCATCTCTCTCCTCTGCCTCGCCCATTCCCCTTCCTCCTTCCTCCTTGGTCTGCCCCTATCACCTCTTCCCTCCTACCGGTTCCTCTTCCCTCATCCCCTCCCTCCTCATGTCACTCTCCTTTATCCTGCCCCTCCCCCCACAGCTCCCCCTCTTCCTTTCACCCTTCTTCCCCCCCCCCCCCCCACCCCCACGCCCTTATCCCTCCTTCCCCTTCTCTCTCTCCCCTGCCTCCTTCCCCCCTCATCCTCTCTCTTCGCCCATCCTTCTCTCCCCTCCCGCGACCTCCTCTCATTTATCCTCCCCCCCCTCACCTCCAACCCCCTGCTTCTCCCTCTCTAACCGCCTTTTCCTCTCCCCTCCCCCTCTTCGCCCCTCTCTTTCTCTGCTCATCCTCTTCCTCACCCCCTCTCCCATCTTCTTCTCCCTCGCTCTACGCTCCTTTAGGCTCTCTCTCTCTACGCCTCCCCCTTCCGCCTCTTTCCCCCTCCCTCTCCCCTCTCCTCACGCCCTACCACCTCCCTCTCCCCTTTATGCACTCCTCCTCCCTCCCCGCCCTCCTACTCTCCTCCCTCCTTACACCTACTCCCCTCCCTTCTTCCCCCCCTCCTTCTCTCGCCTTGTACCTCCCCTCCTACCCCCCTCCTCCACCACCCCCTGCACTCATCCCTCTCCCCACTATCCTCCTCCCTCCCGTCGTCTCATCTCCTTCCTTCCTCTCCCTCCTTACCTCTTCTTACCTCACTCTCCCTCCCTCCTCCTCTTCCCCTCACCTCCCACCTGCGTCCAACCTCTCCCTCCATCTTCCTCTCTCCTCCTCCCTACCTACCTCATATCTCCTCCCCTGCCTCTCTCCTTCACCCTCCCCTCTCCACCCCTCCTCCCCTCTTTCGCTCTATCTGCCTCACCCTCTCCGCTCTCTCTAATTTCTCCCCCTCCTCTTTTCCCCTACTCCTTCTCCTGCCTTCTCGTGCTCTTTGTCTTCTACACCCCTCATCTTCCCCCCTCACCCCCTTTCTCTCCTGTCCCCTATCTCTGCACCTTCACTCTCGCCCTCCCCCCTCCCTGATCTCCTTCCTCTGCCCTCTTACCTACTCCCTTCCTGTCCCCACCTCTCTTCGCTATCTCCCTCTTCCCCTCCTTCCTCTTCTCCTCTCTACTCCCTCTTATTCTCCAACCCTTCCCTCTCATCCCCCCTTCTTACCCCTCTCCTATCCTCCTCCCCTCCTCCCTCCCCCCCCTCTCCTCTCCTCTGCCTCTTCCCTCTTCTACCTCCTTTTCTCGCTCCCCCCCTCTCCGTCCGCCCCTTCTCCTCTCCAACCCCTCCCCCTCCCCCTCTCCGCCCCCCCATCTTCCCCTCTCACTCATCTCTTCGTCCCCTTTCTCCTCCCCTCCCTTCTCCCCTCTCTCCCCTCCCCTCTCACCTCTTGCCCCCCTCCTTTCTGCTCCTCTCCTCTACCCGCCGAATTCTTCCTACTCTCCCCGCCCATCCTCCCTTCTCCTCCTGCCACCTCCTCCCCCTCACCCCTCTCCCTTCACCCCTCCCCCCTCGCGCCTCCCCCTACACTCTAGGCCCCCACTCTCAGTCCTCCCCACCACCTCCCTCCCTCTCTCCTCCTCTTCAACTTCACCACCCCTCCTCTCCTCCTCTCTTTTCTTGGTCTCTCTTCTAGTCCTCCTCTCCTCCTTCCTCCTGCCCTCCCCCTCCTCCACGCTCCCTCCTCCCTCCCTTCACCACTCCCCCTCCTCACTCCTTATTCCCATCTTTCCATCACCTTCCCCTATCACCCTTCCTGCCTCATACCCCCCTTCCCTCCCCCCCCCTGTCCTTCTCCGCCGGCTCACAACACCCTCCGTGCTCCCCGCCCCCCCGCCCCCGCCTCCCGTTCCCCCACCATCCCAACCCCCCCCCCCCCACACCCCCCCCCCGTGCCCTTCCAGTCCTTTCTCCTCTCCTCACACCTCATATATTCCCTATCTCCCCTACGCACCCTTTTCCCCCTTTTCTTCCGCTCTACCCTCCCTACTCATCTGCTACCCTTGCGACTCTCCCTCTCTACCCCTCTCCCCTCGCCTTCCTCCATACCTCTCTCCCTCTTTCCTCCTCCCCCACCCTCCTTGCTACCTCAACTCCCGCCCTCTCTTTGCTGTCTCTCCTCCCTCCCGCGCCCGCCACTCGCTCCCCCTCTCCCATGCCTGCTCTCCTCTGAAGCTCCCCTCCCCCTTTCTCCCCTTCCCCCCTCCCATTCCCTACGCCCTCCTTAGCTCTCCTCCCCCTCTACCCCGCCTCTCCCTCCTACCATTCCTTCAACCTCATCATCCCTCCCTCCACGCTCCTCGCCTCCCTCGCTCTCGCTCTTCCCTCCCCTTCACTTCTCTCTGCTCCATTCCCCTCCCCTCCCTTCTCCTGCCCTAGCCTCCGCTCTAGCACGCCTGCCCCTCTCCTCCGTCCATCTAGCCAGCTTCTCTCCCTACCCTGCCCTCTCTCCCTCTCCCTCCATTAACCTCGTCTCCCTCCTCCATCCACCCCCGCTACCTCCCTACCCCTCCCCGTCCTCATTCACCCTCCTTCCCCCCCTCCCTCCCTCTTTCACTCCTCCTCATCCTCCCTCACTCCTACACCCTTCCCCCAACCACTCATCTCCTTCTCTGCTCCCTCTAATCCCTCTTCTCTCCCCTCGTTCGCCCTTTCTTTCCCTCCTACCTCCTCTCCCTTGCTCCTTCACCCTTCCGTTCGACTCCTCCACTTTCCCTACCTCCCTTCTCCGCTGCTAACCTCCGTCCCCTCGCCCCTACCCTTCTCTTTCTCCTCTCCACTCCTCCCCAACCTCCCTCTAACATCCTCCTCTTCCAACCCTCCTCTTTCTCGCTCCTCTCTACCTCCTGCCCCCCACCTCCTCACCTCCTTCTTCCTCCTCCCTCTTATCCCCGCTTCTTCCTTCTCACCCTCCCTGCCGCTCCCCCCCTTTCCCTTTCCGTCTCCAACCCTCTCCCCCCTCCCTCTCCCTATCCCCTCTTTCCATACCTCCTCTCCCTCTCTCACTCTCTCGCCTCCGTTCTAACCTCTCCCTCCCCTCTCTCCACCATCTGCATCTCCCTAGCATCCGTCGAGGCGGCTGGCGTCGGGGCTCCCCCCTATCACGCCCCTCCCTATCTCCCTTCTCTCTCTCCTACTTCCCCTCCCCTCCTTTCCCTCCCCCTCTCCCGCCTCCTCCCTCCCATCCATTACCCGTCTACGCCAGCCTTCCTCCTCACTGCCTAGCTCCACCTCCTTACCTCTTCTCGCTCCGTCTTCTTCCCTACCTCCCTCTCGGCTCCTCACTCTTCCTACTCTACTCACCCTCCTCCTCCTTCCCTCCTTTTCACTTCTCCACCCCCTCTCCACATCCTCTCCCTCTCACTGTCCACTATCCTCACGATGCCCCCCCCCTTTCCTTCCCTGCCCCCTCCACCTTCCTCTCTTCCTCTCCATCCCTACCCTCGCCCACCTCTTCCTCTTCTCCCTGCCTCTCCTCACCTCTCCTCTCTTCTCGTCTCACTCGTCCCTCGCTCCGTCCTCTTTGTCGTCTCCTTCCTCACTACCTCCCTCTACCGCCTCTCCATCCCCCTTCCCTATCTCTCCCCCGCCTCCCTCTCACCCCGCTTCTGCCCCCCCGTTCCCCCTTGCCGCTTCCCTCCTCCCTCTCGCCTTCTCCTACTTCCGCCCTCCTTCCTTCTTTCTCCTTACCCCCCCTCCCTGCTCGCTACTCTCTTAGGCTCCCCTTCACGTCCCTCCCTCTCCTCCTCCCCCTCTCCTGTTTCGCTCCGCTCTCCCTCGTCCTCCTCTTCCCGCCGTCCTTCCCGACCTTCCCTCCCTTCCCCTTCTATCCTCACCCACTTGACCATCCCTCCCGCCCCTCCTACACACTCGGCCCCCTCCCCTGACCCACCCCGCCACCCTCGACCTCACCCCCCCCCCCCCACCCACTTCCCACACCCCTCCCCTCCCCGCCGGGCACTTGGTTCCCCCCCGCTACCACCTGACCCCCCCCCCCCCCGTCTAGCCCCCCCCCCTCCCCCACGCACGCGTCGCCCACCTCCCGCACCCTGTTGCTCCGACGCCTTCCGCTTGCCTACCGTTTCCCGCCCTCTACCCTCCCCCTACACCCCACCGCCCCCCCCTTCCACCCCCCCCCCCCCCCCCTACCCCCCCGGCCCCCCCCCCCTTCTCGCACCCCCCATCCTCCTGCCCCACCCCCTCCACCAACCCTCCTCCCCACCCCACGCCACCTATACCTTGACCCCCCCACCCCCCCCCCGCCCATCCACTCCCCCCACCGCCCCCGCCCGCCAACCCCCTGCCCCGACCCCCTCTCCGCCCGCCTCCGCTCCCCCATCACCCGCCTCCCTCCGCCCTCCCACCTCATCTCACACCCCCCCTCCCCCCCGGCACCACTCCCCCCCCTTCCTCCCCACCCCTCTGCTCCCCCTCCGGACCACCACGCTACCCCTCCCGGCCCACACGCCCCACCCTACCCTGCACCGACCCTATATGGTTGGTACCCCCCCCGCCCCCCCCCCGTCCCACCCACACCAACACCCCCCCACCCCTTCTCACCCGCTCTCACCCCCCCCCCCCTTCACCAGAACCTCCCGCCCCCACCCGCCCCATCCATCCCCCCTCCCCCCCACGCCCCCCTCCCCGCCCCCTCCCTCAACTCCCCCCCTACGCCTGCGCCCTCTACTCGCCGCACCCCCTCAGCTCCTCCCCACACCCCCCTCCACTCCATCACCGCCCTCCCCCCCTCCGTCACCCTCCCCCCTCCCTCTCCTCTGTCCCCCCCCCGAGCCCCCCGACTCCTCCCCCCCTTCACCCCCACCCATCCACACCACCCCGCCCCCCGTCCCCCCCCCCCCCC
>JAIWJD010000007.1:1629266-1647587 GCA_022818045.1 Neotoxoptera formosana | reverse complement strand
TTTTTAAAAAAAATATCTTTAAAATTTTAAAACCCGTCCCATTATAATGTTAATAGTGAATAAATAATAAAACAATTTTCCTTTTCTCAAATTGTTGAAACGCCATCGGTAATATGCCAAATAATTTTGCCCCATATAATATGTTATGTGTAAGGATCCCGCCTTCTACAATAATAAAAAAAGCTGGTACCAAACTAGGCCCCCGGAAATTTCCGGGGGGGGAGGGGGCCCGCTAGAGGGGGACCTAAGTCCCCCTCCCCTTCCAGAAAAGTATATTATTTTAAAAAAGTAACAGGTCTTTTAGCCCCCCCTCCCTGCCCTGCCAACAAACAAATTGTATTAATTGTGAAAAACTAAATAAATTATACCAATAATTAGTAATACCTTTAAATTGAAAAAATGCATTTTTTTTAAAAATTCTGGAATTAAAAAAAAATGATAAAATGAATTAAAATAATATTTCCTGTGGGATAAAAAAAAATTTAAATTTAAATTCCGTGGAAATTTTTTACAAACTTTTTTATTAGTTTATTGTCAATTGGGGTCCCCATAACTTTGGAAAAGAGATCGTAATTAATTGTAACCATTAAATAAATAACTCTAAACCAAGGTAAATGTAACAAGAACCGCCCGCCATGTGGCGTTTTTTTTGTTTTTTTTTTGCACTCTATAATCTATTGGTTTAGAAATGAAAATTTGTGTTCAAAGTAAGGCAACCATTAATTGTTTTTTTTTTTTTTTGCACTGTAATTATTGGGTTTTAAAATAATTGTTTTAAGGGTAAAATAAAATGTGTAAAAACCCTTTTGTTAAATTGGAGCCCCTTGGTTTTTGTGGAAAATGTGACAAATAAAATTGTGAAAGGGACCTTCTGAAGTAGGTAAACATTAGTTGGCGGAAAATATAAATGCCCTCAGTGCCCCCCCCCCCCCCCCCGCCCCCCCCCCCAGTAATTTATTTTTCACAACAAACGCAAATTTCCCCGCCCTAAATGGCGGGGCCCCTTGGTAAACTTCAAACATTCGCTCGTAATCTAAAAAAAATTTCAAGAAAACTTGTTTTTCGAGTCGACGTTATGGGCAATTTTTTTTTAAAAATTGCTTAATTTTTATTGTCCCTGGGGTGCGTACAATATTAAATTAAAATAATTTGCCACGATGTCCCCGAAAATTCCGAACCGCTTTTTTCCTTTCGGTTTTGATTTGGTGTGTTTTTTGGATTTTTGTCATTTTTTTTCGTTTATTTGTCCCAAAATAATAACGCGGGGCCGTCCCCCTAAATCAAGAAAATTCAAAATTGTATACACCTTTGGGTTTTAACCACCGGCTGTATCCCGAAAACACATTTGGGTCCCCCGTGGCACAAAAATATAAATAACAAATTATAATTCGAATTTTCCCGAAGGTAATTCAATAACAATAATAATTAGCATCTGTTTAATGACTTTTAAATTGCAAACTTTTTTTATCGACTGTTTTTTATATTATTAAAAGCAGACAGGTCGGTAATACACACAAAAACCAACAACCAGCGTGCAAAACACCACCACACACACACACAACCAATATGTAATAAAAATATTTAATTGTTTAAAAACGGTTTTTTTTTTTCCAAGTAATTTAACCCCCTAATTAATTATAAAGTTGTGACCCCGTGCCAACCAACATGTGCCGTGATGCAATATAGGAAATAAACAACATAATATATGATATAAATATAGTCTATACTAACCCCATATAAAATAATAATATCAATAACCAATTAACCCCAAAATGACCCACCATTGTGTTGGTGTCCGAGGATAAACCCATACCAAAACTACATAATAACACCACACAACAAAGGTTTACCCACGGAAAGAGCGGTTCCCCCATATATATCCGCGCCCTTTTTAATTCTAAGTTCGATCCCGTTTTTTTTTTTTTTTTTTTTTTTTTATTATTAATTTTTTTTTTTATGCAACCCCTTGGCAAAACTAAAACACCAAACCCAATAAAACCCCACATGGTTTATTTATTGTGTAAAAAACCTTAGGTAAAGGTACCTACCAATATTTACATAGAAACTGAACACAAATATATAGTAAAACGTAAATAAATAGGGTACGCGTACCACCCATATTAATTGTGTCATACATATTAATTGCACTGTAATTTTTGTTATTTTTTTTGTTAAATATTAATTTAATTTTAATTAACAATGGAACTGTAAAATCTTGTTTTAATATTTGTTTTTTTTTTTTGTTTATATTACCACCAGTAAACGGCAAATAACCCCCATATAACTTTTGCGTGTTTTATGTATAATAATAAAAAAAAAATTAAGGAAATTTAAAAACCGGGATCCATAAATATTATTTTTGTACGGTGTGATTATGCCACGGTTTTGTTTTAAAAAATTAAACGACGAAAAAGTGTTAAAAGCTGCAAAAAATGCCCCTGCAGCCCGAGAATCGCGGGTAGCTTTCGAAAATAAGGAACATTTTTTTTTTAGAGGTTTTTTTTACGAGTAACAGAATAATAGATGCTCTACGATTTTTCAACCGAAAAATTACGCCCCTGGACGCGCCTACCTTTTTATTTGAAAAACAAACCAATTCCCAAATTGTCCCGGTATAATAATATTTATATTTATCACAACAGCCAACATAGGATTGCCACACAAACGCAAAACGAATTAAACTTATAGCTTATTTCTAATTTTTTTATTAATTAATTTTTATTATATACTTGTATATTATATAACAACTTTTCCCCATAAAGTTCCCATTCGAAGCCAGAATCAGATTTTCTTTAAACGATTAAAAAAGGTATAATTTCCCTTTTTTTTTTTTTTTTAATGTGCTTTAAATAAAAAAATATAAATCGAAAAAAAAAAGGTAATATTCCCAGAAAAAATCCACCCAACCAATAAATAATTTCTTAAGGTATTATTTCTTTTTTTTAATTATTAAATTTTTATAATACAAAGACGTTTTTTCCCTGAAAACTTAAATAAGTAAGGTTTAACCCGGGTTAAAAAAACTTGAATATTTTTTTTTTTTTTTTTATTTTTGTTTTTTTTTTTTTAGATACCCCAATCCAAAAGAAAAGATTTTTTTTTTTATTTTCAAGTTCATGCAAAGTAAAAAACGTAATGCCAAATTTTAATATGACGATCGTCCGGATATCGAATTATAGTAATTACCAACAGAAATTTATTTTTGGTATAGACCATTGGTAATTATTTAATAAACATTTTTAATAAATTCAAATTTTAACCTTTTTTTCCTAGAAACGGGTAAAAAAGAAGGTTATTTTATTTATTTTTGCGGGCCGGCCCCCCCCCCGGGCAAAAAGTTTTCCAAATAACAAAAGAACCAAATGAACCCCTTGCGAAGTATAGACGTATATAGAACGTGGGTTTTATGTTTCTTATAGTTCCAATTCCAAACTAATACAAATATTTTACGATTACAAATAAAGACGCGAATAAAACCACAAAAGAAAAAAAAATTGCCCTTAAAATGTAAAACTAACTAAAAAAAAAAAATAATATAATCTCCAAATATAAATAATTAATATGAAAAAAATATTTTTTGAGTGGGTTTCCGGAAACCTAAATTGGAGGTTTAAACTATTAAATACACTTATAGACTCAATAGTATAGGTTTTTTTTTTTATGAACCCCGTCGAGATAGTGCTTACCTATATTATTAAATATAATATTTAAATATTAATTAATACTATAATAAAATTTTTTACATTTTTTACAATAATAATTGATTAATTTATTTCCCGTTTCAAGAAGCTATTTTAAAAAAAAAAAAATAGAAAAATTTAAGTCCCCCCCGTTATAAAAAATCGTGGAAATCAACACCAATTAATTAAATAAAATTTGTATAATAATAACAATTGAATATTGTAAAATTCCAAGATGGTACTATTTAATTTGTTTTTTTTTCCATATAATATTGAATTTTTGATTTTTAACAGTTTTTTTTTTTTATTTTAGTAGGGTTTCTCTTACCGCTAATTATTTGGGTCCCAGTTTTTTGGAGATACAAAATCCGCCGCCCGGCGTCCCCGCCACCTTTAACTTTCCCAATGGGCCCAAAGTGTAACTGTGTTTATCTTATCGTGTGTGCCCCCTTGAGTTTTTTGGTAATTTTAAGTTTTTTTTTTTTGTGTTAGAGACAAAGTGCTAAGATGTCTATTATATCTACCTATTATACTAAATCGGGGGGACATATGGCTAGCATGAAAAAGATTTTGTCATAGATTAAAAGAAATGTTTAACAATTCCCCCCCCCAGGAGTCCCCAAAAACCCGGTTAAAAAATTGTTTTTCGCTACCCTCATCCGGCGGTTTTGCCCCGGTGCCCTATAAAAAACAAAATTTTTTTTTTTTGGTCATTTAAATAAAGGGGGCCATATTTGGTCTTCCCGTTTTTTTTTTTGTGAAAAAAAGGGCCAACTATTTTTTTTTTTTAGGGCATTTAAAAATTTTCCCGGGCCCCACTAACCCTATTTCATATTGAAACGGTAGAAACTATGAAGCCTATATAAATTGTTACACGATAAGATAAAATATTTTATAAAATTGGGGTATTAAAAATTTATTTTTTTCTTTTTTTCATTAAATTTGTCCCCGGAAAAAAAAACAATGGTTGTGCAAAAATAATAGGCCGATTAATTCGTGGCGATTTTTTATTGGGAAAATAATTTTTCGAAGCAATGTGCCCTGCCTCCTGCGGGTTAAAATATTAAAAATGAACATTTAATTAATTTAATTGTTTTTTTAATTGTTAAAAAATTCTCCCGAAAAACTGCAAAAAACAGGCCCCCACAGGTGGGAATTTATTTATTTATTCGCTTTTCGTCCTTCTTTCTCTTCCTCCCCACTTAAATGATCTGCAGAAACGAACCCTTTCGACCTACTGGGGGAAAATTTTTTTAATTAGTTTTGATTTTAACAATAAAATTAATAATAATTTGGGTTTTATTTAAATTATAGTAACGTAAGGTTATAGCCAAATGGAAAAGTTATGAAAACGCATCCCTACACCAACCGGCTTTTGTCAACTCTTCCGGCTTCGGGGTCAAAAGGTGCGGCCGCGCGGTAGAATTTCCAAAACCCACGCCCTTGTTGTCGTGTCGCCCAGAAAAGGAAAATTACCCAAAACCCACCCTGTCCCCCTCCAAATGAGTAAGGTAAGGTACCCGAACCTCCCCCCCCTCCCGCCGGGACGAAAATGACCAACCCACATTATTATTATAAATATTCATAATTTTTTCCATAATAAATTAAATAAGAAAGAAATTGTTAATACATCCCTTTTGTTTCAAGAAACGGGCAGCAATTTTAAAATTAAACACGCACGGCGTCCCCCCCCCCCCCCCCCCCCCCCCCCCCCTGTTTCCTTTTATAATGGGCCCATAATAAAATATTGCTTTAACCAATAAATGTTGTAAGGGTACAAACCCTATGGGGCCTTTATATTCCCTAAACATTTTATTTCGATTCCCACGAATAATTTCAATGGGTGCAATTTTATAATATATTATTATAAAATAACCGTTGTTTTTCGAAGCTTTTTTAAACCCATATAAATTTAAAAATTAATAAAATTACGTTATTAGCTGGCGAGTAAAACAAGTGTGTGTATAAACAGAAAAAAATGGGAGTAAATGAAAAAAAACCGTAAATCTGAGTAAAAATTTATTTGTTAACAACACCGATTTTTTTTTTTGGGGCCGCAAAACTCTGGCCCCAACTTACTTTTTATCTAAAGTCCTTGTTGTATATAAAAAAAAATAAGGACATATGAATCCCGTCCCCCCTGATCACCTTGCAGACCGGCTTGTCCCCTGAATCATTGGAAAAATACAAACATTCAATAATTAAAAATAGAAGAGAATTCCAAGAAAATGTAAAAAAAAAAAAAAAATACACCCAAAAATTTGGATTGTTGGGCGGGCTGCGGGCAAAACAATAATTTAATATATACAAAAAATTTAAAACCAGGAGATCAACGTTTTCCCCCACTTTAAAAAAAAATTATTTTTAATCTAAAATAAATATTTTTTTTTATGAAGACCCCAAACCTTCCCCCTCGGTGGTGGTCCCCCCCCCCCCCTTCCTGAAAAGTAACCGCCTGTGAATTTGGCTTTTCATATTTCTAGCTTTTTTGTATAAATTAAGGAAAAAATATTATAAATGTTGCCCCCCGAAACGTGCTAATTATGCAAATGGATTTATTAGGGGATCTAATTCCAACAGTTTTTTTTTTTTTTTTTTTTTTTACAATTTTTAATTTTGTTTTATTATTAATATAATATAATTAACAATATATAGATTTATATACTCTCGCGCTAACAAAGGTTAAAAAAACAGTAAATAACCTTTTTTTTTCCCAAAATATGCTTTTTTTTTTAGAAAAATTTTTTTTTTTTAAAATTCTTAAATTATTTTTATGAATCCCCATATAGGTAAGTTTTCCCAAATAATTTATTTTTTTTAAAACGTTCCCCAGGCTAACTAGGTTAAACCCGGGTTTTTATTTTTTTTTTAAATTTTTTTCGGGTTTCTTATTTTTTTCCGCTAAAACACAAAAACCCTTGTTAAAATACACGGCCGGGCAAAAAACAAGATTTTGCCATATAATGTTTTCAATAACACGGATTAATTAATTCCCCAGAACCTTTTTGGGTGGGAGATTTTCGGCGTGAGATTTTTTACTAAAACGGTAAAATTTTTTCCGTGATTTTTTAACCATGTTGGTTACGCTCCCGCCCGGCCCCATAAAAAATATTGGGAAATGTAAACTTTTTTTGGCTTCCATTATTCATTCAAAATTTAAATTAAATAATATAATTTTTTTTTTGAAAAATATAAATATTTAAAAAATTTTACAAATTGTTTTTAAATACAACCGAAAATTATTTAATAATGGGATAATTTTATGTATGAGAAAACATCAATATATGCGCGCGCGCCCTTGGGGAGAATTTTAAAAATTGTTAAACATATTTTTTGGCTAATACAAATTTAAATATAGCAGATAACTAAAATTGATAAGTAGAAAAACAGTCCTAAAGCAAGCGATTCTCATTTTTTGGGATCAAACCATTTTTTTTTTTTTTATTAACCCCTTCCTAAAAAAACCGGCCCCCACAAAGACATTTTTTGAAAATGTTTAATTATAAGTACCACTTTTGATTTCAAAATAAACTTTTTTTTTCTTCTTTTTTTTTTTTTTTTTTGTTTTTTTTTTGCCTTAAAATGGTATAATAGGTTAAACCTTATGGGGTTAATTTTAATTACGCGTCAAATGGATGCCTGTTAATGAGCTTTCTTATTATACCCCCTAAAATTTTAACAAGCTGCAGGGTCCCAAAAATTTTTTGCGTATTTTTTTAAAAACCGGCTTTTTATAGGATGGCGGCACTTTGAATTAATCAAAATTTTTTTTTGTGGTTTTTTATAATTTTATTAATTGAATGCCATCTGTGGTATTTTTCCCTAAGTAAATATTTTTTTTTAAATTAAAAAATACATTTTTAAGCCGTAGGTTAACGTTTTTTTTTTTTATATGTTGTTTGGGGGATAATTGGAAATTTTACAATAAATTTATTAATTGAAAAATTATCCTGGTTGCAATTTCCCTGTCAATATAGTGTATTATACATCGTAAATGGGTATCTGCACATCTACATGGTGTCAGAATATCTATGAATCTAGTCTATAGCACATCTTACTACAATGTTGTCGGCACAGCAGGAAAATTGTTACAATCATATTTTGATATAGTGGGGAAACGGTTTATAAGCCCAACAGCTATTGTGGTTTTTTCCCCCCATTTTTTTTTAGCGATTTTTGGGATAAAAAAAATTTTCCATAAAGCCCCCATTAAACAGTTTTAATTTTCAAAATATAGGGTAAAAACCTATTAAACGTTTAAAAAATGGCCGAAAAATTTGAGTCATCTTAAAATAGTTTTTAAAATAGTTTTGAAATTACAATTTTTTTTTTGGTTTTTTTTTTCCCGACAATCCGCAAAATCAAATGTATTTACGGTCTGGTTCGTGGGGACAAAAAAATTTAAAGAAGGAATATTTTAATTTTTTGGAAATAAAATATTTTTTTTTGAAACTTAAATATATTTTATTTATTTTTTTTTTATTTTTTAACTTTATAGGTTTAAAATTTTAAACAAACTTAATAAGTTAAACACAAAAAAGGGTAAAACTGAAGATCAATATGTTTTTTTTTTTTTTTTCCTATAAGGCAAATGTTTATAAGCAAATAATCCCCGAAATGACGTAGAAAGCGTAGGTAAGTTTTTTGACAAAAATTCTTTGTTTTAAAAATTATTAAAAAATTTTTTAATTATTTGCAACATTTTTTCCTCTGCATGTATGGAATCCTTTTTTTATTATTAAACTGCAATTTTAATCAATGGAAAATGTAGAATTTTTTTATGCACAAAAAATGTATACCTAACAAAATTGAAAATCAATGTACAAAAATAGGTATTTATTAATTAATTATTTATAGGGTTTTTTAAATACTTTTTTGAGACCCGGTTTTGGGTGTTGTTATTTTTTTTTGAAATGAACAAGGACCGTCCCCCCCCCCCCCAAAAATTAATTGCATGTGGGGTTTCCCCTAACTTTTAAAAGTCCCTTAAATTTTATTTCATAATACGTTCAAAAAAAAAAATTGGGATTTTTCCTTGGGGGGGGTCGGGGGTTTTTTTTGTTTTTTTTTTTTTTTTTTTTTTTTTTTTTTTCCCCCCTTATTTTTTTTTTTTTTTTTTTTTTGTTATACGCGAATTCAAAGTAAAATAAGTGAAGAAAAAAACATAAATTTTTTTGCATATATTAAATTTTAAATATATTGACACAGAGGGGATTGGGAAAACTGAGTAGGGCTTTTTTGTGCATGAAAAAAAATGTGCCCAGGATAAAGCCCGTATAAAATAGTTTTATTTTCTTGTTTTATTAATGTAAATAAGTAAATTGACCCATTTCTTTTTTTTTTTTTTTTTATATAAAAGCCGAGATTTTTGCCTTTTGAAATTGCCCCACAGCTTTTGAGAAACGCCTGGTTTTTTTGAAAAAGTATATGTTTAGAAAACAAATTGAATTTTTAGTTACACCGAAATGCTTTTTTTTTTCTTTACGTAAATTGCCCCCGTTTATAGAATATAAGTTTTTCAACAACCTTAGAAATTAATAAAATTTTAATTTTAGATATTTTCAAAAACCAATCACCCGTTTTTTTGTAAATAAACACAGAAAATTAGTAAAATTTAATAATTAGGTGGTTTTTGCCGAAGTAAAGGTTTAAAAATGATAGTATTAAAAAAAAAAAAGTAAAAATAAAAATTAAAAAGTATTCCCATTAATAGTAATGAACTTTAATAATGAATATACCTACCTGATCCCTTTCCCCTAGTTTTTTTTTTCCTGAACTAACTTGCGCCTTAAATATTTTAACAAACCAATTTATACACTTTTTCTGAACCCAATAAAAAATAATTTCCCATAATTTTTTTGTTAATCCCTCAAAAACCTATCAATAAATTTAAAATTTGCATACTAAAAATTTTTATTTATTCCAAAAAAAATGTTTAACCAATTTTTCCCCCAAAATCATATCTTGTTTGGTTGGGGTGGGAATATTTATAAAAAATGAAATTGGTGTCCCCTTTTATTCTCTAGTCCCCCCTACCCTGCCCCTGTTTCTTTTATTGCATTTTTCCCCCCAAAACCGTATTTTCAACCCGATTGCGAATTGAAAATTAAAATTTGGGACAGATGATAGGATAAAAAGATTTCCACCTGGGAAAGAAAAATTAGGTGCTAATTTTTTAAAAAGTTTTTTTTTAAAAAGGGTCCCCCAAACCCCCGGTAGGTAAACTGCCAACCACAGGGGATATTTGTGATTTTTTTTTTTACGCGATGGGAAAATATTTTTGTCTTTAAATGGTTTTGATATGTGGTTTAAAATAATATATAAATTCTCCCTGTTTTTATTCTAATAGGGTTTGTCCCCCGGTTGGTTTAACATATTTTTTTAATTGGACCTAACTATAATTTAAAATACTTTACTAAAGAAATAATAATAATCAGTTATAACTACATTTTTTGGGGCAAAATTAAATTTATTAAATAGTAAAAAAAAAAAAAACTCAAATCTTTTTGGCACGGGCAACCGTCGCCAATGTTTTTTTTTTAATGTAAAACAATTACCTAAATTTTCCTTGATTTTTTACTTTTGACCTACCTTAACGCACCTCAAAGAAATGGGAGCCCTCCCCCCTGCAATCACAAAGGGTGGGAAAATTTGGCCCGCCCTACCTGGAAAAAAAAATAATATTAAGCTTGCTTCGCAATAATTATTTGTCCCCCCGTGGATTTCTAATGCAGTGGGGGATTTGGGCCTACCCCTAGGGTTGGTTTTAGATCCATGTAAATTTTACTTTCAGGTTTTAATATTTTTTTTAGGGGCGTCGTTTTTACATAAACCGGCCACACTTTGTTTCAAAAAAAAGAAAAAAAAGGTCGTCCGTTTCAAAAAAAAACCGCCACACTTTTTTTTAGTTCCCTTAATCCCCTGGGGATTTAATTATCCCCCCCCCCCCAAAATTTTTCAAACAGTTTTCCAAATACCAACACGGGGTCCCGCACAAACGAAAAAAATTGATTTAATGGTCCAAAATAACCCGTATATTGGCGCATTTTATCTAAAATAACATTATCACAATTTAGTACCGCACAACCAATATTAATCCCATATTTAATCAAGAGCAAAACAAAATCATAAAAAATACCAAACTTTTCCCGGTGGATTTAATAACCCAGATTGCTAATTTTGTTTTAATAGCCTAAAATGTTGATTAATTAATTGAAGCGATAAATCATTTTGACCCATAAGAATATACCTAATTAATTTTTTCCCTTATCCTGGGTTTAACAGTCCCCATTAAAATTCTGTTGTTTTTATTAAATTTTTTTTTGAAAATTGTGGGTATTTGAGGTTTTTTGAACGTCTTCCCCCGAAAAAACGAAGTATTCCCAAATAATAGCGAATTAGTTTTCCCTCTGCAATTTTATACATAACCATTTATAATATAATGGTATACTCCTAGAATTTAAGTACCCTCCCTAGTCCCTTTTAACGACACCTATACCCATTTTAAAAAAAAAATCAAATTAATATAGTTTTTATTTTTTAAAACGATTTGACCTAAATTTTATTAAAAAATATTTTTGATAAAATAATTAGGACCCTTTAAAAAATAAAATTTTAAATTTTTACGTTAATTGGGTTTTTATATAAGAATATTATTTGTTTATTAATCCCTCCCCCCGGTGAAGTCAAATTTTCACCACGATTCCCTGTGCATCCAATTTTCTTTCCCAGAGTGGGATTTTCAGCGCGAAATTGGAAAATTTGAAACCTATTATATAATATTAAAAACTTTGAACTTATTTTTGTTCCCCGCGTATTCTGTTTTTCTTGTTTTTTCGAACCCTTCTGAAAAAATGCATAGCTTTTTTGGTTTTTTTTTTTTTCCAACAAGAAGTGCCCTCGTTTTGAGCCATACACAGCAATTTTTTTATAAAATAATTAATAAAACCTGCAAGTAATATAAAAACAACAACACACATAAGTCCAATAACAAACATACGGCCGATTTTAGGTGACCCTTGTTGGGAAGGTCGAAAACACTTGGGCCGCAGAATGAAACGGACGTGTACAATGTCCCCCCCCCCTTTAAAATTTTGTTTTTTTGAAAACTTTTTTTATTAATTTTTTTTACAATAAAAGAATTTTATTTTTTTATGCCATAGGATACGTAATATATTTATGGTACACTTAAATGGTTACATTTTTTATTTTTTTTATACCATAATTAGGGTTTTAACCTATATTTGTTTTTTTTTTAATTGACACTTTAAATCTTGAGTGTGCCTAAATCGTCGCGTGGATAGACAAAAGTAAAAAAAATTTCAAAGAACTTTTTGCTTTTTAACCCTATTTTTTAAAATTTAATTTTATTAGTGGGATTAGAATTTTTTTTGAAAAAAATAATTGGAAATGTGGGTTCCTAAATTAGTGAATGAAAATTTGTAATGGAGTTAAAATTTTTTTTTCCCTCAGTTTAAATTTAAAATATAATTTTTTTTTTTTATAACTAACAATAATAATTCCTTAAAAAAAATAGTTTTAAGACAAAAATAAAATATTAAATTCAATAGATGTAATTTTGTGTAATTTTTTAGTAATCCTATTTTTTTATTAATACTTTTTGGAAGACCATATTTTTTCCAATAAACTAATAAAATTTTTTGAAATTTAGATTTTAATAAATTATTTTTAACTTAATAACAATTTTTTTCCCAAATTCACGTAAATTCCTTAAACCCAATTTTTCAAAAACCCTAATTTTTATCCCCCCGCAGTCAGTAACACAAAAGTCCCCCACAAAATTATAAAAAAATTGAACCTTACTCAAAAAGCTACTTTGTTTGAATTTGTTATTTATATATTGATACGGTCCAACCCATTTATTATCCATTAAAACCCTTATCTGTCTTTGCCCCCTAATAAAATTTTATTACTGTAAAAAAGGTGTAAAGGGGAAGGGTTTTTTTTCATTTTTTTTTGAAAAAATACAGAAAGGTTTTTTTTTTTTTGGTATTATTTCCTAAATTAGTAAAAAACACTCCTTCCCTCGGTGACCCAAGGGGAAATTTTTTTTTTTGAAAAATTATGGTCTTCCCTAAAAATTTAGGTTTTTGAGAATTAGGTTTTTTTTTTAAAATTTCCAAAAAATCAGAATTATTCCGAATAACCTAACTTGTTCCATTATTAAGAAAAAAAAGTGAATGAGCATGCCTTTTTGGCGAATCATACATATCTCTACTACTACACACAGAATCGGGCCCCCTTGGGTTTAAACATATATTTAAGAAACACCCCAATGAGAAGACCCCAATGTGTATGAACGTAAGTGTTTTTGTTTTGAAATATTTTTTAAATCCAAAAATTTTTTTTTCCACCACGTCGCCCCTATGGTTAATAGTTAGTGTTTTTGTAGGTAAATAATTAAACCTTACTTTTATACTTTTTTTTTGAATTAATAACAACCCAATATAGTGGTATAGTAAAAAAACTAACGTGGCAATCACATGCAAAACAATAACCAAATTCCACTCACCCTGGGCGGTTAAATAATACTGGTATTTTTTTTTTTATATTTGATGTATATTAATAGGTTAAAACAAGATATGGGTTAAAAATAATAAGTGGGTGCCCGTAGGTTAAAAAAAAAATAAGGTTATAATTAATATAGATATACCTAATATTAACAATTATAATAATAATGGGTATATTGTAAAAAAAATTTTGGGTACCTGTATATTGTAGAAGTAAATTAATTTTTTAAAAATATGGTAAGGCCAATTAAACCTTTTTAGTTTGTTGTTGTAGACCTTTTTAAAACGTAATAAAAATAAAAAATCAAAAAAACAAAAAATAATTATGTTTTTTTTAAATTGTACACCAACCCTTTTACCTAATTTTGAGACAAAAAATGATTTTTGTTTTCATTTTCGAAACACAAAATATTCCCGTTATTAGGGGGGAATGGTGGGGGAAAGGGGGTTTTTTTTTTTTTTTTGGGTTGGAGATAATAATTCCCCCCAAGGTGGCCTTTTTTTTTAAAAATGTTTTTAATAATATTAAGATGGTAACCCTACCCCTACAAGTGATTTTGTTCCTAATTATTTGTGTGTTGTAGGTTTAAAACTTTTAATAACTATTTATAATTTTTTTAATATGAAAAAATTGGAATAGTGGTTTTGGTGATCCCACTAACTCAAAAAAAAATGGGTTTGGTGCTTTTTAAAGTTGCCCCCTTTTTAAAAAAAAGTAAAAAACCCTTTTTTTTTTTTTTTCTTTAGATATTCGAAACTAAAAAACCCCTTTTTAAAAAGTAATAAAATTGGCAAATTAATAAGATTGTCTTTGCCTTTAAAAGGCTTTTTTTTTGAACTACAAAATTAAAGGAAACTTTAATTTTTTACCTTTGGCCATTAAATAACAATGATGATGCTCCCGTTTTTTTAATAATAATTTTTCTTAAAATTAAAAGTCCTCAATCAACAAATTAGCACCTAAAGAAAACATTGGTTTTCGGGATTTAATTATTGTCCATTAGTTTTATATTTTTTTTATTTTTTATTTATTAACCAATTTGCTTAGGGGACTCCACAAAGTTGTTGGTAAAAGGTAAAATTGGAAAATTCTTTTTTTTAAATAAAAAATTAAAAAACTTATTTTTTTTTTTTTGTCCCCGCAAAAAAAGGGATTTTTTTATGTGTCCCGCCCCCCCGGGGGGATTTTTGAAATTGTGAATGGACATGAAAGCCTCCCCCTGTACCAAATTTGCCTTTTGGGTCCAAAGTTTTTTTTTAATTCCAATAAACCCCCCAGACCCTCCCCCCCAGGAGCAACCTTAACAACTGGGCATCCTCCACCCAACAATGCCCACCCAACAGACCCAAAAACTTGACCCCCCCCCCCCCCCCCCCTCCTCCATCAAAGGAGTTTTTTTGAATTTATATAGGCTTTTTGCCAAAAATGAAATTTATAAAAAACAGTTTTTTTTTCTCTTTTTTCTAAATCCCTCCTTTCATTTTTAATCTTCAAAAATCCCCAAACAGACCCCAATCCCCGGGACCCCAAAGTTACAAGGAAAATTAAATTCCACTTTCCTTTCGAGGAAGAAAAAATGGCCAAAAAAAGTAATTGCCCCCATACGGCAAAATTACAATTTAACTTTTTTTTTTACTCAAAATCGCATCAGGGAAAAATGTTTTAAGAAGTAAATGGCCTGGGGGATACAAAAATTAGCATAGTGCCCCGTTTTTCCAAAATATCCCACTCCGTTCCCCATCTGGCAGTTTTGAAAAGACATCCGTCCAAGGAAATTTGGTTTCCAATTCGGTTTTTTACAAACATAAAAAAACCCTCAACCAAACCCAAAAAAAAAAATAATCAAACTTTTACCCCCATGAGTTGTTCCTTTCGATAACCAATAATTCAAGAAGGTTGTTGAATAGTGACTTTTTTTTTTTTTCCCCCCCTCCGCATCATTTTTCACTTTTTTCTATACAATTTATACAAATTATTGAAAATGGAAAGAAATAATATTTTTGTGAAAATATAAATGGAAGAGCCCCCACAAAAAAAAACGACATAATGGTTTAAATTTCTAAAGTGGGTCCCTACACTGCCCAAAACCAATGAGTCATAAAAAAATCTAACCTTACCCCTGCGCTTACGCCCTTAAAAAAAAATGGTATTATTTAATTTATACGAAATTTGGATTATTTTTAATCTTAAACCCAGAATTTTTTTCCGAAATTCTTATATTTTTTTTTATTTTTTTTTGAACAATTAAAATTTTTAAATTTATTTTTAATAAATGTTTTTTTTTTTTTAACCTTATAATTTATTTGGGTTTTGAAAAAAAGGTTAAAACTGGCCATCCACTTCAAAAATTTAACCCACGTCAACTAATGTTAAAACAATTGACCAAAATTTTTTTTTTTGATCCCTATATTACCTGATATGGTAACCATAAACCATTTTTAATTTTTTTTTTAAAACATATTTTTGGTTTTTTGGAGAAATTTTTCCCCTCCAAAAATTTAAATTTTTTAATAACGGTTTTGGTTTTTTTATGGAAGTCTATTCCCCATATTTTCTAAAGCACGCCAACCTAAATAAATAAACAAGTATGGAAACACATTTTTCTTTCCACAAGCTGTACTTTAATATAATATATATATAATAATATATTATTATTAAAATTTCCCAACAGAAAAAAATAATGGAATTAATATGTTTTGGTGAATGAATTTTTTAAATTTTTTTTTTATCGTTTTAGGGTTTTTTTTTTTTAAGGTTTTTGGTGTTTTTTTATCAACATAACGAAAAGCCCAAAATTTATTTTTTTTTCGATCCACAACCAACATTTCCTTATAAGAATAAATATAGTACAATCTTACTACTAAATTCACGTTGGTGACTATTAATATAACTTTTATTTATACGTAGGGTAACAAATGATAACGAAAAATACCGGTGCAAGTAAAGCACTAATGCCTTTGCCATAAAAAGAAGTAATACCATTAAAAGGTTTATCTAAGAAAACCTACGGACCCTATGGGTTGACCGTACTGCCAAGTCCCCCCCACCTTCTTTACGGCTCTACTAAACTATCGTATTAAAACATAACTACCTAACCTTTTAAAATTTTACCTTTAACTTAAGTAAAAAAAAAAAAATAAATAATAAATAGGGGTGGCTTGTTGGCGGTGTGGCGCGGGGTTGGAGCCTTGCTTTGACCAGTTGCCGGAATGGGCGAAAACTGGAGTAAGCCAACCGGCACAGCTAACTATCTCCCTCGGAATGGGTGGGGGGGAACCATCCCCCGATGTATCCCCAAATAGTATTTTTAAAAACCGCTGCCACACATTACACTTTGTTTTTTTGCTTGAACTAAACTGTAAAACGACCCGTAAAAAAAACCAATTTGTAAAAAACAAACCAAACCTTAACCAACCCTTCCTCCCCTACCGTTAAAACAGTTTCAAGGCTAATGAACCTCCGCTTGTTTTTGTGTCCGAAACCCTTCCAAACCACCTGAAAAAGAAAAAAAAAAAATAATAAAATTAATTAGGAATTATTTTTTTATTTTTCTTAAGGGAATTTTATTATTTTTTTTATTATTAAATTTTTTTTTTTTTTTTTTTTTTTTTTAAATAGTTAAGGTGTTTAGTTTTTAAGGGTAACCCATAATTGTGCGTTTACATCCAGAAATCAAAACCCTCGTGGTCCCCTGATATTTTTTTATAAACCCTATGACAAATAAATCGCCGTATAAAACAAATTAAATGTTTATTTTTCGAAAAATTAACTATTTTTTTTTTGTTTTATTTTTTTTTTGACCTTTGAAAAAAATGAAACTGGAAACAAAAATATTAGAAAGACCATTTTTTATTTCCTTTCCCTAAAATGATTTTCATACAAATTTAAAAAAAAATAATCCCCACCCAGACCAAAAAGAAATAATTTTTTTAAAATTATTTTATTAACACCTAAGAGGTATGATTAATTGTGTAAAAATGTGATTAAAACTGATTTATAAATTTTAAAGGAAACTATTTACTCCATTCCCTTTATAAAAATTAAAAAGCTTTAGATTTAAATGTAAATTTTTTGTTTTTTTATTATCATTATGGGGTTTTTTTAAACCATTTTCAGAAAACTCGGGTCCGAAAAAAAATTAAAAACATATTTTTCCCATTATTGTTTTTAACATTTATAATAAATTTTTTTATCAAATTTCCAATCAGTTTTGTATAAGGTACCGATTACACTAAATAATTGGTAATTTTTTTTTTTTTTAATATATACATACAAGTGTTATTTTTCAGTAGTAACCATAACCAATCAAAACCCTAAAACGTCCCCCCCTTGGACTAGGATTAAGTTAAACATTTTAATTTTTTTTATTTTTTGTTTTTGGAAAAACCAATAAGCAAAACAGTAAAAATAATTTAATTATAATTATTATTCTTTTTTTGGGTAGTTTTTTTTTTTTTTTTTGAACTAAACAGAATTGTAATACCAACAAAGTGTGCTATGGTTGTGTAACTCCCTAACTGTGGTCAAGTTTTGGGGACCTAGCAAAGTTCCCCATCTCCCCAATTTACCATCGCGGTTTCCACCCAGAAAAAAACATAGCCTCCCCCCAATGTTTATTGGACTGCAAACCAGGGCCCTAAATTTGGCATTTTTTTATCATCAACTGGGCAGTACATCAGTCCATTTCTACAGTCCCCCTGGGCCAGCATACAAACAGAATGTCGTTTAACCCTAGCCTGTTTTTTTTACATGGGATTCCCCCGTGGGAGGTTGGGTTGGTTAATCAACTTGCACTTTTGATTTTTTTTTCCCGACTCCCTATCAATTTTTCCTTTTCTCTGGTTCCAACGAAGAAAAAATACAAGGGTTATATGCCATTGGTTTGTACAAAGGAAACAGGCTTTTTTTTTTTGACAAAACCTACCACTAATACAAAAGCCATAACTTTTAGGATGGTTGGTTTTTTTTTTGAAGAAAAAGATTAAACAATGGTAAACAGTGGGCCAACCGATTTTTTTATTAGCAAACAAAAACCAGGTTGTGGATCCAGCTAACAAATACTTTTTTTTTAGAAGTAGAAAAAGTGGTAGATCAAGGTACTGTAATTTTT
>JAIWJD010000007.1:1612644-1620144 GCA_022818045.1 Neotoxoptera formosana | reverse complement strand
TCTTCGCCCCCCCCCCTCCCCACCCCCGCCCCCCCCCCTCCCCCCTCCCCCCCCCTCACCTCCCCCCCCCCCTCCTCCCCCTTCCCCCCCTCCCCCCCCCCCACCCCCCCCCCTCCCCCCACCCCCCTCCCTTCCCTCCCCTCCCCCCCCCCCCCGCTTCCCCCCCCCCCCTCCCCCCCCCTCCCCCCCCCCCTCCCCTCCCCCCCTCCCCCCCCCTCCCTCCCCCCTCCCTCTCCCCCCCCCCCCCAACCCCCCCCTCCCCCCCTCCCCTCCCCCCCCCCCCCCCTCCCTCCCCGCCCCCCCCCCCCCCCCTCCCCCCCCCCTCCCCCCCCCCCCCCCCCTTCCCTCCCCCCCCCCCCCCCCCTCTCCCCCCCCCCGCCCCCCCTCCCCCCCCCCCTCCCCCCCCCTCCCCCCCCCCCCCCCCCCCCCATCTCCCCCCCCCCCTCCCCCACCCCCCCCCCCCCCCCCCCTCTCCCCCCCCCCCCCCTCCCCCCCCCCCCCCCCCCCCCCTCCCCCCCCACCCCCCCCCCCGCCCTCCCTCCCCCCACCCCTCCCCCCCCCCCTTCCCCCCCCCCCCCCCCCCCTCCCTTCCCCCCCCCTCCCCCTCCCCCCCCCTCCCCCGCCCCCCCCCCCCCCCTTCCCCCCCCCCCCCCCCTCCCCCCCCCCCCCCCCCCCCACCCCTCCCCCCCCCCCCTCCCCCCCCCTCCCCCCCCCCCCCCCCCTCCCCCTCCCCCCCCCCCCTTCCCCCCCCTCCCCCTCCCTCCCCCCTTCCCCCCTCTCCACCCCCCCCCCCCCCCCCCCCCTCCCCCCGCCCCCCCCCCCCCCCCTCCCCCCCCCCCCCTCCCCCCTCCCCCGCCCCCCCCCCCCCCCTCCTTCCCTCTCCCCCTCCCCTCCTCCCCCCCCCCCCCCCCCCTCCCCCCCCTCCCCCCTCCCCCCCCCCCCACCCCCCCCCCCCTCCCCCCCTCCCCGCCCCCTCCCCCCCTCCCCCCCCTCCCCTCCCCCATCCCCCCCCCCCTCCCTCCCCCCCGCCTTCCCCCCCCCCTCCCCCCCCTCCCCCCTCCCCCCCCCCCCCCCCCCCCCCCTCCCCCCCCCCCCCCTCCCCCCCCCCCCTCCCCTCCCCCCCCCCCATCCCCTCCCCCCCCCCTCTCCCTCCCCCCCCCCTCCCCCCCTCCCCCCCCCCCCCTCCCCCCCCCCCCCTTCCCCCCCCTCTCCCCCACCCCCCCCACTTCCCCCCCCTCCCCCCGCCCCCCCCCCTCCCCCCCCCCTCCCCCCCCCCCCTCCTCCCTCCCCCCCCCGCCCCCCCCCTCTCCCCCCCCCCCCCTCTCCCCCCCCCCTTCCCCCCCTCCCCCCCCTCCCCCCTCCCCCCCTCACCCCCCCTCTCCCCTCCCCCCCCTCCCCCTCCCCACCCCCCCCCCCCCGCCCTCCCCCCCTCCCCCCCCCCTCCCCCCCTCTCCCCCCCCTCCCCCCCCCCCCCCCTCCTCCCACCTCCCCTCCCCCTCCCCCCCCCCCCCCCCTCCCCCCCCCCCCCCCCCCCCCCCCTTCCCCCCCCCCCGCTCCCCCCCCCCCCCCCCCTCCCCCCCCCCTCCCCTCCCCCCCCCCCCCCTCCCCCTCCCCCCCCTCCCTCCCTCCCCCCCTCCTCCCCCCCCCCCCCCCTTCCCCCACCCCCCCCCCCCCCCCCTTCCCCCCCCCCCCCCCCCTTCCCCCCCCCCCTCCCCCCCCTCCCCCTCCCCCCCCCTCCCCCCCCCCCTCCCCCCTCCCCCCCCCCCCTTCCCCCCCCCCCCCCCTCCCCCCCTCCCCTCCCCCCCCCCCCCCTCCCCCCCCCTCCCCCCCCCCCCCCCCCCCTTCCCTCCCTCTCCCCCCCCCCCCCCCCCCCCCCTCCCCCCTCCCCCCCCCCCCTCCCTTCCCCCCCCTCCCCCCCCTCCCGCCACCTCCCCCCCTCCCTCCCCCTCCCCTCCCACCCCCCCCCCCCCCCCCTCCCCCCTCCCCCCCCTCCCCCCCTCCCCTCTCCCGCCCCCCCCCCCTCCCCCCCCCCCCCTCCCTCCCCCCTCCCCCCGCCCTCCCCCCCTTCCCTCTCCCCCTCCCCCCCACCTCCCCCCCCCCCTCCCCCCCCCCCCCCCCTCCCCCTCCCCTCCCCCCCCCCCACCCCCCCCCCCCTCCCCCCCTCCATCCTTCCCCCCCCCCCCCCCCCCTCCCCCCTCCCTTCCCCACTCCCCCCCCCTCCCCCCCCCCTCTCCCCCCCCCCACTCCCCCTCCCCCCCCCCCCTCCCCCGCCTCCCCCCCCCCCCCCCCCCCCTCTCCCCCCCCCCTCCTCTCCCCCCCGCCCCTTCCCCCCCCCGCCTCCCCCCCCCCCCCCCCCACCCCCCCCCCCCCCCCCCGCCCCCCCCCCCCCCCCCCCCTTCCCCCCCCTCTCCCCTCCCCCCCCTCCCCCCCCCCCCCCCCCCCCCTCCTTCCCCCCCCTCCCCCCCCTTCCCCCTCCCCCCCCCGCCCCCCCTTCCCCCCCTCCCCCTTCCCCCCCCCACCCCTCCCCTCCCCCCCCCCCCCCCTCCCCATCCCCCTCCTCCCCTCCCCCTCCCCCCCCCCCCTCCCATCCCCCCCCCCTCCTCCCCCCCCCCCTCCCCTCCCTCCCCTCCCTCCCCCTCCCCCCCTCCCCCCACCCCCCCCCCCCCTCCCACCCCCCCCCCCTCTCACCCCCCCTCCCCCCCCGCCCCCCCCCCCCCTCCCCCCCCCCCCCCCTTCCCCCCCCCTCCCCCCCCTCCCCCTCCCCCCCCCCCCCCCCCCTCCCCCCGCCCCCCCCCCCCCCCCCCCCTTCCCCTCCCCCCCCCCCCCCTCCCCCCCCCGCCCCCCCCTCCTCCCCCCCTCCCCCCTCCCCCCCCCCCCCCTCCCCCCTCCCCCCCCCCCCCCCCCCTCCACCCCCCTCCCCCCCCATCCCCTCCCCCCCCCCCCTCCCCCTCCCCCCCCACCTCTCCTCCCCCCCCCCCTCCCCCCCCCCCCCCCCCCCCTCCCCCCCCTCCCCCCCCCCCCGCCCCCCCCCCCTCCCCCCCGCCCCCCCACCCCCTCCCCCCCCCCCCTCCCCCCCTCCCCCCCCCTCCCCCCTCTCCCCCCCCCCCCCCCTTCCCCCCCCCCCACCCCCCCCCTCCCTCCCCTCTCCCCCCCCCCCACCCCCCCCTTCCCCCCCCCCCCCCCCTCCCCCCCCCCCCTCCCCCTCCCCCCCCCTCCCCCGCTCCCCCCCCCCTCCTCCCCCCCCCCCCCTCCCCCCCCTCCCCCCCCCCTCTCCCCCCCCCCCCCCCCCCTCCCCCCCCCCCCCCCCCCCCCCTCCCCCCTTCCCCCCTCCCCGCCCTCCCCCCCCCCCCCTTCCTCCCTCCCCCCCCCCCCCCCCACCCCCTCCCCTCCCCCCTCCCGCCCCCCCCGCCCTCCCCCCCCCCCCTCCCCCCCCCCCCCCCCCCCTTCCCCCCCCCCCCCCCCGCCCCCCCCCCCTCTCCCCCCACCCCCCCCTCCCCCCCCCTCCCCCCCCGTCCCCCCACCACCCCCCCCTCCCCCCCCCCCCCCCCCCCTTCCTCCCCCCTCCCCCGCCCCCCCCCACCCCCCCTCCCCCCCCCCCCCCCCCCCCCTCCCCCCCCCTCCCCCCCTCCCCCCCCCCCCCCCCGCCCCCCCCTTCCCCTCCCCCCCCCCCCGCCCCCTCCCTCCGCCCCCTCCCCCCCCTCCCCCTCCTCCCCCCCCGCCCCCTCCCTCCCCCTTCCCCCCTCCCCCCCCCTCCCCCCTCCTCCCCCCCTCCCCCCTCCACCCCCCCCCCCCCCCTCCCCTCCCCCCCCCTCCCCCCCTCCCCCCCCTCCTCCCCGCCCCCCCCCCCCCTCCCCCCCTTCCCCCCCCTTCCTCCCCTCCCCCCTCCCCCCCCCCCCCCCCCCCCCACCCCCCCCCACCTCCCCCCCCCTCTCCCCCCCCACCCTCCCCCCCCCCCCCTCCCCCCCCCCCCCCCCTCCCCCCCCCCCCTCCGCCCCCCCCCCCCCACCCCTTCCCCTCCCCCCTCCCCCCCCCCCCCCCCCTCCTCCTCCCCCCCGCCCCCCCCTCCCGCCCTCCTCCCCCTCCCCCCCTCCCCCCCCCTCCTCTCCCCCACCCCCCCCCCCTCCTCCCCCCCCCCCCCCTCCCCCCCCCCCCCCCCCCCCACCCCCCCCCCCCCCCCCCCTCCCCCCCTCCCCCCCCCCCTCCCCCTTCCCCCTCCCCCCCCCCCCCACCCCCTCCCCCCCTCTCCCCCCCCCCTCCTCCCCCCCCCCTCCCCCCCCCCCTCCCCCCTTCCCCCCCCCGCCCCCCCCACCCCCCCTCCCCCCCCCTCCCCCCTCCCCCCTCCGCCCCCCACCCCTCCCCCCTCCCCCTCCCCCCCCCCCCCCCTTCCCCCCCTCCCTCCCCCCCCCCCCCCCCCACCGCCCCCTCCCCCCCCCCCCCCTCCCCCCCCCCCCCCCCCCCGCCCCTCCCCCCCCCCCCCCCATCCCCCCCCCCCCTCCCCCCTCCTCCCCCACACCCCCCCCCCCCACCCCCCCCCCGTCCCCCCCCCCCCCTCCCCCCCCCCCCCCTCCCCCCCCTCTCTCCCCCCCCCCCCCTCCCCCCCCCCCCCCTCCCCGCCCCTCCCCCCCCCTCCCCCCCCCTCCCCCTCCCTCCCCCCCCTCCCCCCCCCCCTCCTCCCCCCCCCCCCCCCCCCTCCCCCCCCCCCCCCCTCCCTCCCTCCCCCGCCTTCCCCTCCCCCCCCCCCCCCTCCCCCCCCCCCCCCCCCTCCCCCCCCCTTCCCCCCCCCCCCCCCCCCCCCCTCCCCCCCCCACCCCCCCCTTCCCCCTCCTTCCCCCCCCTCCTCCCCCCCCCCCCCCCCCCCCCCCCCCCTCCCCCCCCCCCCCCCCCCCCTCCCCCCCCCTCCCCCCCTCCCCTTCCCCCTCTCCCCCCCTCCCCCCCCCCCCTCCCCTCCCCCCCTCTCCCCTCCCCCCGTCCCGCCCCCCCCCCCCTCCCCCCCTCCCCCCCCCCTCTCCTTCCCCCCCCTTCTCCCCCCCCCCTCCCCCCCCACCCCCCCCCCCCTTCCCCCCCCCCCTCCCCCTCCCCCACTCCCTCCCCCCTCCCCCCCCCCGCCCCCCTCCCCCCCCCCCCCCCCCCCCCCCCTTCCCCCCTCCCCCCCCTCTCCCCCCCTCCCCTCCCCCCTCCCTCCCTCCCCCCCCCCTCCCCCCCCCCCCCACCCCCCCCTCCCCCCCCCCTCCCCTCCGCCCCCCCCCTCTTCCCCCCCTTCCCCCCCTCCCCCCTCCCCCTCCTCCCCCCCTCCCCCCCCTCCCACCCCCTCCCCTCCCCCTCCCCCCTCCCCCTCCCCCCCCCCCCCCCCCCCCGCCCCCTCCCCCCCCCTTCCCCCCCCTCCCGCCCCCCCCCCCTCTCCCCCCCTCCCCCCCCCCTCCCCCCCCCCACCCCCCCCCCTCCCCCCCCCCCCTTCCCCCCCCCCCGCCCCCCCTTCCCCCTCCCCCCCCCCTCCCCCCCCCACCCCCCCCCTCCCCCTCCCCCCTCCCCCCCCCCCCCTCCCCCCCCCCCCTCCCCCCCCCCCCCCCTCACCCCCTTCCCTCCCCCCCCCCCTCCCCCCCCTCCCCCTCCCCTCCCCCCCCACCCCCCTCCCATCCCCCTCCCCCCCCCCCCCCCCCCCCTCCCTCCCCCCCCTCCCCTCTCCCCCCCCCCCCCCCCCCCCCCCCCCTCCCCCCCCCCCCCCCCCCCCCCCCTCACCCCCCCCCACCCCCCCTCCCCCGCCCCCCCCCCTCTCCCCTTCCCCCACCCCCCCCCCCCCCCCCTCCCCCTCCCCCCCCCCCCTCCCCGCCCCCCCCCCCCCCCCTCCCCCCCCCCCCCCTCCCCCCCCTTCCCCCCCCCCCTCCCCCTCCCTCCCCCCCCCCCTCCCCCCCCCCCACCCCCCCTCTTCCCCCCCCCCCTCCCCCTCCCCACCTCCCCCCCTCCCCCACTCCCCCTCTCCCCTCCCCTCCCCTCCCCTCCCCCCCCCCCCTCACCCCCCTCCTCCCCCCCCCCCTCCCCCCCCCCCCCCCCCCCCCCCCCCCCCCCTCTCCTCCCCCCCCCTCCCCCCCCCCCCCTCCCCTTCCCCCCCCCCCCCCCCCACCCCTCCCCCCCCCCCCCTCTCCCCCCTCCCCCTTCCCCCCCCCCCCCCCCCCCCCTCCTCCCCCTCCCCTCCCCCCCCCTTCCCCCCCCCCCCCTTCCCCCCCTCCCCATCCCCCCCCCTCCCCCCTTCCCCCCTCCCCCCCCCCTCCCCCCCTCCTCCCCCCCCCCCCCCCCCCCCCCCCCCCCCCTTCCTTCCCCCCCGCTCCCCCCCTTCCCCCCCTCCCCCCCCCTTCCCTCCTCCCCTCCCCCCCCTCTCCCCCCCCCCCCCCCCCACCCCCTCCCCCCCCCCCCGCCCCCCCCCTCCCCCCCCCCCCTCCTCCCCCCCCCCCCCCCTCCCCCCCTCCCCCTCCTTCTCCTCCCCCCCCTTCCCCCCCTCCCTCCCCCCCCCCCCCCCCCCCCCCCCCCCCCCCCCCACCCCCCCCCCCCCCTCCCCCCCCCCCCCCTCCCCCCCCCCCCCCCCCCCTCCCTCCCCCCCCCCTCCCCCCCTCCCCCTCCCCCCCCCTCCCCTCCCCCCCCCTCCGCCCCTTCCCCCCCCCTCTCCCCTCCCCTCCCCCCCTCCCCCCCCCCTCCACCCCCTTCCCCCCTTCCCCCCTCCCCTCCCCCCCCCTCCCTCCCCCCTCCCCCCCCTCCCCCCCCCCCCCCCCCCCCCCCCCTTCCCCCCCCCCCCCTCCCCCCCCCACCTCCCCCACCTCCCCCCCCCCTTCCCCCCCCCCCTCTCCCCCCCTTCCCCTCCCCCCCTCCCCCCCCCCCTCCTCCCCCCCCCTCCCCCCACCCCCCCTCCCCCTCCCGCCCTCCCCCCCCCCCCCCCTCTCCCTCACCCCCCTCCCCCCCCTCCCCCCCCCCCCTCCCCCCCCGCCCCTCCCCCCCCCCCCCTCCCCCCCCCCCCCCCCACCCCCCCCCTCCCCCCCCCCGCCCCTCCCTCCCCCCCTCTCCCCCCCCCCCTCCCCCCCCCCTCCCCCTTCCCCCCTCCCCCCCTCCCCCCCCCCTCCCTCTCCCCCCCCCCCCCCCCCCCCTCCCCTCCCCACCCCTCCCTCCCCCCCCCCCCTCCCCCCCCCCCCCTCACCCCCCCCTCTCCCCCCCCCCCCCTTCCCCCCCCCCCCCCCCCCCCCCTCCCCCCCCCTCCCCTCCCCCCACCCTCCCCTCCCCCCCCTCCCCCCCCCTCCTTCCCCCCCCCCCCCACTCCCCCCCCCTCCCTCCCCCCCACCCCCCCCCCCCCCCCCTCCCTCCCCCCCCCCCTCTCCCCTCCCCCCCCCCCCTCCTCCCCTCCCCCCCCCCCCCCCCTCCCCCCCCCCCCGCCTCCCCCCCCACTCCCCTCCCCCCCCCCCCTCCCCCCCCCCCCCTCCCCCCTCCCCCCCCCTTCCCCCCTCCCTCCCTTCCCGCCCC
>JAIWJD010000007.1:1602542-1612544 GCA_022818045.1 Neotoxoptera formosana | reverse complement strand
GGGGAGGGGGGGGGGGGGGGGGGGGGGGGAGGGGGGGGGGGGGGGAAAAAAAGGGGGGGGGAGGGGGGGGGGGGGGGGGGGGGGGGGGGGGAGGGGGGGGGGGGGGGGGGGGGGGGAGGGGGGGGGGGGGGGGGGGGGGGGGGGGGGGGGGGGGGGGGGAGGGGGGGGAGGGGGGGAGGGAGGGGGAAGAAGGGGGGGGGGGTGGGGGGGGGGGAGGGGGGAGGGAGGGGGGGGGGGGGGAGTAGGGGGAGGGAGGAGAGGAGGGATGATGGGGGGAGGGGGGGGAGCAGGTGGGAGAGGTGGGGGGGAGGGGGGGGCGATTGGGATGAGGAGGGGATGGGGGCTGGGGGGGCGGATCGGGGGTGGGCGGGACGGGGAGGAGGGAGGGGATGACGGCACGAGGGTGGATGGGGGGGACGGGGAGAGGAGGGAGAGAAAGGGTGGAGGAGGGGAGGGTGGGGGGATGAGGAGGAGAGTTGGGGGAGGGGAGGGAGAGCGGGGGGGGAGGGTGGGGAGAGGAGGACAGCGGGGGGTGCAGGGGAGGGAGGAGGAGAGAGAGAGGGAGAGGTGGAGGGGGGGATGGGTGAGGGGAGGAGGGGAGGAGAGATGGGGAGAGGGGGCTGCGATGGGCGGGGGAGGATGAGGGAGGGGGGTGATGGGGGGAGGAGGGGGGAGGGAGGGGGGGGGGCGGGGAGGATGAGGTAGGGGGCGGGAGTGGGGAGAAGAGTGGGGGGAGGGGTGATAGTGAAGAGGGGGGGAGGAGGGGAAGGATGAGAGATGACGGGAGGGAGGTAGAGGATGTGGGGGAGGGGTGGGTGGAGGGGGGCGAGGATGATGGGGAGGGAGTAGTGAAGGTGGGGAGAGGAGGGAGTAGAGGGGGAAGGGTGAGGGGACGAGGGGGGGCGAAAGGGAGGGGAGATGGGATGAGGGGGGGAGGGGGGGGTGGGGAGAAGGGGACGGATTGGTGGGGGGAGGAGAGGAGGGTGGATGAGAGAATGGGAGGGAGAGGGGTGGAGTGGGCAGGAGAGGGGGGGAGGGAGGGGGCGAGGGGGGGAGGGGGAGGGGGGAAGGGGAGGGGAGGGGGAGAGAAGGGAGAGGGGGGAGGGATAGTGACGGAGAGGGAAAGGCAGGGGAAGGGAGAGGGTGAGGGAAGTGATGGGGGAGTGCGAGGGGATGGTGGAGGGGGGAGGCGGGAGAGCATGGGGAAAGGGGGAGAGGGGGGAAGGAAGGGGGGGGAGGAGGGGGGGGGGGGGAGGAGGGGGAGGAAAGGAGGGGGGGGGGGGAGGGGGAGAGAGTGGGGAGGGGGGAAGGGGGGAGGGGGGGGGGGGGGGGGAGGGGGGGGGATGGAGGGGGGGGGAGGGGGGGGGGGGGAGAGGGGGGGGAAGGAGGGGAGGGGAGGGGGGGAGGGGAGAGGGGAGGGGGAGGTGGGAGGAGGGGGAGGGGGGGGAGAGGGGGGGGGGGGGGGAAAAGGAGGGGAGGGGGGGGGGAGAAAGGGGGAGGGAGGGGGAGGGGGGGGAAAAGGGAGGGGGGGGGGGGGGGGGGGAGGGAGGGGGGGGGGAAGGGGAAGGGGGGGGAGGGGGAGGGGGGGGGGGGGAAGGGGGGAGGAGGGAGAGGGGGAGGGGGAGGGGGGGGGGGGAGGGGGGGGGAAGGGGGGGGAAGAGGGGGGGGGGGGGGGGAGGGGGGAAAGGAAAGGGGGGGGGAGAGGGAAGGGGAGGGAGGGGGGGGGGGAGGGAAGGAGGGGGATGGAGGAGGGGAGGAGGGGGGGAGAAGGGGGGGGGGGGGGGGGGGAAGGGGAGAGAGGGGAGGGGGGGGGGAGGGAGGGGGGGGAAAGGGAGGGGGGGGGGGGGGAAGGGGGGGGGAGGGGAGGGGGGGAAGGAAAAAAAATTTGAAAAAATTGAAAGAATGAAAAAGAAAAATTGGAGAAAGTGAAAGAGGGAAGAGAGAGAATTGAAGAGAAAGACTTGGAAAAAGAACAAAACTGTTGATGAAAAGTGGAAAAATTAGAGTGAAAAAAGTGAGAAAAAGAAATTGGAGAAAACTGAGGAAGAAGAAGGAACTTGAAAAAAAAAAAAAAGAAAAAGTAATTTGAAAAAGAAAAAGAAAAAAAAAGAAGAAAAAAAGAGAGATGAACAAAATGAAGAGAAAAAAAAGAGAAAACCTGATAGAGAAGAGAAAAGAAAAAAGAAGAAAAAAAAAAAAGAAAAGCTAAGAAGAAAAAAAAGGAGGAATCCCGAAAGATGAAGAAAATGAAGAAGAAAGAGCCTTTGAATGAAGAAAAAAATGAAAGAAAAAAGTAAAAAAAGAAGAAAAAAAAAAAAAGGAAAAAAAAGAATGAAAAAAAAAAAAAGAAGTTGAACATGAAACAAGGAAAACTTGAAAGAACTTGAAAACTTTGAGAAAAGAAGGGAAAAAAAAGAGAACTTGAAAAAGAAAGAAATAAAGAGAAAATAAATGGAAGAAAAGAAAAAAAGAAAAGAAAAAAAAAGAAGAAAAAAAGAGAAAAGAAAGAAGAGAAAAAGAACTAACCTGAAAGAGTAAAAATGAGAGAGATGAGAAAAATGAAAAAGAAAAAAAGGTGAGAGAAAAGAAGATAAAAAAGGAAAAAAAGAAAAAAACGTTGAAGAGAAAAAAAGAAAAATAAGAAAAATTAAAAAGAAAGAAAATGAAAAAAAGAAAAAAAAAAAAAAGGGACTGAAAGAAATGAAAAAACAACCTGAAAAAAAAAAAAAAAAAGAAGGCAGATGTAAAAAAGATACATGAAAAAAAAAGAGAAAAAATTGGAAGAAAGAAAAGAAAGAAGGAGAGAAAAAAAAAAGAGCAAAGAGAAAAATGGGATGAAAAAAGAGTGGAAAAGAAAAAAAAAAGAAGAGAAAGAGAAAAAAAAAGAATAGAATGGTTGGGAAAAAAAAATAATGAAGAGAAGAAATTTGAAAGAAAAACGGAAAGATTTGAAGAAAAGAGGATATGAAAAAAAAAAAGAAACTTGAGAAAGATTAAAAAGAGAAGAGAGTATAAAAAGAAAAAAGAAGAGCAAAAAGAAAAAAAAAAAAGAGAAAAGAGAGAAGAAAGAAGACGAATTAAAAGGAAAGAGAAGGAGAAAAGAAAATGAAAGAGAAGAAATCTGAGAAAAAAAGAACAAAAAAATAGAAGAGAAAAAGAAAATGAAGAAAAAGGAAAAATCTGATTGAAATGAAAAAGTGAAAAGAATGAAAAGAAGAGAAGAGAAGAAAAAAAGAAAAAAAAAAAAAAATCTGGTCCTGAAAGAAAAAAAGGAAAGGATGAGAATAATGAAAGAAAAAAGAAGAAAAAAAGAAGAAAGAGAAAAAAAAAGAAAACTGAAGATGAAAAGAAAAAGAAAAAGAGAAAAGATGAGAGAAAGAATTGAAAAAAAAAAAAAAAAAAAAGAAAAAGAAATGAAAGAGATCTGAAAAAAAAGAAACATAAAAAAAAATTAAGAAAAAATTGAAATGAAGAAGGAAAAGAACAAAGAAACAAAAGAAAAGATGAGAGAAAAAAAAGGAAAAGAACTGAGAAAAAAAATAAAAGAAATAAAAAATGAAGAAAGAAGAAAGATGAAAAAGAGAATGAGAAAAAAAGAATGGAGAGAAAAGAAAACTTGATGAAGAAAAGGAGAAAAAAGAGAGAAAGAAAAGAGAAAGAATAGAAAATCTGAGAAATGAGAAAAGAAGAAAAAAAAAATGAAAAAAAAAAGGAAAGAAGAAAATCCTGAGAAAGAAGAAGAAAAAAAAGAGAAAAGAGAAGATAAAAAACTGATGAAATGAAAAAAGAATAGAAAAGAAAGAAGGAGAAAAAAAATGAGAAAGAAGAAGAAAAAAAAAAAGAAAAAAGGAGAAATGAAAAAATGGAAAGAAGAGAAAAAAGAAGAGAGTAAAGAAAAAAAAAAATAAAAAAAAAACATGTGAGTGGAAAAAAAAAGAGAAAAAAAGAGAAAAAAGAAAAAGAAAAAAAAAAGTGAGAGATGGAAGAAAGAGAAAATGAAAGAAAAAGAGAAGAAAAGAAGTAATGAGAGAAGTTGAGAAAAAAGAGAAACCTGAAAAGAAAAAAAAAAAGATGAAAGAAAAAAAAGAAAAAAGAAAGAGAAAAAAAAGAGAACAAGAAAAGAATGAGAAAAGAAGAAGAAAAAAAAAGAGACAAAAAGAAAAAAAGAGAAGAAAATCTTGAGAAATGAATCTGAGAAGAAAAAAAAAAAAAGAGAAAAAAAAAAGTGAAAAAAAAGAAAATGAGAGAAGAAAAAAAAAAAAAAAAAGAAAAGAGAAAAAAAAAAAAAAAAAGAAAAATGATGAGTAAAAAGAAAGAAAAAAAGAAAAAAGAGATGAAAGAAAAAGTAAAAAGAAAAAGATAATGAAATGAAGAGAAAGAAAAAAGGAGAAAGAAGAAAAATGCATGAAAAAAGAGAAGAAAGAGAACCTGAGAAAATGAAGAAGTAAAGAAAAGAGGAAATGAAAAAAGAAAAAAGAAAGAGAGAAAGAAAGAGGAATGAAAAAAGAAAGAGAATGAAAAATAAGCAAGAAAAGATGAAAATAGATGAATGAAAAGAAGAAAAAGAAAAATAAAAAAAAAAGTTAAAGAGGAAAAATCTGAATGAAAAGAAGGGAAAGAGAAATGAGGATAAAAAAAAAAGAGAGAATGAAGAGAAAAGAAAAGAGAAAGAAACATAAATAAAGAGTCAGAGGAAAAAAAAAGATGAAAGAGATTTGAAAAAAAAGAAGAAAGAGGAAAAGAAAGAAAAAAAAGAAAAAAAAAAAAGAGAATGTAAGTAAAAAAGAGGAGGAGACTGGAAAAAAAAGAAGGAAAATGGAGAAGAAAAAGAATGATGAGAGAAGAAGAAGAGAAAAATGAGAAAGTCGAAAAAAAAGAAAAAGGGACTGATGAGGAAAAAAAGAAAAAAAGAATGAAAAGAAGAAAAAAAAAAACTCTGAAAAAGAAGAAATGAGAGAACCTAAAAAAAAAAGTGAGAAAGAAGAAAGATGATCTGATGGAGAAAAAAAAAAAAAGAAAAAAAAAAAGAAAAAAAAAAGAGAAAAGAAGATGAAAAAAAAGAAAAGGAAAGAAAAATGAAAAAAATGAAAAAATGAAGAAAAAAAAGAAAGGTGAGAGAGAAAAAGAAAAAAAAAGAAAAAAGAAAAAAAAGAAGAAAAGGAAAGAAAAGGGAGAAGAAAAAAAAAAAAAAAAGAAAAAAAAGAATGAAAAGAGAAAGAGAAAAGAAGATTGATGGAAATGAAAAAAGAAAAAGAAGGAAGAAAGAGGAAAAAAGAAAATGAGAAAAAGGAAGAGAGAAAGAAAAAGAAGAAAAAAGAGAGAATTGAAAAGAAAAACTGAAAGAAAAAGAAAAAAAGAATTGAAAAAAGAAAAAGAAAACTTGAAAAAAAAGAGAAGAATGAGAAAAAAAAAGAAAAGAAGAAAGAAAGAAGAAGAAAGAAAAAAGAAAAAGAAAGAAAAGAAAGATGAGAGAAAACAAAAAGAAAAAGAGAGAAAAAAAAAAGAAAGAAGAGAAAAATGAAGAAAAGAAAAAATATGAGAAGAAAGAAAGTGAGAAGAGAAAAGGAAGAAAAAAAAAGGATGAAAAAGAGAAAAATGAGGATGAGAGAAAAGTGAAAAAGGAAAAAGAAAAAAAATAGGAGAAGAAAGAAAAAAAATGAAAAGATGACAAAAAAGAAAAAGAAAAAAAAAGAAGAGAGACTGAAAGGAAAAATTGAGAAAAAAAAGAAAAAAGAGAAAGAAGAAAAGTTGAGAAAAAAAAAAAAAATATGAGAAAAGAATGAAGAAAAACTGAGAAAAGAGAAAATGAAAAAGAGAAAGAAAAAGAAAGAGAAAAAAAAAGAAAAGAAAAAGAAAAAAAAGTGAAGAAGAAATGAAAAGAAAAACTTGAAAAAGAAAAATGAGAGAAAGAGAGAAAAGAAGAAAAAAAAGAAGAAATGAAAAAAAGAAAATTGAAAAAAAAGAAAGAAAAAGAAAATGAAAAAAAAAAAAAAAAAAAAATAAAAGAAGAAAAGAAAAAAGAAAGAAAAGGAAAGAAAAAAGAAAGAAAAAGAATCTGAGAAAGAAAAGAAAGAAAGAAGAAAGAGAAAAGAGAAAAAAAAAAAAAAAGAAAAAATGAAAAGAGAAAGAAAAGAAAAAAAAAAGAAGAGGAGAAAAAAAAAGCGAAAAGATCTGAATAGAAAGAAGAAGTGAAAAAGAAGAAAAGAAAAATAAAAACTGAAAGAAGAAGAAAAAAGAAATGAAAAAAGAAAAGAAAGAAGAGAGAAAAAAAGAAAAAAAAAAGAAAAAGAAAGAGAAAAAAAAAAAAAAGAATGAAATGAACTTGAAAGAGAGGAAAAAAGAACGAAAAAAGAGAGAAAGAGCAGAAAGAAAAAAAGAAAATGAAAGAAGAAGAAAAACTGAAAAAAAAAAAGAAGAGAAGAGAAAAAAAGAAAAGAGAAGAACTGAAGAAAGAGAGAAAAGAAAAAGATGAGAAAAAGAAAAGAAAGAGAAAAGAAAAAAAAGAGAAAAGAAGAGAAAGAAAAAGAGAAGAAGAAAAAAAAAATGAGAGAAAAAGAAAAAAGAAAGAAAAGAGAAAAAAGAATGAGAAAGACTGGACCTGAAAAAGAGAAAAAGAAGAGAAGAAAAAAAGAGAAAAGAAGAGAGAAAAGAAAAAGGAAGAGAAAAAGAGAGGAAAAGAAAAAAGAAAATGAAAAAAAAAGAAGAAGGATGAAATGAGAAGAGAAGAGAAAGAAAGAAAAAAAAAGAAGAAAAAGAAAAGAAAAGAAAGAAAAAAAGAAAAGAAAAGAGAAGAAAGAAGAAAGAGAGAAAAAAAATGAAGAGAAGAAAGAGAAGAAAAAAAATGAAGTGAAAGAAGAAAGAGAGAGAAGAAAAAATGAGAGAGAAAAAAGAGAGAGAGAAAAAAAAGAGGAAAAAAGAAAAAAAGAAAAGAAGAAAAAAAAAAGAAGATGAGAATGAAAAAGAAAGGAGAAAAAAAAAAAGAAAAGAGAGAAAAAGAAAAAGAAAAAAAAAAAAAGATGATGAGAGAAAGAAGAAAGAATGAGGAAAGAAAGAGAAAAAAAGAAGAGAAAAAATGAAAGAAGAATGAAAAAAAGAAAAAAAGAAAGAAAGAGAAAGAAAAAAGAAAGAAAAGAAGACAGAGAAAAGAAAGGAAGAGAAAAAAAAAGAAAGAAAAGAAGAAAAAAGAATTGAAAAAGAAGAAAATGAGAAAGAAAAAAAGAAAAAGAAATGAAAAAGAAAAAAGAATGAAGAAAAAAAAAAGAAAGAAGAGAAAGAAAAAAGAAAAGAGAGAAAAAAGAAAAAAAAAAAAAAAAAGAGAAAGAAGACTGAGAAAAAAAAAGAAGAAAGAGAGAAAGAAAGAAGAAGAGAAAAGAAGAAAAAAAGCAGAAGAAAAAAGAGAAAAATCTAAAAGAAAGAGAAAAAAAAGAGAAAAGACTGAAAGAATTAAGAAAAAAAGAAAAAAGAGAAAGAAAAGAAAGAGAAAGAAAAGAAAAAAGGAAGAGAGAAAAAAGAAGATGAAAAAAAGAGAAAAAGAAAAAGAAAAGAAAAGAAAAAAAGTTGATGGAAGAAAAGAAAGAAAAAAGAAAAGAAAAGAGAGAAATGAAGTGAAAGAAAAAAAGAAAAGGAAAAAAAAAAGAAAAAAGGAGAAGAAAAAGAAGAGAAAAATGAAGAAGATGGAATGAAAAGGAAAGAGAAGAGAAAAAAGAAGTCCTGAAAAAAAGAAAGAGAAAAAAAGATGAAAGAAAGAAAGAAGAAGAAGAAAAAAAGAAAAAAAAAGAAAAAAAAGAGTGAAAGGAAAGAAAGAAAAAAGGAAGAGAAAAAAAGTGAGAAAAAAAAAAAAGATGAAAATGAGAAGAAAAGAAAAAGCTGAGAAAAGAAGAGAAGAAAAAAAAGAAAGGAAAAAAGAGAAACCTGGAAAAGAGAAGAAAAAGAAAAAGAAAAAGAAGAAAAAAAAGAAGAGAGAAAGAAAAAATGAAAAAGAAAAAAAAAAAGAAAAGGAAGAGAAGAAAAAGAAAGAGAAAAAAAAAGAAAAAAAGGAAAAAAGAAATGAAAAAGAAGAAAGAAAAAAAAAAGAAATAAACTGAAAAGTGAAGGAAAAGAGGAAAAAAAAAAAAGAGAGGAAAAAATTGAAGAAAGAAAAAAAGGAGAAAAAGAGGATCTTGGAAAAAAAGCGAAAAAAAAAGAAGAACAGAAGAGAGAAAAGGGAAATGAGAAAGGCAAAGAAGAGAAAAAAGAAAAAGAGAAAGAAAAGAAGGAAAAAAAGAAAAAAAAAAAAAAAAGTGAAAAAAAAAAAGAAATGAGAACTTGGAAACTTGAAAAGAGAAAAAGAAAAAAAGAAAGAAAAGAATTGAAAAGATGAAGCAGAAAGAAAAGAGAAGAAATGAAAAAAAAAGAATGCAAAAACTGAAGAACTGAAAGAAAAAAAAAAGAATTAGAAAGAGAAAAAAAAATGGAGAAAAGAAAAAAATGAGAAAAAAAAGAAAGAAAAGAGAAAAAAGAAAGAAAAGAAAAAAAAAAAAAAAGAGATGAGAAAAAGAAGGAAGAAAAAAAAAAAGAAAATGAAGAAAAAAAATGAGAGAAGAAAGAAGAGAAAAAAAAGGAGAAAAATAAAAAAAGAAAAAAGAAATGAGAAAAAAATGAAAGAAAAGAGAACTGAAAATAAACTTGGGGGAAAGAACTGAGAAAGAAAACTGAGAAAAAAAATGAAAAAAAAGAAAATTGAAAAAAAAACTGGAAAACCTGACTGAGAGAAAAAAGAATAAAAAAAAAGAAAACCTGAGGGAATGAAAAAGAAGAAACAAAAAAAGAAAGAATGGAAAAAAAACTGACCTGACTGCAAACAGAGAAAAAAAAAGAGAAAGAAAGAAAAAAGAAAAAAGACTGAAAAGAAACTGAAAAAAAAAAAGAAAGAGAAAAAGGGTGAATAAACCATTGAAAAGAGCGAGAAAACGAAAAAAAAAAAACTGAAGAAGAAAACTGAACTGAACTAGAAAGAGGTTGAAACCGAGAAAAAAAAAAGAGACCTGAGAAATGAGAAAACAAGTTACAGAAAAGAAAAAGGAAAACTGAACTGATAAAGAAAAAAGAAAATTAGAAACAGTGAGAAAGAAGAAATGAGAAAGATAAAAACTGAAAAGAAAAAGAAGAAAAGAAAAGAAAAAAGGAAAGAAAAAAAGAGAAGAAGAAGACGAGAAGAAGATGAAACTGACTGAAAAAAACTGAGAAGAGAGAAGAAGGAAAGAAAAGACAGAAAAAAAAAAAGAGAAAGAGGAAAAAAAAAGAGAAAAAAAGAGAAAAAGTGAGAAGAAAAAGGAGAAAAGAGAAAAAGATGAAAAAATGGAAAAAAAAAGAAAAAGGTGAGAGAAGAGGGAAGGGAGAGAGAAAAGAAAAAAAAAGAGGAGGAGAAGAAAAAAAGAAAAAAGAAAAAAAAAGAAAAAATGAAGAAAAAGAACTGATGAGTAAGAAAAAAAGAAAAAAAAAGAAAATGAAAAAGAAGGAAGAGAGAAAAAGAAGAAAAAGAAATGAAGAAAGAGAGAAAGAAGAAGAGAGAAAAAAAAGAAGAGAGAGATGAAGAAAGAAGGAAATGAAGAGAAAAAAAAAGAGAATGAAAGTGAGGAAAAAGATGAAAAAAGAAAGAAGAAAAAAAAGAGAATGAGAAACAAAAAGTGAATGAGAAAAAAGAGAAAATTGAAATGATGAGAATGAAAGAAAAGAAAGAAGAGAAATGAAAAAAAAAATGAAAAAGAAAAAGAAGGAAAAGAGGAAAGAAAGTGAGAAGAAATTGAAAGAAAGAGGAAGGGGATAATGATGAGAGAGAGAAGAAAGAGAAATGAGAGAGAATGAAAAAAAAGAAAGAGAGGAAGAAAAGAAAAAAGAAGAAAAGTGAAGGAAAAGAGTGAAGAGAAGATAGAGAATGAAAGAAGAGAAAAAAGAAGAGATCGAAGAATGAGAGAAAGAAAGGAAAAGAGATGAAAAGATGAGAAAACGGAGAAAGGAGAAAGA